>JAWMAG010000041.1:3347500-3792500 GCA_037013455.1 Ceratitis rosa
AGCTGTTGGCAATAGTGATTCTACGATTATGCAGAAGATATTATAGTATTTCAGGAACACTGTTAGGGAGCATCTTCATCCCATGGCAAATAAATCGACCAAATTCCAGGTAATTACCTTGCCATTTCCAAATCTATGCACCTTAAATTGCTCTTTTTTATCTTCTAATTCAAGCAAATTTTTTTTCATAACTAGTTTCCTCATTCGAATAATCTCTCGCCTACAACTATAGTAATACCTGATAGTGAACGAATGTTCGAATAATCGGTGGTAAGCAACTACTCGAAAACTGATCTATTTGAAGTACGTAAAAATAAAAAAAAAAATTAATATTAATCGAATATCAAGAATTCTTTTATTAATAATACTTTCTGTTCAAAATAGAATTTTCCACATTTTTCTTAGAGGGCAGGTATATTACTCAAAAGTTAAAAAATTCATATAGTAAAAACAGTAAAACCGAAACGATGACATTAAATTCTAACAAAACATTTTTTGTTTAAATTTTGAAGCCGTTTTGGTGCTTAAAATTACGTTGTTTACGCTTTATTACTGTGATCAAGAAAAAAAATAAAATTTTTTTTTTATCTAAAAAAAAACGTAAAATAGCAAAAAATCATTTTGCGATTACAAATTAGCAAACTACGAATTTTCCGCGTTGACTGAATACCAAACAAGCGTACTTAAAATGACTTTACTACTAATGCCGCAGCTACAGCTGAAATCGTATCTTAAAATGTCTGGTAGAAATGGCGGCTAAATTGAAATTACATACAAACAATGACAAAGGCCGAAGAAGAAGATGTGGCGGTGGGAGGGCAAACAACAGCTTGGCCAAGCGGGTGGATTGATGACTCGGAGGCGTCTTAACGCAGTCTGCAGAAATGCCAAGCTGCAACACACAACCACATCAAATAATTACCATGCGCACAACACACGCCTGCGCAGCGCCCTCCCCTTAAGGTAAAAATCGACTTTAATTTGGTATGCAGATAATACCACTGCTGGTGCTGGTGCTGCTGATGGCGCTGGCGCTGGCGCCGTTGGTAGTTGAACACGAGTCTTGTGATTTGGCCGACGGATCACATTAATCGCGCCTCGAACAACTTGTGCTTGGCTATCTACATATGTACATATTTAGGTATGTATGTGTATGTATGTAGAATGGACCAGTCCATTGGTGCGGCAGCCACATTTCAATGGTTCAGTATGCTAATGTTGGCCATTTTGTTGAAAATTTTCACTTTTTACTTAACCAAAAACAAGAAAAAGAAAAAAACACATTTCGAACTCGATTTCATTTGAGCCCAACGTCAGCTTTTAGCTGCTATGCGGCAACACGACATACATACATACATATGTATGTAAGTATGTATTCAAGCATGTTTAGTTGGCTGGATCTCCAACTGTTGGCCGGTGTGACTGGTTTTTGTCTCATGTCATTTGAGAGATTACAAAAACATAGAAAAGCATAACATATACATATATATATATACATACATACAAACACATAAATATACTCGTATGCATGCATTATTTTAATTTAGAAAAATAAATTAAAAGAGGATTTTGAAGACTGGAAAAATGATTGGATTTAATAAAAATGTACAAAAGAACAAAACTGGTTAGTAAGTTAGTAGGTTTTTATGGTAATAAGCAGTTATGCATGAAACGGTTAACATGTCGAAAAAATGTGGGTTTTTATTTGTCTGGCTTTGGTCTTTAGTTAGTATTTAGTTGCTTTGGATGGGAGCGTGTTTGATTGTGGGATAGTGTGTGTGTGTGTGTGTGTGTGTGTGTGTTATGATTGAAGGTAGATAAAGGTAATTCGAACAGGAATTAAACACGTATTTACATACATACATATGTAATCATTAATATCAACTATAATCTCAAGTCTATATATCAGTTAGTTGCACGGCAACAAATGGAAAATTTCTTTAAAACTTCGTGGAATATTGTTTTTGTAGAAGAAATGAAGCTTATCTTGAAGAATACATTAAACAAATGGCTAAGTAAAATAGGTTGTATAACATATTCATATATAAAATAAAAATTTCTCATTCATAAAGCTAATGCACTAGTCGGATCATTACAAAAGGTGTTCCATTTTGAGGTACCCTACTTTTTAAAGAGAAAAAAAAAACACAAAAAACTCAAATTCAAATTTATTGGGGAATTTTTATTATCTTTGAAAGAACATTCTTTGGCATTTATTTTTTGAAAATTATCTCTTTCAATTGATGGCCGCGGCTACGTCTCAGATGATCCATCCGTTGAGTTCAATTTTCGTTGACTCATTCGAGCATTTCGACCGGTAACTGGCGAATGATACGCGTGATGTTTTGCTCCGAGGCCATATCCCCACAGGAAGAATTCGACTGCGGACTGGATGTGGTCTATTCAGTTGAATCTTCTGATAGCTACAATAAAGGAAGACGGATAGAGTAAAGGATTTTAGTTCGCAGACAAAGCCCTGGTTCGAAAATAAATGGTAGAGTGGGGACTGAAGCTTTCAGCAGCTAATCAGAAATAAGAAAGTCAATCAAGCTGCTACACCACTACTATTTTTTTGCAATCCGCCAGAGCTACTGCAGGGTGTCGGTCTTAATTGAAAGAGAATACAGATCTATATAGATTGACAAACGGCTGTAGAATATTTAAAATTTCTCAGACTATAATGGCTCACAAATTAATGATAAATTACAAAAAAAAAAAAAAAAAAAAAAAATTATTTTTTGAAATAAACTTAATGCTATCCTATCTATCCTTACATATTTTTAGTAGGATGAAGCTGTTGGCATCGAAAAAAATAGTATAATAATATTTCTTTTATGCAAAATTTCTCCAATAAATATTATCGTAAGAAAATAAAAACAGCTATAAAGTCTATTAAGAATCTTTTTAGACCAAATTATAGAAAAATGCTAATTCATTTGTTATGTCAACTGGTTATAGTTTCACTTTCATTATGCTAACTAACGACGTTTATAATTTAAATCAAGTTGTTCTTTCTTTTATGCTTTGCATACATATTCATGATTTCAATAGCCTTTTAACGGTCGTTATTCTGAAGGTTAGGCGAGTTAATAGTGAACCGGCCATATAAAGAGGTTAGTAAAATTTTATTTGAAACATGTGTGGAAGCCTATTTGCATTGTGATTTTATGGGTTTATCGTCTGAAACAACGTGTTAATTGCTGGAAATATTAGAAGAAGAAAAATATTGTTAGTTTCGCTGATTATAGATGATTTCGAATAGTCCAACTTAGGTGTTTGATGGACTTAAGACATAGACTCGTTGTAACAACCTACTAGGTGGTGTGAAAAGTATTATTATAATGAATTGGGCTTGAACTCCATGGCTGTATCACGAATATTAGGTAACCGTCTGGGATATACGAAGAAGTCAGCTCGATGGGCACCACGAATTTTAAATGAGACCCAAAAAGAGGCTTAATTCAGTAAAGTCGTTACTGAAGACGAATATTGGTTTTATAAATACGATCCAGAAACTAAATACCAGTCCATGGTATGAAGCCCAACAGGAGTAAACCCAGCCGCAAAATCTAAGCAACAAAATCAGCAGCAAAAGTAATGATACCAGTTTACTTCATCCGATGAATGCTTACATCATGACAACGCGCCATCCCACACTCTGAAATAAAATATCTGAAACAGGTAAGAGAGTCCCTACGTAGCCAAAATCTTCCAGAAAAAGCGCCTTTACTTATAGATAAGGAGCATCCCCAAGAAGACGAGTTAAAGAGTTCCGATGGTCATAGTATGTCGATAATGTGCTTACGTCCAAATTGTACAGTAGGCTTACCAAACTGAATTACTAAAAAAGGGTATTAACTCACATTGTTGGAAAAATTATGGATGTGTCTTTAAGAAAAATTAATCTGAAGCATGCAATATGCTTTTTACCAAATGCTTGGGATGCTCTTAATGTACCTTCAGCTCAGTCATCGTTGCAAGAGCTGTTTGAAAAGGCATCTGATTGGGATTGTGATGATATCATTCCTCTTTCTGAGTTACGCTTGCCAAATTGCTAATAATGCAAAGTTGCTTCAGGAACCCCTTGAGGAACTTATAAGTTCAGACCTCGAGCAATGAATTGATGAATCAAATTCCGAGCCCAACTCTTTCAAAGAATGTAATGACGATGACGAAGATTATGGTAATGAACCTCCGTTTGTACTTCCGCTTTCAGTGGATGCTTGGATTGGGTGGAGCAAAAAAATGCTTTCTCAGACGATATTCTGACGCTCCAGAGGCTTAGAAGCAAATCAATCTCACATCGAAATTTTTTTTAAGAGGATACAAAAATTTATCGATTCTTTTTTATTCCAAAAGAATTTTTTTTTGTATTTTTTATATTTTTTGGTATTGAACTGAATTTAGTTGTAAAAAAACCTCTCTTGTTTGTATGAAGACAATGACGAGGCCGGTTTTCATTACCTGCAAGAATCAAGTTTCTACTGTATATCTTTTGAAAATTTATTTACCCAAATTATAGAGACAAAAAAGATAATAAGTAAAACACACATTTTTTGTATTTTTTTTAATGGTTGTTCTATTTTTTTTCCACAAAAATCTCTATATCAATCAATTGATTAACCTTTAAAATTAATGGATAATGAAAGAAAGTTTCACATACATTAAAAATTATGTAATAAAAAATATTTAAATATACGTACAATAAAACATACTACAAATTAAACATTTTCGCATTAACGCTTTTTTTTTATCTCATCATCATATATCTTGGCTCCCTAACACTACATATATGTATGTATGTGTCTGAGTGAGTGAGTGAGTGTGAGTATTTGTCGAAAATATTTGATATCATGTGTGGAATTCACCTTTTCCGGCTTCTTCTGGTGTTTCTTCTTCGTGTATTTCTCTTTGTGTGTACATATTTTGTTGGGTTTTTTTAGTTTTTTGTTTGTTTACGTAACTTTAAAATTAACACAGCAACGACCTTGAGCGCCAATTATTTATCTGTGCCCCATTTTCAGTGTGTGTGTGTGTGCGTGTGTCTGTATGTGTATGTGTGTGTGTGTAAATAGTTGCCAATAATTATTTGGACAGCTCAAAGGTCAGTCAAATAATAAAAGTCTTGCATAATTAGAGCAAAGATAATTTAAAAAGGCAGTGAAAGTTACGAAAAAGTAGTGAATTAGAAATTAAAGAGAGAGAGTGATAGAGAGAGAGAGAGATAGCGCGTGCTTTAAAAGTAACAGAAAAAAACTTAATATAATGTTGAGTATTTTAAAGAAGAATGGATATTCTAGTTATCTGCATGTGGCAATTAACGGTAAAAAAATATTTACAAATGATAAGAAATAAGAAATCAGTAACAAAGCAAACTAAATGAAAACGAAAAAAAATACAGAGCAGAGCAGCGTAGACCAAAGAGTACTTAAGAAAATTGTTACATAATTATAGTAAGAGCTAACAGCACAACTCATACATACGAAAAGTCCAAAGACTCTTGAAGAAATATATATATAAAAAATGAAAATTAAAATAAAAAAATAAAAGCAAATAAAGACTACAGTTGTGCATTTACAGGTGAGCGCGTTTGACTTAGAAGAAACCATCACCGGTCGGGTCATTCACCCATGGGTAGTTGTTCGGGCAACGTACGCAGGTCTGCAAGTTGATGGTCTCGCCGGGAATTTCCTTGGAGGTCAGCTTGCATGTGTTCGGCACCCAACAGGCTGGCTTGCCTTCGACCACACACTTCTCCCTCCATGGCTCGAAGTTCTTGGCTTCGCTTACGGTACGTGGATTCTGCATCCATTGAATGACCTGTGTCATTGTCACGAAGTACACATCTTTGTGATTGGCCAAGATCTCATCGATCCAGTAAAGGAAGGCGTCCAAGAATTCGGGATTGTTCTTCAACCAAGCCGCATGGAAGTACAAACCCAATGGTGCACGATTCTGATCGTAATGCCGATCGAAATTGTGATTGAGGAAATTGTAGAATTGATCACCGGTCAAAATGTTCGAACACGAATCAACCATAGCGCAACCGGGCAGGTATTCATCATTAGCGGGATCCTCACGACGATCCAATTCATTCATAACCATTTCCCACACAGCGTGCGAGCGTGTAGGGCAGCTCTGCAAGTTACCATGGCAACGGTGTGGCATGCGGAAGTACATGGTGTAGGGCCATAGTGGTGGATTCGAGAGTGGTGCGGTGATGGTGGAGTCGTAAAGGAACGCTTGCTCTTCCATCATGGTGAATTGATTGTTGCCACCGACACGGAGGTAAGGTGCGCGTACACCAACAACGGAGTTGTCGGTGATGTTGGCGTATTTCTCGATGATGATACGCATACCAGCCATTTCCTTGGCCCAATCGTCAACCGTGGCGTTTGACCAGAAACGTTCCTCATCGTTGTGACTGTGGGAAGAAGAGGAGAATAGTGGAAGAGGGATGATAATATGATTAGATATGGGAATAACGAGGACGGTGCAGAAAATAAAATAATTTTTATTTTTATTTTTATTTTAAATTAAATTAAATGTTTAATGAATGAAATAATAAATAAAGAAATTTAATGTAATAAAATAATTAATAAAATAATTTATTTTGAAGATAGTATTAAAAAATTTAATTAGTTATAATAATAAAAAATTAAATAAATACATAAAATAGTTGAAACAAAAAATTTATATTAAATAAAATAATAAATTAATCAACAAAAAAGAGTCCAACTTACGTTATGGAGTGCACCGCGATTTCATGACCCTTACGTGCAGTCTCTTGCACCGCTGAGTAGTTGGTATATTTGTGCGATGTGAAGTAGGTGGCTTTGATGTCACAACCGTTTGGATTCTTACGTCCCTTGAAGATTTCCTTATACAAATCAATATTGTTGTTGTTAATAGCATCATCAAAAGTGATGGTGATCATCATGGGCACATCCTTAGCGGGCAAATCGCCGGGAATCGATGTACCATCTTCAGAGCAGAAACAATCGGGCAGCACGCACACAGTGGGATCGCAAGGTGGTGCGCGATTTGGATCATTATCGATATCTATAAAAAGAGCAGAAAGAGAATTATTTTTGGAGGTTAGAAAGAAATTGCAAGCAAAATAAATAAAAACAATAATAGAAGAAAAGGATACAGAAACTATCGTGATCGACTACCCAATACAGCGGCATATGATTGTTAATAAATTTAAGCAATTTTGAGAAAAAATATTAAAAAAAAATATATAAAATAGTACAAATAAAAAAAAAATTACAAATAAAAATTAAAATAAAAAAATATATAAAAATGAGACGAAAAAATTTATAAATATTAAAACTTTCTATAAAAAGAAATTTACACAAAATAATTTACCGCTGAAGTGATTTTCGGCCAATTTACATAAATGTGTATATTAAAATCACATTTTATTATTACAAAACAGTCACAACACCGTTATTAAATATTTAGCTATATTTCCGGTGATTCATCGTTATGCATTTTTTCTTGTCTTAATTACTTTACTTTGTTGTTGTTTGCACAACTGTATTGCAGTGCATGGCACACGCGCCAAATAATGCAAGAGTTCAATAGCCAAATAATTGTTTACCTAATGCAATTAAATTTATTTATTTATGACTATAATTTATTTTTTTTATTTTTTATTTTTCAATTATATTAACAGTTTGAAAATTAGCGGCATCATTAGCTAAATACTCGTAAAGTCAACGAACTTAACGGTTTAAAAGTGGAAATTCATTTTGTCTCGCATTAGTTATTCAAACAACGAATTCAAAAAACATAATTCAAACGCACAGCATGAAAACGTTATAAATAATTAAATATATGGTATATACGCATAGGCATATAATAAAAAATAGAAAAAAAAATTAAAAATAAATTAACAAACATCAAATACTATTCAAATACCGTTATTGTTTTTTTTTTCTCAATGCATGCAATCACACACACGCGACACATTGCGTGCCAACGTTACTGCGCGGTCAGTGGCCAACAGCAGCGTTGATGAGCACTTCCAGTGTCGTGAGTGTCGTGAATGGGCCGCCAGGGCGTATGAGTCTTATGAAATATAATACAATACTCATATGTACAGGCACATGTGTGGATAGCTCATCTCATATGGACGACACGTCGGCCGTGTTTATTGACTACATACTTGTATGTAAATGCATACATACATATATTTGAATATTTGATTTTAATTGTTAGCTTTAGAGGAAAGAGTTATTTGCTATTTAGTTTAAGTCCATAATGGATAATGCAATTGGTGGTATTTGCTTCTTTCTCTTATTAAAATACGCATGAAAGCCACTAAAATACACACACATATTTATATAACAAACATATTCATGAATCGGTAGTGACAATGATACGTGTTTGGAAATTTAAATTTCATTCATTTGGAAAAGTAACACTTAAGCGCATATTTATTGTATAAATGTTGAAGAAAAAAAATACTTAAAACTACACTCACACACACACATATTGGGCGTTGTTCGTGAATGGAAACGCATGGCGTGCACCTATCGCTTGCCAAATATACATATTTATGTGCACTTTTGCAAGTATTTTGTGAAATTTATATACGAAAGTTTTTTTTTTTAGCCATTAGCAGCTTGTTAGCTAAGCCAGTGGCATACAACACACAAAATCTTCACCTTGCGCATATTTGATTTTTATTTATTTATTTATTGTTTTTTGAATATTTGTGAAATGCAAGTGTTTGTTAGCAGTGCTTTAATGTCAACTTTTACTTTGCGAATTTCGCGGTGATCTATTGATTTCTGCAACATGCAGAGGTGAATTTTAAGAGGAATATGTGGAAAAAAATTAAAAATTTTGCTAACATTGAAAGTGTTGGCGAGAAAAAGTGACTGTTTGAAAATTTACACATGACTGCACGCGATCCTCATGTGCCATCGATGCTTTCATGATGAATTCCGGGCAGATGGCATGCAGTAAGTTTGAGTAAATAAAGGAAAAGTGTGAAAAGTCATGATAAATAGTTTGCTATGACTTTCATTTCAACACACTCATAATTAAAAAATAACAAAAAATGTCAAATAAAGAAAAACTGCAGAAATTTTCTTATGAATACATGACCAAAATATAAGAAAAAATAAATAAAATTAAAATAAACTTAAACAAAACATAAAATAAAATAAAATATAATACAATGAAATAAAAATAAAAATAAAATAAACTAAAATAAAATAAGCTAAAATAAAATAAAATAAAATAAACTAAAATATTATGAAATAAAATAAAATAAAAAAAAAATAAATTTAACATAAAATAATATAAAAGAAAATAAAATAAATGAAAAGAAGTAAAAAAAGCAAAATAATATTAAATAATATAAAATAATATAAAATAATATAAAATAAAATAAAATAAAATAAAATAAAATAAAATAAAATAAAATAAAATAAAATAAAATAAAATAAAATAAAATAAAATAAAATAAAATTATGGAAAAAAATGAGTTAACAAAATAAAATAAAATAATATTAAAATTAAAATAAAATAATGTAAAATAGCATAAATTAAAACTAAATAAATTAAATTTGAATTGAATAAAATTATATGAAAATTAAGCTTAGTAAAACAAATCAAAGTAACATATAATTCAAGTATTTGAAATGCTTCTAAACTGTTAAAACCAAAGGTTTTTCGGGTATTGTTTATTAACTACTCTCCTGCTCAGTTTATGAAAAAAATCGACCCTTCATTGTTTCAGTTAACTTATCGCTTGTCAGCGATTTGAATAACAATATATAATTTTTTTGTCTGAACATTCATTCAAGTGTATTCACATAAATTTCTCTTACATAAGCGTATCTATGCTGTGCTCTGTTGCGATAGTTAGCTGGAGATAATTTTATTCAACAATTTGTGGTTTTTATTCTCGTTTTCATTGAAACAAGTCTGCACATTTTAATTTCATTTCACATTTGTATGTCTGAATGTCTTTCACTCATTCGCTTTCATAGTCATTAAGCGTGGTGTTTATTTTTGGTAATTATTTTTTTTTTTTTAATTTTTTTTTTTAATTTTTTTTTTTAATTTTGGGTTTGTTTTCATATTATGCGATTTTTATTTTTAAAACTTTGGTCTTTATCCTTTGCTTTTTATTTATTTTACTTTCGTATACTTTACTTTTATTCTTTTGTTGAAAAAAAGTGCCGAAAGAGTTAAAGCCGCTTACATATTGTGTTATGTCATCGAACCGGTTACTGCAGATTATTGAAGCAGTTGGCAAGATTATAAAGTATTTTGTAAGTCATTTATATTTTCACTAATAAATTAGTGAATTTTTTTGTGGTATTACGTTGTAAAAACTTCAAAGGAACACTAAACCCTGTAGGAAATTTTCTTTATTGACAATATTTATATTGATCATTAGGTAGAGTCTAGAACCTGGCGGTCGGGTACTTAATACTTGAGGAGTTTTCGGCGGGTTCCCTTTTGAGTTATTGAAATGCATAGATGAATTTTGGAAAAAGATCTAAGTGTTTTTCTATATATATTTTGATTCTATTATATTTTGTTTTATTTTGATTTCATTTGACTTGATATAATGCAGCTTTATTTCAATTTTAATCTAATTTTATTTTATATTTTTATTGAACTTAATTTAATACTAATTTTGCTGTTTTATTTTACTTAATTAAATTAAAATAAATTTTATTTTAATTTATTTATTTAGTTTGTAATAAAATATTTTGATTTTAATTATTTTAGTTATTTAATTTATTCAATTTTAATTTAGTTCAAATTAAGTTTATTTAACTTAATTTTTTATTTTAGTCTATTTTCTTTAATTTTTTTAGTTAATTAATTTAGTTTAATATATATTAATTTATTTTAGTTCAATTAAATATAAATTATGTTCATTTGAGTTAATTTAATTTAATTTTATTTATGTTATTTTTTGTAATTTTATTTTATTTTGTTTTATTTTATATTAATTTATTTTACTTTATTTAATTTAATTTAATTTTAATTAATTTAATTTTATTTTGTTTTATATTATTTAATTTTTTATTTTATTTTATTTTACAATATTATATTTTATGCTATTACTATTATTTTATTTTATTTTATGTTATTTTTTGTTATTTTGCTTTATTTTATTTTATTTTATTTTATTTTATTTTATTTTATTTTATTTTATTTTATTTTATGTTATTACTATTATTTTATTTTATTTTATATTATTTTTTGTTATTTTGCTTTATTTTATTTTGTTTTATTTTATTTTATTTTACTTCATTTTATTTAAAGCTATTTTAGTTGCTTTAATTAAAGGTTATTTTATGGTAATTTGGTTTTTAAGCCTATTTTCATTTATAAAAGCAATAATTTTAATCAATTTTTCCTTTATTTCCCAACCAATTCATTATTGCAATTCCACTAATTTACTCCAGTAATCATGCATGTTCGACCACATTGAAATTTAATTTTTGTCAGCTGGTTGGATTTTTTTTTTTTGAAGTTTCGTTCACTTCATTGTCCCGCAGGCGTGTTGTTGTTCATGGCTTACCACCAAGCTTGAACACAGGTACAGCGAATTGTTGATTGTTATCGCTCGCCTGCCTGCCTGCCGCCTGCAATAACCGCAATCAACAACAGGTTAAACCCAACCAAACAAAGTGCAACGGTATTGAGGTTGCAAGTTTATTTTTGTACTTTATGATGATTTCTCAACACAACGCAAATGTGTCGAAATACGTAGAAGATAAAGGAGAAATAGGTAAAATCCGAAGAGACTGGAGTGGAAAAAAAGACTGATGGCAACAATGAAAATTTTCCGAATTTGGTTGCAATCTTGAAACCGGTATTTATGATATTTGGTACATAATTGACTTGGATAAAAGAAAAAAAAATTATTAAAATTTTGCACTTTTTGTGTCTGTCGCAAAGTCGCTGAATTTGTTAGCTCACAATGTCTTGTGGTAAAATAGCAAAGTTAAACATTTTTTTCACACATAAAAGCGCGCACATATTTACTATATGTTAATTTTTTATTTGCGGATTTTTCCAAAACAATTTAATCTCTTAAGCTCTATATACGTGTACGTAGATGAAAGCTCAAGACCAAACTCGACTAATCGCATTTCATTTATGCTTAGTGAATTTTAAGCTCCCAAAAGACTTTTCAAAACTATGTAAGCATATTACATACGCACCGTCAGCAGTGAGAGGAACTTGAAAAACGTACACGTATGTAATCAATATGTTGACGAAGAGGTAGAGGAAGAAGAAGAAGAAAATAAAAAACACAGTCAAAAATGTATTAAGTAATTCGGCGCATTGAATTCCGGTTTGTGACTTAATAATATATTTATATATATTTTTTCAATTTATTGCATTTTTTTCTTATTTTTATTTTTTTCTCCATCCGCGCACAACAACTTTGTTGCCGATTTGTCACTTTATAGTGGCTTTTGACATTTTTAGGTGAGTTGAAGATTTATTTTGCACAGATTTTGCTTAGTTACGCTACACATAAATGCATATATGCGTATATAAACAAATTCGTTAAGCTAGCAATACAAATGAATATGTATGTTGAGGTCACTGATTTTTGGAAAAGTTTTCTTGAATTTTTTTTTAGTTTTTATTTGACAATTTTTCTGTAATTTTTTCTTCTATTTTTTTAATCTAAATTTTTTAATCTAACTTTTTTTATTGTACTAAATTAATTAATATTATTTGTTTACCACAAATTCACTTACCACAAGTATTCTCATCGGAACCATCTGAACAATCCTTCTCGCCGTTACAGAAAAGTCCACGTTCGATACAATTACCATCACCACAAGCCAAGAAACCATCCTGACAGAGTGGCTCGTCTGTGTGTAGCAAAGGTTTGACACGTCGCTCCTTATTCTTTGATTTGCAATTCTTTACGGATTCTTTCCAATCACAAGTCTGTTTCTCAATATCGAAATACAGACCAGCCGGGCAACGAATAGCTTGCAGACCCTGTTTGGGAGGAAGAGTAAGAGGGAGATTTAGAGAATAAGTTAAAGAATGAAAGAAGTAATTCTGTACTTAGTTTTGGGAAAAATAATGCAGAAGAAATAGGTATAAAACTAGAAAAGCCAGAGACTGATAGTCAATATAATTTTGAAAATAAAAAGCAAAACAATATTGCGTCAAACTTTTGAAAGAACAAGCAGCTGGCTTATTTGCAGCTGTTCTATTTTTTGCGTCCACTTTACAACGCTGTTACGATCAGTAAATTTTCCAAATATTTCGATATTTTACTTTAATTTTCTTTATTACTTTTCAGCGCACCATTCACAGTAGCACCATTTGTTTAATATTAGCGGTTTCCTTGCACCCGACTTGCAAAAGGTTGATTATTGAATAACATAGAAAACAGCAACACAAAGTGAGGAACTTAAGTTAATTTAATTGGTTTGAGTTGTAATCACCTAAACAAGACCCGAGTTGAAAAAATGTTACTATTGTGAATAGGCCATGGAAAACTGAAGGGAAATTCTCGCTAAACGTCAAACTGTTGGGAAATTTCAGTCAAACTTTCATATTCAGTGACATTCCGAAAGGAAAAAGTAAACAAATTTGCGTGCCATAGTTTATTAAAAGCAACACTTCATATTTTCAAGTTCATATTTTTTATTAATTTTGGCCAAAATATTAATTTACCAAGGATTCTTCGGCAGAACTCTCTCTGATTTGCCTTAAGAATTAGTAGAGCATTCATTTTCTTTAATTATGATGCGAGAATGAGAATAAAGAAGTGACCACTTGTATAAGTATGAAATTTCCTACTCTATGATCGCAAGGGTTTTAGAATTTCAGATAACTTGGACTTAGTAAGATTTCATGTCGTTTGATCTTGATATTCAATGGACTTATAAGTCCATCACGTTGATAAAAAGGAATCAGCTGTTATGAAGATCAGCTCATCAGAACACTTGTAGTGGATATCGAGCTACGGATCTTGATTTAACAGATGAATGTCCTAACTGTCAAGTTGGTTATTGTACTATTCATTAATAATTTTCTTAAACTTATTATCTTCTAGTCTAGCCTGGCCACTATTTTCAGTGTTACTGATATTAAGTTTGTTGCTATTTCGTAACTAAATTTATTAAATTAACATTTCTTAATTTTTTACAAGTTTTTTCTTAAATTATTTGCTAGCAAAAATCAATTTTAATTTGTTTTTCACTTACCGACGATGTACACTGAATGACATCACGACAATTATCACCCTCACCGGCGACTAAACGGAACCATTCGCCGGCATCTTTGTCTTTGCAGAGTTCCTTTTCAAAGGATTCCTCTTTTTTGGGTTCTTCTGTTGTGGCTTGACGTCTTACACGTTCGGCAGATGCTAAAATGGCAAAGAAGAAGAAGAAGTAAGCGATTAATATCGATATGAATATATAAGAAAATTAAAAGATAATAAAAGAAAATTAGAAAAAACTTAAAATCCTAAAGTTATTTATAAAACAGTTAATATTTATGAAATATAAATATTTTTAAGAATAATAAAACAAATTAAAAAAAAATTAAAATATTTTGGAGCTATTTTTTGGGTAACTTTTATTTATTAAAAATTAAAAAAAAATTTAAATTTAATGAAGTTGTTTATAAAGCAGCTAATATTTATGAATAAATATTTTTTTTAAGAATAATGAAGTAATAAATATAAAAATTAAAATAATTTTTAATGTTGAAACAATCTAATTGGTATATAAACATATTATGTAGCTATTTTTAAACTACTTTTAATTATTAAAAATTAAAAAAAAAAAATAATAATATTGCATAACAATAAAAATAAATAAATCTTGGTTAATATAATTTGCTTCAAAATGACATTAATAATCTGCCACTCCAGTTAACAAACAAAAGAAATAAATAAATAAATAAAAGATTACAAATCGGTAATCAAAACCCACTCATCATCAAGCGAATCGTGCAAACGCTGGCTTTAAGTACGAGTAAGCGCATCAGAAGCAAACAACAACAACGAACCGGAAGCATGTTTAAACCAACAACAGAGTTGTGTCAACACTAAAAATTTGTTTACGAGTATGCATTTTATATATCACCTCAAAGCATATAGGTGTATGTATACATACATACATATTTGTATGTACGTATGCATGTAGTACTTTTTTATAGTCAAATTGAAAAGTAGGTTTCGAGTGAATACCATATGATTAAAGCTTCCTGCTTGACATACGTCAAATGCTTGAGTACAAAATGACAAACCACAAACACATACACACATGCAAATGTGGTAATTATTGAGTGCGAGAAGTATGTGTGTGTATGTATACGTATAGAATTGGTAACACGTGTGGCTTAGCTACGACTATTGCTACCACGCATTTGTATATATGTATGCACATATGTATAGTATGTACTCTTATTGTACCTATGTACATAGACTACTTGTTGGGCGGCCAAAATGCAAAAAAAAAAAAATTAAAAAAACTGGTGTAGCCGGTTGTTGATCATTGATCGGTGTACTGATTGCTGATGGTTAGCTGCTGCTGCTGCTGTTTTGACTCGAATTATAAAGAACATGGTACGGCTTGGCACCACAATTTATTTAGTCGCCAACGATGTGACAAATGTAAAAGTGTGAAAAACAACATCAAACTGAATTATCTACGGATTGGTGAACAAAAATAGTGGCGGCGTAAAAACAAGTTATAATTTGTTTTTTTTTTCTTAAAGTTCATAAACAGTATGTTGATTAGTTTAATTTAATATTATCGAATATGCGGTAAATAAGAGATTTATATTAGATTAAATATTTGCGAATTTTATTACTTTTATTATAAAAAAAAAAAACTCTTTTAAGATATACAATTTTTTATTCTTCAAAATTTTAGTAAATATATCGTTAAACCTGTAAAAAATAGCAAAAATAAAGCAAAATTTTTAAAGGCCAAAAGACGATAACTACAGTAAATAGACCACAAAAGTGTAAAATGTTGTTACCAAAAAGTTCTTCTCGATGCTATAAATTTCAAATTTCTATCGCCAACCGTTTCCAAATAATTAAAAAAATGTTGAAAACTAAGAAAAATTGCTTTTTTTTGTCCAACAGTAACCGATTGTTTTAAATATCAGAGGGGTAATGCTTTCGGAAAAAATAAGAGCTGTAAAGAAAGCTCAAAAATTTTTCAATTTTATTTTTAATTACAAAACTTTTAATTTCTTTTTAACCTATTCAATTTTTGATAATATTTAGAGTCTGCGGAAACCGGAAAATCATATTTAAAAATCAACAAAAAAATATAAACTGTTATTAAAAATAGGAAAAAAAAGTTATAAGGGGATGCAAGTGTTTTTTTGTAGTTGTCAATCACTTCCACTGAGTTATAGAATACAATATTATTTTTTTTTTTTAATTTTTATCAAATTTTCTTATATATTTTGATTTACGTGAATTTTTGAAAACCGTATGCGATATGGAAAAAAATTAAAACAAGTTGTTTTTTATCAGTTGACAGCGACTGCATTACTTGATTTAGCTAATTGGGGAAGCCTATACCGTATACTAAGACTGTATCTTAATAAATCCTAGTGGTTAAGTCGGGAACAACACTATTAACTAAATAATAACACTTCGCCTTACTAGGTTTAAGTATAACTGACTCCACAATCTGTGGAGCGTTTATTTATATAAATTTGTAATGTGAAATATGATATGATCACCCACGAATAGATAATCTTATCTTATGTTTTAGTTTTATTGCTCATCAGTATACATAGATGTATATGTGTACTTAAGTATGTTAAATATTTTACATTAGAAGATTACCCACGAATGGATAATCTTATCTTATGTTTTAGTTTTATTGCTTTACACATTCATGATAAGAACATTAGTATACATAGATGCATATGCAACAACCCTTATGTTGTTGTAAGGGCATCAAGTGTCAATATTCATATCATGAATATGTGTATATGGACATCTGTTTGTACTTTAATTTTTATTGCCTTGTGCCTATAAATGTCATACAGCATATGAATTTATGGCCATACATTTTAATTGCTGGCTTATCGTTTCGGAAAACTAAACACCTAGTAAATTGCCCGTTAACCAAAAAACTTCAATCGTTATCGTTAAAGCGGCTATTAAAATATATTTTTTTACCCGAAACGAAAAGAAATCGTTAATGTTAAATCGTTAACAGATAATGTCAAAACTTTAACAGAGAATGTTAAATCGTTAACAGATAATGTTAAATCGATAAAGTTAGATATTAAAATTGACTAGGCAAGCTGTCATTTTAAAATTAAAGTTAACGTTGAATTTGTGCTGTTTCATTATTAGCAATATTTTTTTCGTTTCCATAGAAAAATTTATTTCGTTAAGTTTATTTTTCATATTAACAATGCAAAATGAGATAATTGCATTAGCTGATATGCCCAACCGTATAACTTTATCCTATGTCCCGAATAATTAGACAAGCTTTCGAAATAAAATATCTTTTAAAAACGCATAAGGATGTAAACAAGCAGTGAATACTGTCCAAAGGTAGTCAATAATAATTTCAAGTGAGTGGTGATACGCAGTTGTGAGGCTTATGAAGGAAGTCTTCCTATGATTTTTTCCCTTTTAATAATGTAGTATTGTGTTAATCATGTAAAAATATCAATTTCCATCACTGTTCAAAAAAAAAAAAAATTGAAAAAGGTATTGAACTATGGAAAAATTAAATTTTTTTTTCCTACTAGAAAAAAAGCGCTGTGAAAATCGAATGTCACATTTTTTTCCCAATATAACAAGGCTCTCTCTCTATGAGAGAGGCAAAAAGTTATCGATCAAAGCTTTGCATATTTGACATAAAAATAATGGATAACTTTTTACTACCACTATTTGAGACATCAAGATTAAGTTGCAACAAAAGAAAAAAACACATAATTTAAAAATAAATTATGTACGTAATTAGACAATAAGTAATCAAAACCACACGGTCTTTGTTAAAAGTCTCTTTTTATAAAAACTCGTTTCCACTTTAATTAGGGTTTAGGCTTTGCGTCCCCTGCACTATTGCAAATTTGATTATGGCAATTAATTTATTAAAAAAAAATATATTCATACTTGTTGTCACATAAATATAAAAGTTGTTTTACTGCAACACCGAAACGACCTTTCACAAATGCAAAAACAAAACAAAACAAAAAAAAAAACAGTAAATCCACAAAACACTTAAAACAAGTAAGAAAGCAAAAAACCAAACAATTTTAATCAGCACAATCGTCAAGGTTGCCGGCTAGAGAGACGAAAAGATATATGTATGTATGTATGTCAGTATATACAAGTATTTAGATGCTAAATGTCAAGCTTATTAAAAAGGGAATGCAGCAAATGCTAAAAGAAGGAGAGTGGAAAGCCAAATATGTACGGTCAAGTATAGGTATGTTTGCATGTATGTATGTATGTAATGAAAGTGACGAGACGATGCAACAAATGTAAAAAGTCTGTGCAACATACGAGTGCATACTTAATTGGCGTGTTGCAAGGTTACTGTAATGTTATGCAACTATTTAACAGGCGTATAAAATATATGTAAATAGTAGATCTGTATTGAAAAATATAGATTACGAAAATCGATAAATTAAGCAGCGCGACTTTTAAGTACAATTATTTACTTTGTTTGATGGTGAAATGCATTGAAAAATAAATTAATAGCAATAACTAATTAAAAGTTATTACTAATTATATGTATTACTAATGTAACAACACTATGCAAACTAATAATTAATGTGCAATAAATTAAAAAAATACGGAAAAAATGGAATAAAATAATTTATATCAAAATAAATAAAATAAAATTAAAAAGAATATATAAAAAATAAAATTAAATAAAATGAAACAAAATAAAATATATTAGAAAAAAAAAATAATAAAAAAACGAACAAATAAAATGAAATAAAAAACTTTAATTATGTTAATTAAAACTAAATAAAATGAAATGAAAAATAAAACTAAATAAAATATATTAAATTAAAAAAATTTAACAAAATAAAATATATTAGAGTAAAATAAGATAAAATAAAAACGAGCAAATAAATTTATATAAAACAAATAAAGCAAAATTACAAAATAAATTAAAATAAAATAAAATAAAAAAATAAAAAATAAAAAAAAATAAAATAAAATAAGATGAAACAAAATAAAATAAAATAAGTAAAATTTTTCACAATGAAAAATTGTAAATTCTTGAAATTTTGTAATCTCATTCTCACTTTTGTCTTTTTTTTAATTTTTTTGTTTATTTTTTCTTCTAAAAACTATTTTTTCTGCTTAACCCACCAATTTATTGGAAATCCGGTATAAGTGTACAGTACACCATTCTCTCGATATATATATGTACAAATATGTAAGTTTATGCAAGTCTGTGTGAGTTCACGTGCACTCGATTAAGTGCATGCGCACCTGGCAATAACCAAATATTTCCGGTATTTTGCATCGCTACATAAATATTAATGTAGAGGTTTGAGTTATGAATATATATGTACAATTGCAATTTTCTGCAACCGAATTTCTTTATTTTTTTCTATATGTAAGTGTGTGTGCCTTTTTGAAAAAGTGGGTGAAGTGTGACAAATGGCAGCAGAAATCGTTATTATTTTTTAATATGTCGGAAAATAAAGTGAGGTTTGAGTAAAGTTGAGCAGTTTAACAGTATCATTAAAATGCAGTTAATGCTGCTTTTTTTTAAATGACATACACATTTAAAATATATAACGTAGTTATGTGTAGATATTTTGGTAGTGAAAGTTGTATTATATAAATTATGGAAGAGGTGAAGCAGATTGTTTTTGAAGCAGCTTGACAAAGACTGGTGGTTGCATAAGCAGAGTGGGTACCAATATGTACTCAGAGGGCCAAAGGTTCAGCTTCTCATACAATAAAAATTCATCAGCCGTGCGGGGGCGGCTTAGAATAATTAATTTGAGACACATCTCGACGAATGTCACGAGTTGAATAAGAAATGTCTTTCAGAGTTAATTTACAATGCAATTATTGGAATAGAACGGTAGGATTTTCCATTTGTTCTTTTCTGTAGTCATAGATCAGTTTTAACAGTTTGCTTCGAGCGGATAAACGGAACTTTTAATTCGTTAAAAGATTTTCTTTCTTTCTATTTTCTGAGACTCGCATTACTTCGTTCGAATTTCAAAGACTAGAAGAGCACCTGAGCATCTGTTATTTTTCACTTTATTTTTATTGAGATTAGGTTAAATTTTCCTCACCAATTTCAGTTAAAAACTCTAATATCTGGTTAGAAAAATTACTAAAACATAAAATATTTCCTTTTCTTAAATTCAAAGTATTATATTTATAAAATATATCAAAGGTAAACATCCAACAAAATTTCATCTATGAAGCGTACATAACCTCACTTTTCTCTTGTTTTTAAAATTCATACCTTTCAAGTAGAATCTGGCGACTAGTTTATTTCTACGATATTTAAGTGGTGAAAATCAAAACAAATTTCAGATTTGAAACACTTATGAACTGTTTCAAAGGCAAACTTAAAAAAATCACCTTTGAAGCAATCAAAATCTCACTTTCTACAAAGACTCTTGCAACCTAAATAGAGCTAAGAAGCTCTATATTCTAAATTTTCGGATAGAAAAATATATAAGAAATTTATTTTTGCGTTATTGAAGTGAAGAAAAATATAAAATTAATTTTAAATTTTTAAATAAATTGTCTTTTTAAATTTTAATCAAATTAATAACTCTTAAAATAAAAACGCAGTATTAAAATTTAGTCATAAATATTTTTTCTTCTAAATTCTCTCTAACTTTTCTTTTTCTATTCATTTAATTTTTCATTTTAACTAAACACTTTGAATAAAAAAAAACATATTTCATCAGAAAACTTTATTAACCATAATATGCTCTAATTAACCAAATATTACCAAAATCAATCTTTCCATAATTTTTATGATTAAATTTAATTTTAATATTTGAAAATTTCGAAAAAATTAAAACAAAAATTCGAAAGTGTTTATTAAGTATGATTTAAGATCAATTTATATATATAAACACCTTCGAACTTTATTTTAATTTTTGTAAACAATTTTAATATTTGAAAATTATAAAAAAAATAGGTTCAGAAAAACTTAATTAAAATTATTACTATTTTAATTAAATACTTTTCATTTTCATTTGAAATTAAATCTTATTATGATATCGCTAGATTAACTGATTAATTACGATTTCCAATTTTTTTATATTATTTTATTATTTTGTTTTTAATTAAAAAATTTTATTTATATATTTTTTAAAATTTTTTTTAAATTTCTTTTTTATAATTTTTTGATTTTTAAAAAAAAATTTAAAATTTGTCTTAGAAAATTTTAATTAAAGTTAAAATTAACTTATATTTAATAAAATTAATATTTGTTGGATTAAAATAATTTTTTATTTTAGTTATTAAAGAAAATTTGTATTAATTAATTAAAAATAATTTTTATTTGAATGCAGTTAGCTCAATTAGATTTGCTGATGAAGAGTTTTTAAATCTTACTTAATAAACACTTTCAAACTTTTTTAATCTACTAATATTTGAAAATTATGGAAAAATTTTGATTAGATAAAATTAAACTTATTTTTATTAATTAACTAAGACTAATTTTTATTTTGACAAAAGAATTTTAATTTTAATTTTTAAAAGGAATTTACTTTTAATACTTAACTTAATTATTATTGCTTATTTAAAATTATTTTTATTTTAATACCGTTAAATTAACTGACTAACTTACTTTTAAATTTAACTTAATAAACACTTTGAAGAAACTAATTTTTTAATATTATTTTTATTTTTTTCAACACTCACCTGTCGCAATTACTACAGCCAAAATGGCAAAAACCACAAAGTGTTTTGCCATTGTGTGTCTGTTGTTTATTTTTATTATAGTTTATTTATTTTTATCTGTTTATTAGCGATGAAGTTTTTTTCCTCGTTTATCCAAACAAAAAAAAAAAAACACCACCAGCAATCACCGCAGCAGCAATCAACTACGAACGGTATTCACGTTTCAACGTAAGAAATTGCAATAACTCGAAGCACACACAAACTTTCAGTGTTAAATGTTTAATGTGGAACTGCTCAACACGACGGCGATGACGAGCAAACCTTACTAAAAATTTTTAAAATTATTATTTTTATTTTATATAGTAAGTAGAAGAAGTATGCGGAGAGCGATCGTTTCAGTACAAAGCGCACAACAGCAAATTTGTCCTACCGATCACTAGCAGAGTTCCACTTACACTGCGCCAGCGCAACACCACAAAGATCGCAGCAACTGTCGCGAACAAGTAAATAAAGCCAACGATCGACCGAAACGATCCCTATACAACAGCACAGACACAAAGCAATCAGCAATCAGCGAGCAGTAATGTGCCAACACGTATGGGTAAATATATGAATATATGTATGTGCGTATGCATGTATGTATGTATGTATGTATGTGGATGGGTGTCAGCCTTCGAAATCACTGACTTCTTCTTCTACTTTTATTACAGAAAATGAAATGCAAATGCCAGAGCACAACACAGCACAACAACAACACTAATAGTATATATACATATGTACATATATGTATATGTGTGTAGCACAAAACAAAGTTCGTCAACGTTGTATGGTGAATATGTTGAACTCTTTTGTTTTGTGCGGACTTTTCAGCACTTCAACACACCTGAAAGGGGTAGCCGTGGGAGAGCTCACAAAATTTCGTTCCACAAGCCGTTAAGCACTTCGTTTGAAACAAAACTCACGCTCAATTAAACAAGGATTTTTTTCACGTAATATTTGTTTTTAATGCAAAATAGAATTAAATATTTTTTTCTCGAGTGTCTCGTAGACACGAAAATATATTCCAACGCGTTTTTGGCGAATTTTCTACAAAAATCTTTACATGTCGCGCCGTGCCAGCCTAAGAGAGCGTCTGACACAACAACACGCTTTTATATTGAATTGCTTTTGGCACCAAAATCCGGCTGAGAGTCTGAGTGCTGGTTGCTATGTTGAATTTCTCGCGCTTCGCATTGAGGTTTTCGATTGGGTGGGGTAATTGGCGTTCTCTCAGTTGGGGAAATGTGCACATATGGCGCGTTGGTGTTGCTGAAGGTCTGAAGGTTTGGCAAATATGTGGTGAGTCTATATGACGCACTCGCATACAAACACTTACACATGCTGACTATTGAGGTGTGAAATGAATGTAATGTGAATTAGCTATTGGCAATGACTGTTGCTTGTGTTATACCCCACACAGTTCGTGTAATGTTCGTAGTTGAGATAGCAGTAGAGGATAGAGCTTTCTCGAACAGTTGTTGTCAGGAAATATTTAAATATAATGTGATTGAATCATTTTCCTAAAGCCTTTGTTGACATCTATTGAGCAAGTTCAAAATTTGACATGGCCTCACCTGTCGACCTAAATAGCTTGAGCACCCGCTAAAATTAATAAAATAGTGTTGTTGTTTTTGTTGTTGTTGTGGCTATCTAACCCAATTATGTTTAGACGACAATAGTCTAAGTTATTGAGATCATGTATCAGTGAGTTCAGAAAACAAACGAGTTCGAATCGGAGGGAAAGGGGGTCTGATGAGTTGGTTTTAGTAGGCATTCAAAGAGGTAGTTAGTGCCGTGCGGGGTCAAACTGCATGCGGGACACACGTTGGGTAAGTCTGGGCCAAGTCTGAAAAAATAGGACTAAAGTCGACTTCAATATCCATATCTTAATTATGCCAGTATTACTCGGATCTCTCGAGGTAGCTCGAGAACTTCATCTGTAATGGGTGCTAATTGGATTTCGAGAACGCTGGAACAAAAAGCGAGTCAAGAAGGTGTTGACGGTCTGTTCTGGAGTTCTTGTACATGTATGGTGCTGAATGGAGTCTGTGTTATCGAGTACTCCCTTTCTGATGTACCTAGGTGGAAGTTCATTATCAGGTAAATGTCCGTTAGGGTGTTCACTGTAGATACTGATTGTACAGCATAACACTATGCTTCTTAAGCGTGAAATAGTTGTTTCGCTGTGCTAGTAATGCTACGGTGACATCAGGAGGCTTCTTGTTATGGCTCTAAAGGCGATGTTCTGGTTGTAGCCTCTTCATCCGCGTCTTGCTAGTCTCCAAGGTTCAGATCGGTACAGGGTACCGCATCTTGAATCTTATGAAGTTTGGATGTTTGACCTCGAAACTCTACCGATGACTGTGGACCACTCAGGTAACCCACGGACCACCTCCTCAACACCGGCGGTAATAGGGATCCTCAATATCCAATAGCAGTACTGAATGATTGACGGTGTCATTGACGTACAGATCCAATGCTACTAACCGAGTTCTCGTGCATGGCCGATTTTGGCTTGGGCTATGTTCTATCTGGTTGTTTATGGCGTTAAGTGCGCCCTGCATTTTTCGGAATCCCAGAGATTCGCTCAATTGGCCTATTTGTTGTTCCTACCACAACCTACCACCACACTAGAGCTCTATAGAAGGGTTTTTGCTTAACAATAACAACGAAGATACACTGATGCAAGGCCTCAGCTGCAACATAACATTCATTTATAATGCCTTCTTCCCTCGTCCCTTCACATTGAACCTCTATGATAAATTGTTGTCCAACATTCTAATCAGGTACATAGTGCTGTCTCTCGGCCGTAAGGTGAAGACTCCCAACTTCGTTTGATCCAAGTTGGAATTTAATATTTCCTTGTGTATAGAACAAGGTCCGTCTAATAAGTGTTAACGCAAAATTCCACTGGGCGAGACCGTTTTCTTGCTTTTTTAATATAATATGGTAATTACTATTACCTGAAGAAACTCGATAGGACGTCAACCTGTCATGCTGCAGGACAACAGAACCGGTTCTACTAACTAAAATTTGAAATCATGCCGTGGTGGCAGTCATAAAAAAGAGAAATTTTCATAAAACCTTTTCGTAGTTGATCACAAGTGCAACTCACATCTTCGAAGAAAGAAATCTTTTTTATTTTCAACGAAACCCTGAACAAAATATGACTCCCGTGAAGCTCTTTGCCATTCAAAAGAGACCGAAAATGTCGATTACTTAATCTTGTAGCTGTAACGGTATACCCAGATGTATGTCTGCACACTCCCAATATAATATATGAACTAGTAATATACTCCTTGGCCAAAAATACTCATAAGAAACTCAATTTAATGCTAAAAAGGCAAAACTCGTTATATAAGCCGATTTAAATGTGTTGTACAAGTAAACTCAGCGATTCAGATTTTTATCATTTTATTTGTTTGGCTTGCTGATTTTAAGTACATACGAACTTAACCAAATGTATGTACATATGTACATGGTGAGGTTTTTACGCCAATAATAACAGGTGTATACGAATCAAATAAAAGTTTCGCGCTTAAGTCTTTTGTATTTTTACATGTTCATACATTCACAATTGCTTGACTGGGTGTTTCAAATATTGTACAGAAAAAATAAAAAAAAAAAATTAAAAATATAAAGAAAAATAAAAAATTAAATAAAAAAATAAATAAAACAAAATAAAATAAAATAAAAAAAATAACAAAAAAAAAAATTAAAATAAAATAAAATAAAATAAAATAAAATACAATAAAATTAAATAAAATAAAATAAAACAAAATAAAATAAAATAAAATAATATGAAATAAAATAAAATTAAACTAAATTAAATAAAATAAAATAAAATAGAAGAAAAGAAAATAAAATAAAAAAATAAAATAAAATAAAATAAAATAAAATAAAATAAAATAATATAAAATAAAATAAAATAAAATAAAATAAAATAAAATAAAATAAAATAAAATAAAATAAAATAAAATAAAATAAAATAAAATAAAATAAAATAAAATAAAATAAAATAAAATAAAATAAAATAATAAAAATAAAATAAAATAAAATAAAATAAAATAAAATAAAATAAAATAAAATAATAAAAATAAAATAAAATAAAATAAAATAAAATAAAATAAGATAATAAAAATAAAATAAAATAAAATAAAATAAAATAAAATAAAATAAAATAAAAAAAAAAATAAAATTAAATTAAATTAAATGAAATAAAATAAAATAAAATAAAATATAGTAAAATAAAATAAAATAAAATGTACAATAGTAAAATAAAAAAATAAAATAAATTAAAATAAAATAAAATAATATAAAATAAAATAAACTAATTTAATTTAAAAAAGTTGCATAATTAATAATTGGCACACAAGTTCATTATGACATCAAAATGCTGTGCAAATATTTAGGTCACTAGAAAAACAAAAAATTTTAAAACAAGAGTTATTAAATAACACAAAAACTCCCGCATGGTGAGGTGTACATATATACATATAGTCACCTAATAAAATATTTAAAATATTATGAAGAAATAACCAAAACTATCATCCACAACTTCAACTAAGGTTTTTTTTCGGCAACAGCGTTAAATTTTTGTTTACAAAATCCCAAATCAAGTAGTAAAAAAATAACTAATTAAAAATTCAGGCTTATTAATTGGTAAGAGACAAAGGAATTAATGGGTATTCACTGTTAAAAAGTAACAAAAGTTAAATTATATACATACATATAAATGCAAAAGAAAAGAAAACACGCATGAATACATAATAATGTGTCGCTGCAGCTACTGGTGGACTTGGTGGAGGTGATGCTGTTGTTTTAGTGGAAGCAGAGTTGGCAGAAACACCGACGCACGGAGTTAAATATTCGCTTGAAATGCTGATGACGCTAGCGATGCTATAACTTTTTGTTGATTTTTATTTATTTCTTCTTTGGCGTTGGCAGATTGATTTGTCAAGGTTGACTACACATGTTTTAACAAACAAACAAAAAAGTTAAAGTCAAACTTATTCATAGTGAAGATCAAAATTTTTTTAATTTTTTTTTGCCATATATACATATATATTTAATTAGCCACGCCAATTGAATACCGATGTTTGTATGTATGTATGCATGTATACTAAATAAACAGTGGTGCTTTAAAGAAAGCAAAATTGGCACAGCAACAAATTAACAAAATATTTCAATGATCAATTCAAACCTGTAGGAATGACAACTTGTTTGAAGAAATAATAAAAATGAAACAAATCAATAAAAAAAAACTGGTAATCTTTTCTTCCACATTTCAACGCTTTGTCCATTGTTTTATTATTTAACACCCATAAAAATTTTAAATTCAAGCCTTGTCAAAGCGTAAATGTAGTCTTTTTTTTCGAATTCAAAAGAAAAGACATTAACTAAAGAAATATAATCAATAAATTTAAAACAGCAACGTAATCGCCAATAAGAGCAACAAATAAAGACACGAAGTGGTAGCATCAGTAACAACAACAAGAGCCAATACATAATGGTTTTGATTAGCAACGGTCTTTGTTGTTAGGCCACTTAATTGTGATGATGGTCAATTTGTAGCTCGTCTACAGTGAGATGGTTAGGAAATGTCTGGTATAGAACTACTATTTTTGAGCTGAAATTGGACTAGTGAGAAAAAGATCATATATAAATCTGTTTATAATACTTTATTCTGGTTAAACTGGACAGAAAGGTACTATTATAGAACTAATATCTTCGAAATGAAGTTGCACTAGTCCGAAATCGACAAAATTGTAAGCAATAAAAACTCTTAAATACAATTTTATTTTAGTTATCTCATGGTATTTTCTCCATTCAGGAATCCGTTTAGATTTAGGTTTATTTTTTGTTTGTTACCAGCGTACAATTGGAAATGACAAAGGATCCCTTCCATTTGATCTTGCCACTGGAGTGGAGCTCTTACCTACAGTTTGTGCTAAGCCGCCTACGAACGGCTGATGGTTTGAAGAGAGATTTAATTTCATGCCAGAAATTCACTCGGAGGGGTTGACATTCTCTGCCGAAGGGAGACCGCAATTAGAAAATTTAACTTAATTTTTTATTTAAATTAATTTTCTATAAATTTGGGATGTTGGTGGCACCGGGATTTGAACCCTGACCTTCCGAATGGCAGGACGAAGTGCTAACCACTCGACTGCCTCACAACTGCTATTTACCATGTTTGGAAAACCAGTATTGAAATAGTTCATAACTAGTCTTTAACAGTATCAGTTAACAGTAGGTTATATATTTATATATTATTAAATAGGCTTGTTGTTGCCCTCTTTATTGGCTAACATATCGATACGTTATATTTTCTTGATTAGCTGGTCTTCATCATCTTCGTTGTCGCACGAAAAAGTGTCAAAAGTGTAGTGGCACACTGCTACGGACCGACGACAATGGCTTGTGCCTATTCAGCCAAGCCCAAGGCCACTGGTGACGACTAGAGCTAAGAAAAAACAAAAACAAAAACAAAAACAAAACCAAAAAACAAAACAACAACAAGATAGCAAACAAAAACTAAATTTAGCTACAGCAGCAAGTGCTTGTATAAGCGTTATAACGAACAACAACAACAACAACAATGTTGCGCTATATTGTTAGCTGCCAATAACAGCATCTGCACGCCATACCAAGGTGACCACCACACCAATACCGTTGCAGACGCAATGAGGCGAATCGTGAATGACACAGCAGCGACAGCGACAGCGGCAGCAGGAAGAGCAGCGAATAGCAAGTCATTGAAATTCAAAAGAAAATGCAATGTTTCATTACGTGGACTGGAAGCGCTAAGTATGTATGTACATATGTTTGTATTTTTTCTAATTGCTGCATTTTTTTTTTTGACTTCTATTGTGCTTGGACGAAATGAGTTTCATTAAGCGGCGAAGTTAATAATATAATAAATATATACATTAAAATGGCAAATAGACCGGATTTCGCAGATCTCTTCAGTGGACGACAAATACCAATCAGAATTTATTTGTGGTTACATTAATTTGCAAAAAAAAAATAATAATAATAGTAAACCGGTTGCCGAATTTAGCCATTATTTACTTTAATGAATATTTAACAATTTATCTTTTGCCAAAATTTTGTAATTTTTCTGTTTCCAGGAATTTCCGTTGTTGCCTAAAAGTGTGGTTTGTTATTTTATTAATTATAAACTTGTGTTAAAATTAGTTCTTTGAAACAATAAAAAAAACAAAAATGGCATATTTGTTTATTTAAATATATAAACTACACGTTGCCTTCGTTTTCTGTATTTTGTCCAATTTTTAATCTTTTTGGTATAGCAAAGGACGATAGAAAACCCTAATTAAGCATCATTTAAGTCAAAATATTAAGTTTTTTTCGCAGATTTGTTTGTATGGGTCACTTTTTTTCCGCACGAAGTGAGCCAAACGCATTACCATTCGGATCTAGGTTTATTCACACTCAAGTCAAATCCGCAGGTTATATTATTATATATATATATTGTTAAAATCTGCGTACGATCTATGCTTATGTCCAAACCATTGTCAGTCTATCGGGGATCCCTTTCCAGTAAAGTAAGAAGTATTATTTCGAGTAAATCGAACTTGTTTTCTGGCCTCTGGTCCAAGAAACAAAAGTATTCCAAGAGATAAACATTACACAAAAAACAGATTAAAAAGGCTGGATACACGCAGAAGCTCGATGGACTTAAATTCCATTTGCAAACGCTGGTGAATTGTAACAAAAATTGAACCATTTCTGAAGCAGATGCTGACTGGTGAAGAAAAGTGGATCATTTCCAACAACGTCATATGAAAACGGTAGCGATAACAGGGCAGTGAGCCGAAAGATGTAGTGGGTTTCGTGGGATTGCCAAGGTGTCATCAACTATGAGCTGCGCTTCTACGGCCAAAGTTTTAATTTTGATCTGTACTCTCACCACACTTCGGCTATAAGGTGGATGCATAAGCGCCTCCCAACTAAGCTCTCGGAGCACCTAGCGAGTCACTATCGATATGAGTGGTTTAGCGTTCACCTAATGAAGCACGATGGCAATCACATCTGTTCCTATCTATGGCGAATGATTTGGCTGCTGAACATTTGACCTCAAGAGAAGTCTGTAAAAATCGATTTTTTGAGGGTTTCTGTAAGAGAGATATAATAATATTAGATTTAAAAAGAGAAACTACTAGACCTTGCAATAAATACTTAAATACTTATTGTTAGGCTCCATGAATAAGAAATGATTCAAATAGTAAATAAAAAATTTTAATGCTGAGATAATTGATAGTAAAATTTTCATAAAATTTTTGAAAATGAACTAAAATCTGTTCGAATTTTTTCGTGATTTCTTTTATATTTTTTTATAATGTTTTTATTTTTATTTTTTAAATAGTCTTTTTCACTTTTTTATTATTTTTTCATTTTGAAAGGTGAAGGATTAATTGAACAAAAAATAATCATAGGTAAAAAAAAGTAATTTCTGACAAACTTTTGCTAAATCGTTAACAGATTATGTTGAATAGTTAGCAGATAATGTTAAATCGTTAACAGATTATGTTAAATCGTTAGCAGATAATGTTAAATCGTTAACAGATAATGTTAAATCATTAACGATAATGTTAAATCGTTAACAGATAATGTTAAATCGTTAACAGATAATATTAAATCGTTAACAGATAATGTTAAGTCGTTAACAGACAATGTTAAATCGTTAACAGATTATGTCAAATCGTTAACAGATAATGTTAAGTCGTTAACAGATAATGTTAAATGCTTACCAGATAATTTTCAATAGCTAAAAGATAATGGTCAATCGTTAACAGACAATGTTAATTTTTAACATTGAAATCTGCTGTTAATATCATAGCAGGAATGCATTTTAAAATTAACGTCAATGCAATGGTGGTTTCAACGTTAACTATTTCTTTTCGTTCCGATGACATAACGCCGAAACAAAAAAAAATCATTTCGTTAAGTTTATTTTTCATATTAATAAAATGAAATGACATCGTTTCATTAGTTGAGCATCTCTGGCTTAAAATAAATTAACTTGATTAAATTAGTAATCGGCTCATTCATAGATCTACCTGACTAAACACTTGATGACTGAGCCAGGAAATGACCAAAATAATTATTTTTCTTGTGTGCAATCAAGCATTGCAGACGTTTTTATATGTTACTTCACACTCTTATTAATATTCTTAATTTGTCTTTTAACAGAGTAATGTACAATAATGGCTTTTTTATCATTAACAATTATTTTTCAGTGTCAACAAAGAATTTTGCAAAAAGAAAACCGAGTTAAATAATTGCAAAAATGAATAAACATTTAAAAAACTAAAGGCAAATGAAGTAAAATCTTGTTGTTGTGTAAATGTCACGATATATTTATATATTTTTTTTATATTCTACAGATGACTGATCGGCGCGCTATGGCTAAATGCGAAGCTGTCGGCATCAATTGGTGCAAAGCTAAATTGAATGGTACTAAAAGTATATATGAATGCGTAATTGTAAGTATGTTGTGTAGAAACACTAAGGTGGTTCTTTTGAGAGCTTTTGAGAATGTTCGGATTCGACTTGACTTAACTTCTCGAGATGCTATAGAAATTAATAAGACACTAAAAAATCGAGTTTTTTAAGTACAGCACTTGCCATGTGACCCCTTTATTTACCCATGATTTTTTAATTATACCTATAAAATAACGATTGCATAAAATCGAATAAGCTTTTCATAGATACAAAAAAACGTTTTTCCTGCATCTATCTGGTACAAAATCAAGCTTTATTGTTTCGTAAAAATTTGTTTAAATCGTCCTTTAAACCACCTAACCTAATTCTCACCCACCCTAATGAACATTATTATATCGATGTAATTGCGCTTGCGCACACCACTTTAGCAAAAGATGCCTTGTGGCGTGTCGTGCTGGTCGCACGAAGACGTGCAGTGACGTCGAATGACAATGCGGCGATAGAAATAGATGAACTGGTATTGCGGGAAACCGAATTTTATGGTGCGAGCAATGTTGAATTTGAATTGTAAATTTAATTAAAAATAAAATCAAACGTAACACTCAACAACAGCGGCAAACTGTTTAAGACTCGCACTCAAGTCGGTACTCGCTTTATATAATATATGCAAAAAGCTGTTTAAAATTTTATACACTTTTATATTTAAATTTGTTATTTCATTTTAATTTCTTAAAATAAAAATAACATGTTTGTATTTGATTTTGCATATAAATGAAGTGCTAAGAAATAATATTAGTAATTGGGTATGAGAATATTTATTAAATTATATTTTAATAAGTTATTTAAATCGATCGGTAGTAGCTCAAAAGTTGAAATACATATATGTATTATTAAATATAGGTACATGTATATTATTTCTGTTGTAGGATCTAGTGAGGTGATCTAGCGACTGATGTCAAGAGTATATCGAAGTTATATAGGGAGCACTTCTCCAGCCAGCTGTATGGCAGTGAAAATGGAACACCCAGAGATGACGAACCCAATTCCCAAGCTGATGACGATTGCTCGATAATGTTCCGCCCGATCCACAAAAATGGGGACCCCACAGTCTGCGCCAATTATCCGAAATAAGCCTCTTTGACTTTAAATCCCTCCGTCAATAAACTGTTTGGACCTTATCAATGTGGCTTTAGACCTGTTAAATCAACCATTAAAGTATTCGATGCAGTATCTGCCGGTGGAAGCATAGAAAGAGGGAGGGCTCTACTCCTTTGGACCTGGGGTTTCATTTACAATTGGCGCCAAACGGCGCAGAAAAGAACCGAATGGCACGTTATTGTTTATTCGGCTAAAATCGCGTAAGAGGTGCCCACGCCAATGAAGGAGAAGAAAGAAGAGGAAGATATTGCGTAAGATTTACGGCCCTCTGCGAATTGGGAACGGCGAATACCGCAGCCGAATCGAATGAATCGGCTGGGTCATGCACAACAGCAGTTCCAATAAAATCAACAAGAAAAAACAGGATATGAAAACAATATTTGCTTTTAGAAGGCACCCGATGTGAGATTCACCTGTACTTCTACCGAGCTACCGAGAGTCCCTCTAACCTGCCGGTATGATTGAATGTGGGATGTTCCAATGACATCTTCACTATGGATCCACAAATAAGGAGCAAATATTCTTAACAATTTGCTGGTAGGTGGCATTTTCCGATCTCGGTGCTATTTAGGGTATTCCACCAAACTCCGATTCAAACACTGGAACCCAGTTTAAACAAAATAGGAATATATGACCACTGTTTTGAGCCTCGATTGAAATTTGTTTCTCAATGTTTTCTGCTTCTTTATGCAATGAATTTTCTCCCTTCTCTTACGAGATGTTAGTGTTTCTACTTCTGCAGATTGCGAGAATCTGTTTCGGTATGTAGATTGAGAGTTTAGTGTATGTTAATGCCCAATCATGGGTTGCCACTTTACCCAAAGGAGGGGACTTGCCAGCGAACACCACTACGGTACACTAAACATTTTGAAGTACTTTCCCCTCGTCACATTAAGGCGAAAGGTCGATACCGATTACCGAAGGTAATAAGAATCTCACTCCGTATCGCAGCGGACCCATAAGCCTAGGTGCGAGATTGCTGACTTGGCTAGAATCCCAACTGACCAAAAGAATCTCCTACAGACTCAGGCGTTCTAAGACTGACCCACTTGATTATCTGATATGTTAGAGTTCATAGCCACAGAGCTGGAGATAAGATATTTCATCGACCTCGACCGTGATCAACTAATTTTGTAATCACAACCAAAGCTTCTACTGCAGAACTCTTTTCCTGTATGTCGCCATGTGAAGAATAGAGAATATAGTACTCGCAGGAGGTCCAAGGCATTGATTCGATGCCAAAGAAGTAAATCCAAGACATATTTGCTGGAATTGAATTTAGAAGGACATAAATCTACTGTTAGAATGTGAGCTCCACATAATATATCGAACGAAGGTATTTGAGAAACCGAAAGCTTGGAGCTTTTTCGATTATCTTAAATATTAAAATATATCTTAAGTAAACATTTTTCTTCATTTTTAAATTTATTCGAGTAAAGTGACTGCTGAATTTTTCCAATTAATTTCTAAAGTTTTTATTGATAGTCGGAACAAGATTCTTAAACTTCCCTATTTCTTTTGATTTCTCTCGTGAGTACGTGAAAGCTTCACTTCTAGCTCACCCTTTGCTCTCATATTGTATGTATGTATTTTCCGTTAGCGAAGCTTTCAAAAGCTCACCTGCAAATGATTCATTGCACGCGACCAGCAACAGTCGGCAAATGAGACCAGCAAAGGTAATTTCAAACACAATAACAATAAAGTTCGGCGGCATGCAACTAAGCAGTACTCGAGTGGTGCGGACCGAGCCGAATAAAACTACCTGTTACAGTGACAAATGAGATATATGGTAATATTTTTGTTTGCTTTGCTTTCTCTGCCTTTTTTTTTGTACTCTATGTTATTCGCCTTGTAACAGGTTGCCAAAGTCCTTCGCCACCGTAGCGCAGTGTGCTCTGCTCTTTCTTCCGCCTTGGCGAGGCATGTGACGGTGGCGACACTTTTTGCTGTGCCAGAGTAATTGCTGGTTTGTACCTATATACATACATAGGTATGTGGGTATGTTTGTGATGTCGTGTGTGCATTACAGTTACGTAAGTACACTAAGTAGCTGCGACCAACTGGACAAGTTGTTATGTGTGTTATGTGGCGGCGGCATAAGGTTGACATTGAATGTTCGCTAGGAAGTAGAAAACGAGTAACTCACGGTATATACAAGCATATATACATTTGTATACCTGTATGTACCTATATGAACCAAATATGCTTGTGAGTAAAATATATATATTCGCTAAAACTGGTTTAGGATTTCATTTGTTATTATTGCACCCTGTAGTGTTGTTGGATTAAATAATATATATGCTCCTCTGTTTTTTTGGAAAGATTATCAAAACTCCCACTACAAATTAGAGGTGGAGCTCGGCAGAAAATCGCTTCAGTGGTTACAATTTATTCAATACTCGTATATATATATAAGCGTCCTTCCCTTCTTATTCTTCTTGATTGGGTCAACAACTCCGCAGCAGTCGTTTGTTTTTTTCATTCTTTGCAACCAATTGAAGACGCAAAGTAAAGTCAGTGCCTTTTCCACTTTATCTTTCCATCGGAGTGGAGTTCGTCCTCATCCTCATTTCACCAGGGGTTTTGTATCGAATACTTTCAAAACTAGAATGCTCTCATCCATTCGGACGACATGACCTGGTCAGCGTAACCATTGCCCTTAGTTCCGCCGTCACCAATGCTCGTATGCATAAATTTTCCGCAAAACCTTTCTCCCGAAAATTCTTAGTGCCGACTCATCGGATGTTCTCAAATAACAGGTCGGGAATAACGATCTACTTGTAGAATTTGGCTTTTCTTCATCAAGAAAGTGCTTTATTTTGTGTGTTCTATCGCATCGATTGGGGAGTCAAGTTCGCCATCTCTTGGCGTTGCGCTTTCACTGCCATTCAGGAGACTGAAGAAATTTTCACTGATTGGATCCTAGGAGAGTGGGCTCGGGTCTTAAAACCTTCTGCAACTCTATGCATTTTTTTATAGAATTTTCAAGCACTACTCCTGTCGGCCAGTTTTCTGTCTTGCGCTTCTTAGTTTGATCTTGCTGAAACCCAAAAATTCCGTTTGCAGCTGTATTTAATCACCTTCCAATGCTATCCTACCATAACCTGGTGCTATAGACAATCAAGATTTGAGCCACATCAGAGTTGATCATCTTCTATAAATTGGAGATTTTTCATCGTGGAGAATCGTGAATTTTCCGGTTATTGCACCGAACACATTTTTTTCTTGCCCACCCAAGTAATAAAGTCACCAAGCACAATAGAAAGCCACTTTGGTAACATAGTTCTTCCCTCCCGTCATGGCGTAAGCACAAATCAGCGATATAATGAAGAACTTCGCTTTGATGCCGTTTGTGACGAGATGCTCATCTACCGGGGTAAACCCCAGGATTTGGCGAAAGAGTCTCTCTTCCACCACGAATCTGGCCGCTCTAGTAGATGCCACAACCAACTAAATGACTCCGACCTTGTACCGTCCATCACAATTTTTGAACTTCAGTGACGTCAGCGGCGTCAGCCTTTGGTTCTACGAAGTCCAGCGAAAATCCTCGCTAGACGAGTAGGTTTGGTTTTTTTACACATTGATATAGCAAGTCGCTAGTTTTATGACCGACACCTGATCATAGCCGTACCTCTGGTGAATAGACGTTGTAAAAATGCTCCACTGAACTTTTAAACCGGAGATGTCCGAGTGCCTTCACTAAAAAGTCTTCTCTCTCTCTCCCAAAGCTCTATGCGGGGTGGTTACCGCACCACTCACAAAGGTTACTCACGTTTCCAGGATATGCGACGAGGATTCGCAAATGGAAATTAAGTATATATTGTAACTATAACACTATCCAAAAGTCGGACTATACTGTTGCATCAACTTATTTCTTAAAAATATTTGGTTACCAGGTTGGAGCTAAATCGCTCGTGACTGTAAGGTTGATATGTATCGTTCCGATATCGATTAATCATAATCGATTGTCAAACCTAGTTGTTGTTGTCATTGAAGCGGTTCTCCAACCTCGCTTAGAAACAGGGTAGACTAGTCTAAGTCATCAGGGACTTCTAACAGGAGGTCCGGGAAACGAGCTCTTTCCACGAATTCAAACCAGTCGTCGTGACCTCATCTCGCAATGTGGCCCAGAAGCTAACTCAGCAATTTAACGCGCGTGGTGTTGACATAAATTCGTTAATGGAAAGACAATCTTATGAAACCTACTCATGCTTCTAATAAATATACACGTATGCATGTAGTCTTTTCGAACTACCCTAATGTAATACAAATATACTATCCACTATCCACTACAGTGGTGACCTTGATTTCTCAAAATTCGTGCAATTTTCACTTTATCTAATGAAAAAAAGCGCAAAATGCAGAGAAAGGAAGCGAAACTCTTGTGCCATAAATTCTGCCTCGCTGACAGGATATCAAAACAATGCAATGCATTTCCGCAAGTTTTTGCTGCTTCTGTGACAGACGGATCTATAAACTTATATACAAATAGACCACTTGCTGTGTTTGTTGCTTTTTATATTCAGGCGAATAGACTTGGACACTTTCACTTTTTGTACAGAAGTTAGCTAAAGAGTTCTGTAGATGTGTAGGATGGCAGCGCGTTTGGAAATCCGCCCACAGGTAGGTGAAATTTGTCAGCGTAAAGTAACCAGAAAGAATTTTTGAACGTAAAGTTTAGGGAACTTAGAACTTCAGAATACTGAGCCACCTTAAGATAAGCATTAGAAATCCCAACTCAATTTATAAGTATAGAAATTCCAAAGGTTTATTTTTACATTTAAGCTGAGTTGAAGTTGGTGCGATTGCTGATTAGAGCAATCAGTGCACTTAGGCCTGTAGGTCTGTACGCCTGGGGATATGGCAGCCGTGTACTTTTGACTTTCTCAGATATACGAACCAATTGGTGTGCCTTATGAGCGATGCGAAACTGCCTATATGAGTTATTGATATGTGCGATATGGGCTGGGCTATGACAGATATAGTGCTCGACAGACTCCTACTTTTGTTTGTCTCTGCAACTTCGACATAAATCATTCGAAAATAATCCCATTTCAGTGTTCAGTTGGTATATACGTAGTTGTGGGGTTGTTGTTGTATTCATGATTAGCCGGTCTGGGATGATTAGATTAACTTCCAGCACAGACCAAAGCTGCCTAGTCACGCTACAAGTTATTTCGTTAAGCCATCTTATATTTGGCTATTTTGGTGAAATCAAGCTTCAGCGTGAGTTTTTCTGTAGACAGGGGTACGCCAGCAACAGCATTTTTTGTAGTTAGAATGGTACCTCCTTTCAATAAGTTCTGCCCAGAAGGCACTGCGGTACTCTGGTAGACTCAAATGAAAATTGTCTCAGAGCGTTGGTGAGTTAATTAAGAGGTCTACCCTTTCATTGAGTTTAAAAGCATCGGTGAAGATGGGTTCAGACTATTTCTATTAATTTCCATCAATTTTGCCATTCATTCCTATCCGGGATTCTTGTGGAGGGGATATTGTCAAAACAGTAAGTGAAGATGGAATAGTTTAACTCCGCTGGAAATGGACAGCATCCGGTCGTGCCCTGTTGAACGATACCTCCAAAGCTGAGTCGCCCTCAGTATAATCGCGTTGCAGCTCGATTGATTTTGCGGTACAGATCTAGGGTAAGAAAATTGAAAGGTGTTTCCAGGACTTTTGATGGAGTCGACGATAGAGTTCCTGTAATGAGAATAGCTCCGACCGCTGAACTCTGTCTAGTTTGGTCCTAAAAATTGCATTTTTCGAGTGCGCGCCGCGATGCAGAGAGCCCATAGAATAGAATAGGTCTAACTACCGTTGTATAAATCCAATAAGCAGTTAACGGCTTAGGCTCCATCATTTACCAATGGCCACTTTGCATACATAGAGCGCAGTGATAGCGTTCCTCGACCTCCCCGTCGTCTTTCGGCTCAAGTTGAGTTTACTATCTAAGATTTACCAGAGATATTTGACTTAGCTAATGATAGTAATTTCGCTGGGTTGACATTCAGCCCATATGCCTTGCATCAGCTTCCTATTATGTATTGTAGGTAATTTTGGTGTAAATTAATTAAGATTTGCGGGTGTTAGGGCAATACCGTCGGCGTAAGTTACGACGTCATAACCGGTGCTAAATAGTTGACGAATCTTGGTGTTCACTGTGCCACATCATAGCTATGGAGATTAGACTGCGCATTGAGAGGTATATCTTGTGGTATATCTGATAACCCCGGCATTGACCACCTCAGCCTTAAAACATACTGTTCAAGATCCTTTTCTTGAAGAGTTTCTATTTCGGTTCCGAGAAGAATATTGTTAAAGGCGCCTTCAATGTTGAGTTCAGTCCGACTCGAGCAAAAAAGAAAGGAACTAAATGGTGATGAAACGGACCGGCCTTAATGCCGCTGGATTATTTTTTGTGGGATTATGTGAAGTCGCAGATAAGCCTGAGATTGACGCCTTGGAAGAGAATATTCGGCGCGTTGTTGCTGCCATACGGTTCCAATTGCTTAAATTTGGGCGAAAATTGGGCTTCTTGGCTGAAATTTTTTCCGATTCAACCGCGGTGGTCACTTGCCCGAGATCATTTCAAAACATAATGGTAAAAACCCTTATTTTAATAATCAAGCTAAATACTTGGCAATAGCATTAAATTATATACGTTTGGTTTCTTCTTAAAAACCAGATGCTTTAAAAAACCACCCTTTATTTGGTTCCAACCGAACTTACACCTTCCTCTTCATTTTTAATGTTATTCTTATGTAAATTATGCTTTCTTTTTTTCATATTTTAATTTGAAGTAGTGAATCTACAGCATTACATACACGTAGGTATATATACCTATACGAATTACACATATGGATGTATTTTTTCATATGATTTTGTGTGATTGCTTTTTCCTCGTAAACCCTTACAACATTCCACGTTCAATGTCTTCTGTTGTTGCTGTTGTTGTTGTTGTTGCTACTATTGTTGTCGCTTCTAAATTGTTAATCGATATTTCAGTTCATGGTCGAAGTGATGGTGAAGTCAAGTTCTTTGCTATTTGTTAAACGTGTAAGTATGTATGTATGTGTGTGAGTGTGTGTATGTGTACACTCACGTCGATTGAACTGGACACTTCGTTCCATGGTCTGTCATCGCTTTTAGCGCTACGTTTAGCTGTCTTGGTGTTGGTGTTGATGTTGTTGTTGGTATTACTTAAAGCTAAATGCTACCAAAGACGCTAGCAAACAGTATAACCACAACAACAATAACAATTCGAAGCAAAATAATGACAACTCATTGTAACGGTCATGTCGAGTGTCATTGGTGGACATTACGATTTTCAAACATTGCCACTGCCACTGCCACTACCACACTCAATGACCACAAGGTCCAATGTTCCCCCCCATAACGCCAACCGCTGCTGGTGAGCTGGTGGGCTGGTGGGTTGGTGAGCTGGTGGGCTGGTGCAGTGTCATAAATTGTGTTACACCTTCTGTCGGTAATGTCGTGGTGGAATATCGCTTGTCACGAAAATTAAATATCTTGCTGTCAAGGTGTGATAATAACGGTCAAATGGCGCAGTTGTAAGGGGACATTTTGTGGCATGAAAGAAAAAAGGAATAAAAAGTTCTTGCGGGAAATTGGAATTTGAAGTTTGATATTTATGGTGTGACCTTCATTTTCTTAAATTTTTTTATTTATTTATGCTACTTATACATATATTTGTACATAAAATATGCGTAAAATCTTCCTTTTATTAAATAGGATAGTAAATTTAGTTAAAAATTGTTAATGAAATGATCAAAAATGGCCAGAGTCCTTGAATTATTCCGAGAAAATTCACTCTTTACGAAGAAGCAGAAATGAACCTCCCCAGTAGTCATGGAATCTATGGAAATTATTTATTTGGTGTTCGACTTCTTTCTGAATTCCGGTGACGGTGGTCGTGAAAGGTGCCAATAGCTCAATGAAAATGCGAAAATTTAGTTTGATTTTTTGTTCTGTTGGTATGGTTTTCTCCTTTACTTTATGCCATTCATTCCTTTCATTGCCCATTTGGCGTCAGTTGGAAATACCAAGTAGAGACAGGTCTTCTATGGTCATTGCTCTACTTGCACCGGCGAGTGCTAAATCGAAAACTCTCAAAGCTGAAGTAATATTATCCATCCGTACCTCATGACCTAGCCAGCGCAGCCGTTGTTTCTTGATTCGCTGAATATCTCGCACAGATCATCGTTCCATCACCTGCGGTATTCGCCGTTCTCAACTCGTAGAGGACCATAAGTCTTATGCAAACCATTTCTCTCGAAAACTCCAGATCTTGTCAACGTCCATTGCTCCCTACCATATAGCAGGACGGGAACGATGAGCGACTTGCAATCGTTCACTACCAATTCCATTCGCTTCCTTTTCTTATCCGATCTGAAGAAAGCAAAACTCACGGCGCGGTTGTTGAGACCAACAATGTCATTATAACTTTCAGCTCTGCAGCTGGTGAATAATTGGTCAATGGTCGATTTAACAGGTCTAAAGCCACATTGATAAGGTCCAACCAGTTTGCTGATGGTGGGCTTTAGTCTTTTACACAATACACTTGATACTTGATACCTTACATCCGATGATAAGGAGGTTTATTCCACGTTAATTGGCGCAGACTGTGAGATCCCCAATTTTGTGGTTTGTTCAGAGCACAAATAGATTGCAATCGTCGGGCATGCTTTCATCCGATCATATTCTGCAAAGATGATGCATGCACCTTACCAGCTCTTCCTTTACGTCAGCTACTTTGTTGTTCCTTAAGCGGGCAATCAATGTTCGAACCTCGACAAAGTCGGGTAATGGAACGTATTCTCCATCGTCAAGGAATTTCGGGTTCAACATCTCCGGACGTTTCTTTTTCACTGCCATTCAGCAGGCTGGAGAAGTGTTCCATTCATATATTCATGTATGCTCTGGGCATCCGTTATTAGATCAACTCTCTGTGTCCTACAGGAGTATGGTCCGGTCTTGAAATCTTCTGTAGGTCGAGCATTATTCTTGTCAGCAAGATTCTCAATCTATTCATCCTTACTCATATCGGAATCTTTTCTTCTTTTTTATCTGCACATGAGTCTTGCATCCCTTTTCAGCTTATTGGTATCTATCCCATACCGCACGTGTAGTGGTCGCTCGCAACGTTGCGATGCTGGGTCCTCGGAGGGTACGCACGTCGAAAACCTTGGAGTCATGTCCTCCGTCCATAACAATATGATCGGTCTGGTATGGTGTTTTTCGATCTGGGGATAGCCAAGTAGCTTGATGTATTTTTTTGTGCTGGAATCTAGTACTACTTACAACCCTATTTCGGGCCCGCCGGTCAACTTCAAACCATTAGGGGATGTTTCGTTGTGAAGGCTGAATTTTCCGACAGTTGTATCAAAGACACCTTCTTTGTTCACCGTGTCCTTTAAGCCGCCAAGCACAATTTTCACATCGTGGTGGGGACAGCGTTCACGAGTACGCTCCAGGCGCTCATAAACAGCATTCTTGGTCACATGGTCCTTCTTTTCACTCGGGGCATGGGCGCAAATCAGGAATGTGTTCATCCACTGAAGTGAATATCAGTTCTCGACGACGGAGTCTGTCTCCCACCACAATTCCGAAGCCATATTCACGCTCCTTTATTTTTCCGCTGTATTAAATGTCAAAAGGACCTACTCGACTCAGTTTTTGTTCCATCCATCGCACTTTTGAAATGGCTGTGATGTCAACCTTTATTCCTACGAGGACATCAACCAGCTGGGCAGCAGCACCTTTCCTATTATGGGATCGGACATTCATGTACCTGGAATGTCCTCAAATCAGAGTCATATTTGTGTGTGTGTCATTAATGCGTTCTTCGGGGGGGGAATTTCACTTTTCACGGCGCATAAATTTCTAATTAAAAAAATAAAAATGTATATATACATATCTGGTATATAGGTATATATATGTATATAAAAGTGGCATTGAACTTATGAAAACACACTGTACTGAGTAAAATTTATTTGTGTTGCAAATAAACGGATTATCGAACCCGTATTCACTTTCTTTCTAACCCTCATTTCTGTTTCTTTGGCAACTGCTAACTTTTTTTCTTAACATAATACGTACACATGTATATATCTATTTTTATGCCAACGAAAATACCAAAGTTCTGAAATTCATACCGAAGGGTTTGCCAAAATTCCTTTTAATTTAGGTCAATCACCTGAAATTTCTGTTATTTCTTATCTTCATACTGATTATCATACTGTTACTATTTGCAGGTGGTTGTTGTTGTTGTTGTTGTTGTTTGTAAGCATGACTGACATTTTTGCTTGTTATTCTCGACAGGGTAAAATTGGAGGAGAACTACATAAATCCACCTGCAGCCAAAGAGACAGACATAAAGCACATAAAATTGAAAACAATCTCGCAAACACACAAACACACACACAGGCAAACACACACACAAGTAGCAGGTGCCACAAAAACAAAAACAACAACAACAACAACAGCAATGTATTACCAATTAGTTTTCAGCCAACGGCAGCAAGCGAAAATAATTTGCCAAACTAAAACAATGCAAACACAAAAGCTCCGGTCTCAACAGCAAGCAACAACAAAATCAAAGAGCAAATAAAAACAAAGAAAATTTGAAAAATTTGTGTCAACAATAATAAAGCCGGGGTCTGGCGACAATTTCCAGAGGCTAAATTAGTGGCAAAAATATCAAATAGCATTCGCAAATGGCAAAGCGGGGCGAGCGAAAAAGTGTGGAAGACCTGAAATGTGTTGAAATTAACCAACCAATACCAAGAATTGTGTGTATTTGATTTAAAGCGCCTAAAAGCACACCACAGCAAATGCCAGAAGTGCAGTGAGCAGAGCATCGAAGCTTGTGCAGGCTGCCCTCAGCCAAACGTGTGATGAATGGCAGACTGTCAACTTTGTTGTTGCATGATATTGGCATCACGTTGATAGTTGCTATATTTTCCATATATATGTGTACGAGTATATATATCATGTGTTCTCGTTTTACCAGGCAAACGCTTTCGGCCAAATAAACACAAACATAATAATAAAATAAATTATTTATATACATAATTGGTTGGAAATGCTTTGTGTGGTATAATTTGTTGGAAATTTTCAACAAAAGACTCTTTCCTATAATAATATTTAAATAAAGTGGTTTCGTGAAATTTAACAAAGTTTTCTCTCATTATTTATGAAATTCCATATAAATGAAATTGAATTTAAAAAGTATCTGTGCTTATACAATATATATATACATATACATATATACACGAGTATATACTAGTAAAACTGTTATCTCGTTTTTTGTATTGTATTGTCAATGCCGTATCAGTTTTGGCCTGAATAAACAATAAAAGTTTGCAAACAGACAGCAAAGATTAACATACTCGTATACATTACACGCAACATTATATATATACGTGTATTATAAATGAATAATACCTTGATTACGAGTACATACCCATCTAAAGGGTGTATCAAAATTAACGCAAGATTGGTTTTATCGAATTATAAAGTACATGGAATAGGGATATTTATGGAATAATCCATATGGCGAATGGCCTCCACGACTTTCCATTTCATTCCACATTTGCACAGTCACTGCTTGAACAGCTCAATTTTCAAAAAAAAAAAAAATATGGTCCAATTATGCCAAAATCCAGAATAAAAACGGCCTCGTTGCAGTTGCATTTATTTTTCGATAATCACTAATCACTGTGGATTCCCAGAACCCCAAAAGTGGCTATTTCGGCAATTAAAAAACCCATCGTTTAGACTGATGTTTGCTCAAAATAGTAGCATCCATTTGTGGATACTCAATAATTCCTTCACCATACTCTCTTTGCTGTAGATGGTCATAAGGCTTCAGTTGTTATGTTGATTGAATTTTGTAAGCATGGAGACGCAGATCTTTAGTGAGTATACGCTGTAGAGAGCGTCTTCAGATTTGCAATTCTCGTTCACGCCGCCGAATAGAGGTTCCTGGATTGTCACCGATACTCTCACGCACTGCTAAGATATTTCCAATTGAACGACTTATTTTTGGACGATCAGTGTGTTTGGCGTCTCCAACAGATCCTGTCGTCTCCTGGAATTTTTCAATTAAGTTCTAAACAATTGCCGAAATTAAAACACTTTTTCAGCGATATTTTATAAAGCGGCAAATTCAAATCTTGCTTTAATTTTGGGGCACCCTGTGTTTTAGTACACGTTTGTGTTTATACGAGTTAAAATAAAGCGTTCTTGTATTAAATGAAATGAATTATACGAATTTTAGTAATAAATCTTTAAAGGGTTTTGCTTTTTTTTGCCTCGTAACGATATATTTCACGCTAATCAAAAAATGTTAAACTTTTCGGTTGAAACATTTGGAAATATTATCGTTAAAGCAGTTATCAAAATAAATTTTATTTAATTTTTACCAAAAACGAAGTGCTGTCGCTAATGATAAACCATTAACAGGTAATGTTAAATCATTACCAGACAATGATAAATCGTTAACAGATAATGTTAAATCGTTAACAGATAATATTAAGCTGTTTACAGATAATTTTAGATCGTTAACCCACAATGTTATATTGGTAACAGATAATGTTAAATCGTTAACAGACAATGTTAAATCGTTAACAGATAATATTAAACTGTTAACAGATAACGTTAAATCGTTAACAGATAATGTTAAACTGTTAACAGATAATGTTAAATCGTTAACAGACAATGTTAAATCGTTAACAGATAATATTAAACTGTTAACAGATAATTTTAAATCATTAACATATAATCTTTAAATCGTTAACAGATAATGTTAAGCTGTTTACAGATAATGTTAGATTGTTAACCTTCAATGTTAAATCGTTAACAGATGATGTTAAATTCTTAACAGATATTATTGAATGTTATCAGTGCGTTTTTATTATCGTAGCAAGCAGCCATTTTAAATATTAACAACTAGGTCTGTAAAAAAACATTTTTTCTGAAAGTGGATCAGAGACTGACTTATTAGAAAAATCCTATTTATGGTTGGATTAATTTGAAATTCGGTACACAGGTGGCTTTTTTTGCATAGACTGATAGAAAGACTACTTTTCTCTCCAGTATCTAAAAAGCTATATCTCTAGTTCCTTTTTAGTTTCTTAGCAAACCGATCGTTTTGAAAAAATATGTATATGCATAGTTTGGTTTGGTTAAATTTTTGGAGGATTCGGCTAAATGAAATACTTTTGTTTCCTGGAAATAGATCGGTTTGCTCGAAATGTAAAAAAACTGTCTTTATGGGAAAAGGATCACAGAAAGTTTTCCAAAAATCAATATGATTTGGATGTCAGCATAAATTGAGCGTAGGTATGTTCTCTTCGCATTGCTGTTATTCTTTGGATGTGTTACAAGTTAATCTTTTCGCTCAAATGGATTAATGATATAATAAAAAACATAAGTTTTGATATTACATATTACTTAATTAGGGATTTTTATCATTCTTTTCAATACCAATTAGATTAAAAATTGTAAAGCCACAACAACGAGTGGCCGGGTGCCCTAGTTTTTTAAGATATTATATATATTTTTTTAATTAAAATTTAGAACGTAGGCATTGAAAATACATTCCTTTCGAGTCTGGAGTCGAAAACAAAAATGTTAGCCTATGAAAGGGATCACCCTATTTCCTAAGCATGTCCTTAAAGACAATGACATTGGTATATTGCTTGTATGATATTTGCTTTTTTATTATTGAAAATGACAACGGTGAGCTGTAAGTGGCACTCACTTATAAAAATTGTTTACTCAACCAGCTTTGGTCGGTGTTGCATTGTTTATTTTGTATTTGTTCTCCCTTTGTATTGTATATATTATTTGCTTTTTTATTTAGTTTTATTGTGTTGTAAGTGACTAGCGATCCCCTGTTGTAGGAGCATAAAATTATGTAAATTGAGTTAGTAACGGACAATTATGGAAATTTGGGGCACGTGCGCCTAAACTTATGTAATATTTATGTTATTATTATGCACAATATGCGTGTGAGAAAAAAAAAAAATTAACCAAAAGAAATGAATTTTTCAAGGACTAGAGAACTAATAGTCCTATGCTGATTACCACCCGAAACTGTTAACCTTGACTAAAGTGCAGCAAAATGTCTAATAACCGATATTGTGTAAAATCCGTTGAGTGCATAAATTGGGCATAGCTTTAGGCGCAACTTTTCTTAATACAGTGATAACTTGATAGTTTTTTTTAGAAATTTATTATACTGAATCGAAGCAACTCACGACTGCTGGTATTAGACCAAGTATTCTATAGTTCTGTTAGAGTTTAGCACCCACCATATCAAAAATTTGCTCTAGAGAATAAGTCAAGCAGTATGCCTCTGATGAGAGACCCCTTTCGATGACGACTCCTACAAAGGTTTTAAGGGAAATGACTTGAAGGTATGCACTCCAAATATCTGAACAATTAATTGGAACGGTGCTCATATTTAGCTAACAGCTGTTCAGATAAGACCAAAGTCTGAAATCACCGCCGTCCATGAAGTGTGTTGAACGGCAGAAGGTGGGTCCGTATGAAATATGTATACTTTGCGACTGAGACTGACTCCAAAGAGCGAGGCGTTTGCAGAGAAAGGGCCTTAATATTTCAGGATGTTTTTCTTGTTTGATGGTACGTCCAATCTCTCTGCATTCCTGTCTTCTAATAGAAGACCTATAACTTTAGAGATCTTTTTTTTTATTTTTGGCTCGATGAGGCCACGAGATCTTTTTCTGTTCCATTCTGGCCATATTGTCCTGGTCACATTACATAAGTTGAAACTTCTCCATCTTGAGCTAGGATCTTTAATTAATAACTCTCTTATATTGAGCTTACAAGTGGAGAGTGGCATGCCCAAACTCTTCCATGATAGCGAAAGTGGAAGGTAAGTGCACTTCCTAGCAAGCTCGTCTGCCATCTCATAACCCGGAAAGTTACATTATCCAGGCTACCATACCAAATTTAAATAGGATTAGCCACCACTTTAAGTGATCCGCAGCAGTTTTCGATTTTACTGTTACAGATTGATACGATCGAGCTGAGACAATTAACAGCCTCATGCCCAGCCACCAACTATGCCTGAAAAACAGTACAACGATCCCTTTAACGAAAGGGTTTGCATAAACCAATATCCTTTGAGTAAATTCCACCACCGAACCTGCTAACTAGTTTTGATCGATCCGCATAAAAATGACCAGTGTCGGTGCTTGCTGGTTTTATACTGTCCCAAAGGTTTCTATATGGGATAGCAGTTGGTTCACTGCCAAGACCCATAGAAGAGACGAGAGGATTTCAACTTGTGGGGCTCTTGCGCTGAGATAACTAAGTGCCAATACCCCGCGTTCCCAGATTTTATGACCCTGCAACCGCGCAATCGGCGTATAAAAGAAATCACCGGAGAATCGACGCCCAACCAAGTCAGGGCAGAAGTAACTGCAGTCGTAGCTGTATTATTGAAGCCACCTTCAATATTCAGAGATTTCTCCATTAGTGATACCACCGTGTGTAATGCTGCGCCCATTGATCTACCCTTCATATAGGCGAGTTGGTTTTTAGAGAGATTGTGATCCACAGTAGACCTAATGTGAATTTCCATCTATAATTTCATTACCTTAAGCAAGAAAGATGTCAGTCTTATTTGATCGAAATCCTTAGGTTTACTATGAGATAATGGGGCAACCATTCGGGCATAAAAACAATATTCGATGTCTTCCAAAATTAGATATTTACATTTATTTAGATGGATAAGTCATACCAACTAGATGTTTGAAGAAACTCGGGTTCTAAAAGCAGTTTAACCAGCAGAGGGAGAGAAAACCTCCACTCTGTTGGGAAGATCAACTGGAAAAGGACATCCCTTCATTGGCGTCGAAGGCAAACAGGTGAAATTACTGTTAAACTTTCTTCGGCCTTTGGTTTTCCTGCTGGGCAATCAACTCGTATTGCGCGCTAGTGAAGCGCCAATAACATTCTTTCTTTAGCTTTCCCTTGCACAGTGGCCGAGCTTGTTTGATTAGCGACAAATATTGCGTGCTGAATGGTCGTTTGGTGTCGGCTTTTGCTGCGGAGACTCCTTTTTGTCGTTTTTTTCTACTCCTACCAAATTGGAGCGCCATAATTAACGCTAACGGCTTTAAATATACATACATATGTACATGAATGCAATGTGCTTTTTTTTTGTTTTTGCTGCTGGCAGAATCTCGTGGTTGGGCTTTCGTTGACATTTAATTTCACTCACATTGCATAGCTGGCGAATTCTTATTTACCTAAGCCTGTAGAATTTACAATCACCATAAACATGTACATATACATATTATAATATATGTATATATATGTATGTATATGCAAGTGAATTTGTGTAAGTGAACTGTATTCACTCAGCTGCGCCAAAAATTATGCGTCATAATTACACTATGAATTGCACAGGAAGAAGCTTTTCGTATAATACCCACAGCACAGTGGGGTTTCTTGTAACTGTTACTTGTTCACGTAGTTGTTGTTGTTTTTGTGTGCTCTACAGAAATTGTTCTTTAAATATTGCAGCCATTTTATGTAAAACCTTTAAAATTACAACGCCAAAATATATAATATGTACATATATACCTATATATAAACTTATACATATTTCAATATTCTGTATTAAAGGACGGAAATAATTAGGCCTATTATGTTGCTTTGGCTAAATGCGCAATTTCACCGTTGACTTACTTCAGCCTGCGGCGCTAATGTTCGGTCATTGGTTCAGCTGTTGTGCTACACACATTCACAGACAGAATTTCACAGACAAAACAGCACAATTTTATGTTATTGTAATATAATATTTATTTACATTTCTTGTAATTATATACATATATGTGATTGCCCGTACGGTATTGATTTTCTGCCTACAGGTAAAATATTTTTTATTTTTATTTTAATTATTATTTTTTTGTAAAGTTCTCACTTGTAATTGTGCTTATAATCCAGCTTGTATTATATATAATTTTTCAGAGATTTTAGATATGTATGTTAAGGTAAACCGATACCATTGTAGAGCATCTAATCTACATAAACTATTTTTCTTTAAAAATTTCCAAATTCCAAAGGCTAGAGTTGGTGTTCTATTGTAACTAACATACAAAATTATTGAAAACTGTCTACTGACACCTACTTCAAGGGGTTCTTATTCGGCAAGTTTTCCAAAAGATCTCTACTCATGTCTCCAAAACATTGCCGGCTAACAGATTTGTAATATTGAGATCGTTTGTATGGGAACTACGCCCATTATCATGATCATGGTGTGACTTTTACAAAAATTATATATGTTTTCATTCTAGGTCCATGGCAAATGGTAAGTGATTTCAATTTCTTGTATCACAACTCGAATTTTTGTCCATAAACAGTATCATTTACAAAGTGGAATCGACAAATACAATTACTATGCATTCCAAGAACATTTGGCTAGTCATTCAACCATAATTTCACTATCCAATCCAATCCAATCATGGCCTGCTCTGGAATAATTATTTTTAGCAACGCCTTAAGAGCGAAAAAGGCGAACTTGTCGTTGTTTAGGAACATGATTGGATGCTTTAAAATTCCAGCACAGTCATTATCTTGAATAAAGTTAATAATTCGGTTAGATGAAGTTCTCAGGGAAGATTGCTGCTGTAGCAAGTATTTGGTGAACGCACATAATTATACTTGAATTATTTAGAGTTTTTAAAAGTTATTAACATAAGTTTTTCTGGAAAATAACTCCATACGCTGGTGAAAACCGCATGAAAATCTGTTTAGTAGGTTTTGAGTTTATCCTGAACAGACAGACAGCCAGGCAGACGAGGAGGAGGACTTTGCTTTATAATAATTGATGAAAAATGTAGCTATTGTATATGTAAGTGATGTCTAAGCCAGTAAAGCAGATATTTTTGTGCAAAAATATGCAACTTATACAATGAACTTATGCTCTCGAATGTTTTTTGCTAATTTTTTATTTATATTATAAATATTATTATTCCCACCAGTTTACCCACCTCCCGCCCATACGCATAACATACGGAATATTTTTTTATTGAATCCGATGTACGATGCCCAGGAGTTTGTTTAGTGTCGAGAACTAAACAAGTTCAGCTGATTTTAAAAAGTAACTTAATTGAAACAAAAAAATATGCTGGAAATGAAACAAAGGAGCTGGAATGAGAGTTGAAATCAAGACACAAACAATGCAATGGATCGTGAAATTTAAAAATCATTTTAAAAGTGTTTAGAAACAAGAGGACAAATGTCTAGGCAATCTTACCATGAAAATTGCACCAGGAATTTCCCTACGACTAGCTAGAGTGGGGAGGCAAATAAGTTTCAGACGATTGTTTAGGGAGAAAGATTATATTGAGTGTTCCAATGATAATGTCTCAAGGCCAAGAGGATTCTCAAATGAATGGATTCTATTCTAACAGAGTAGATTTGAAAATTTGGGAAATTGCCTTGTTATCAATAGAAGTTTTATCTTGGAATATCATGGCAGATACCAGGTACTTAGAGTTTATGAAACTGCAAAATTATTTGGGATTTTTTATTAAGCTACATTTCATTTTGGGCAAATATGTATGGTAGACATCCACTTTGCTGTTGCATTCTTTCGTCGGTTATTGCCGGGCTTTTATGGTACTACTGAACAACACTTTTGCCCTCCCATTTAATCACTTTATCTCCTGCTTTGCTATAAAATGCCTCCACTGTCATACTCGAAAACAGAAAATTAAATAAAAGTGATAATAAAAAAAGCAATCAAAAGCGCACATAATGCACTGCATGGAAAACTAACGTGCAAATTATGGCAGCAAATGAATTATGAATGCCAATTAGTGAAAATTCCGTATTCGTTATTGTCGACAAGGATTACAACAGGATTTGCTGCTCTCAGCGCGCATAATAAAATCCATGTATTTATGTATACTCGTATATATGTATTTATGTACGGTTATGCGATGTTTTTATCGCTGTAATTTCGACTTGTTGCTTTATTGTTTTATTGCGCAAACTTCCAAAGCACATCAAAGTCGATGTTGTTGAGCTTAACTTCACTTAACAACAACAAATATTTGCATGTCTGTCGGTCTGTGTATGGAATTAGCAAGCGAGAGAGAGAGAGAGGGAGATAGAGAAGGAAAAATTATGTTGAAAAAACAAGTAACAGGTATAAAGTGAAGTAAAAGAATCTGCAAATCTGATTCACTCAAATATTCACCCCAACTGAAATTCCTTACTGGAGGCTAAAGAAAGAAGATGAAGATAAGAAGAAGGTGAAGATAAAAGATTTTGTAGTAAGACGCGCTATGTTTTTTTTGGATTTGTTTTTCAGATTTCTGTTAATTTCTTTGTTGCCAGCAATAAATATTCAAACTTCTTGGCCAATCGGATGTCGGGGGGCAGGAAGCAAGAGGGATTTGTAGGTAGGATTTGCAGAATTTTAATTTCTTTCTTCTCTACTGGCGTAGACACTGCTTATGCGTTTATGGCTAGGTTTTCTTTTTACCCAAATGACCCAGATTTTTTTCTCCTCCTTTTCTGGAGAAAGCGGAATTCATGTCCATTGTTGAGGTGAATAGTATAAATATTGGCGTTCGTCAGCAGCTGAACACTCTTATAGAGGACTGTACCTTCCCAATTAAGATCTACAGCTCTTATAATTTTCTCTAGCAATAAATTAAGGAAACATCACAGCTACGATATTGAGGACGATACCCTCACGACAGAGGCTAAGTAGTTTTCCTTCTTATGGATTGGACATAAGTGGATATCCCTTCTGCAAAAGTTTTGTTAACACTTCACGATACCTAGCCCCACTTCAACTCACAGATTCGGAAAAAGAGGAGGAGTCCCTTTAGATACCCCATACGATGACATCTCCTTGCGGAATGCCGATATTGTGGAATACTTCACTCTGCTCGATGTCCTCAGTTCTTTGTTCCGCTCGGCCAGCTTCTGGCTCCGTCGACATTACGGCCAGCCTAGCCCTGATTGGAGTATGTACTTTAAGAAACTTGGGACATTTACGTCACGTAAAAGCCTTAGCTTGGAGTTGTCCTACAGCACTTGAAGCTCTTTACTGAGTTGATCGCCGGTTTAAATACCTCTTTTTTGCATCGATATTTTGCGATCTAAAAATCAAATATTTTAGAAAGCGACGTCAACATCCTTAATGTGTTAGGTGTGTCAGCTTCAGGTCTTTAACCTCCCTCTTTCAACCAACCAACATCAGCTCGCAGTTGCTTTCGTACGGGAGGAGTGGGTTCTCTCTTTTTTCTGGTTAGCAATCCTAGCAACTTGCTTGGTTCCAGCTGCCAGTACTCATGCTAACTGCAAGCCAATGGAGGCGATCTGTCAAAACCTCTTCTTAGTCATCACGAGCTTGGCGAAAAGCGTTAGTTTCTTAGGCAGAAATACCTATATGGGTATCCGAGAATATGTGTTTAAAAGTTCAGTGTCCAATTTGACATATTTTGGTAGTTAGAGCAGTTTTAGTGGCCGAGCGCCGAGCAAGTTCGAAAGTTAGGGCATAACTTTGAAGCGCGTTTTCTCGAGTTTTTATTTTTACAAGTCTAGAAACCTGTGCCAGTGATAGCGAAAAAGTATCAAAATATTTTTTTATTCTAAAAATTGTTTTTTGAAGCTTCAGAAAAGACAACAGAAAAATGCAATAATAATTATTAATTAACTTTAATTTAAAGCTAATTTTATTGAAATTCATGACTTAAATGGTCTCAATTAGCTAATGAAGTGCCTGTGTGAACAAAGCATTTTACTTATAAAGCAGAGTAGAACTATTTGGAAAGGCTACTCTATCAGTCCTTCCTCATATGCGCACATATTTAAACTAAATACATACATGTATGGGTATTATGTAAACAAAAATATTCACATTGCCAACAAACACAATGTTGCAGATAATTATAATTATTACGGCGATGACTTTGCGTGTTAACTATATATTTCCGTTAGCTGCAACTAATGCAATGTGTTTATACACATTTCTGCAATTATATTTAATTTTCAGCATTTTATTACACGCCAACAACAACAACAACAACGAAAACACACAATTTGATGGACTTGGCAGCGCCGCAGATGCGAAAGCTGAAAGCTGAAAAGTGAATTGTGAAAATTTATTACGCGTCCAACTTTATGATATACTTTGTTATTATTATGGTGAATATTATAGTTATTTTCGCTGACTTATGTATACACGTATGTACTGAGCTCGAAATGAGAATGAGTGGTTGGGGTCACACAAAAATAAGTTTCTTTCGCATGGATATGCGCTACGCTGTCTGTCGCTGGGCCTCCTGCTCTCGCTCTCTACGCCAGCCACTGCCACTGCCTCTGCTACTGTCTCTGCGGTGTGATTATGACGAAAGCAGCTGCAACAACATAACTGAGAATATTTGAATAGTTGCAAATAAATGTGTATAAATATTAAATGTATGTATGCATGTGTGTGTGCGTACATACATGCATAAGTAATAAATTTATTTAAGCCTCTAGAAACTATTTTCAGTACAAATCGCCTGCACATACATACAAAATTACTTACATATATGTATGTACAATACAAGAGTTTGTACATTTATGTTTCTTGTCTAACTAAGTAAGTGTTAGCCACCAAGTTTGAATACTTGCGCAATACATATATAAGTTTGTAGCTTTGCATTGGACGACCGACCTTCAGCGCCTTCTGCCTTCTGCTTCATTGTACATTTTAATATTCAAGTGCAAGGTAAAAACTGATGAGCGGAAATATGAAATTGAAACGCCAGACGACGAGCATACATACATATATACCATATATAGGTATGTAAATATCTGTAGCACGACGGCACTGTAGGGTGGCAGGGTGCTGGTATTGGGCGAGCAAGCGTGGGGAAAAGTGGTGGCAAGCGCAAAATTTTAGGACCTTCAATACACTTGGAAATAGAATACTTAACCATGGCCTCCACAATTTTACTTACTTTTTTTCTCTTTTCCTCGTTAATTTTGCTTTCCCTAATTTTTAGGGCTTTTTGCATTTCCAAGTGGAGTAAAATAAAATAACCATTTCAGAATAGAGTGATATTTTGTAGTATGTATTTATGTATGTATATTCAGCATTCATAAATAAAAAAGCACTGACATTTGTAAGCGATATTTATTGCATATTTTTAGGTGCACCATAAAAAAGAATTCAAAACTTTGTAACATATACGAAATTATAAAGCTGAGAGTGAGTAGTGTAACGACAATGTGTTTTAAGTAATAAGAATAACAGTTGGAAAATTATATGGAAATTTGATTGCTGCTGAGAAATTCCAATTGCAATAAACTTAATTGATAAGGACGCGTTGAGGGGCATAGAAGAAGAGCGTGAAGTATAGTGAATTTATCTAGCTAAAAACTGAAATTTTAATAAAATAAAATAACATAAAATAAAATAAAATGAATTAAAATATTCACAAATGAAATGAAAAATTATAATTTAAAATGAAATAAAATAAAATAAAATAAATTAAGTAAAATGAAATAAATTAATATAAAATAAAATAAAATAAAATAAAATAAAATAAAATAAAATAGAATAAAATAAAATAAAATAAAATAAAATAAAATAAAATAAAATAAAATAAAATAAAATAATATAAAATAAAATAAAATAAAATAAAATAAAATTAAATAATATAAAATAAAATAAAATAAAATAAAATAAAATAAAATAAAATAAAATTAAATAAAATAAAATAAAATAAAATAAAATAAAATAAAATAAAATAAAATAAAATAAAATAATATAAAATAAAATAAAATAAAATAAAATAAAATAAAATAAAATAAAATAAAATAAAATTAAATTAAATAAAATAAAATAGAATAAAATAAAATAATATAAAATAAAATAAAATAAAATAAAATAAAATAAAATAAAATAAAATAAAATAAAATAAAATAAAATAAAATAAAATAAAATAAAATAAAATAAAATAAAATAAAATAAAATAAAATAAAATAAAATAAAATAAAATAAAATAAAATAAAATAAAATAAAATAAAATAAAATAAAATAAAATAAAATAAAATAAAATAAAATAAAATAAAATAAAATAAAATAAAATAAAATAAAATAAAATAAAATAAAATAAAATAAAATAAAATAAAATAAAATAAAATAAAATAAAATAAAATAAAATAAAATAAAATAAAATAAAATAAAATAAAATAAAATAAAATAAAATAAAATAAAATAAAATAAAATAAAATAAAATAAAATAAAATAAAATAAAATAAAATAAAATAAAATAAAATAAAATAAAATAAAATAAAATAAAATAAAATAAAATAAAATAAAATAAAATAAAATAAAATAAAATAAAATAAAATAAAATAAAATAAAATAAAATAAAATAAAATAAAATAAAATAAAATAAAATAAAATAAAAAAAACAAAATAAAATTAAATAAAATAAAACAAAAAAAATAAAATAAAATAAAATAAAATAAAATAAAATAAAATAAAATAAAATAAAATAAAATAAAATAAAATAAAATAAAATAAAATAAAATAAAATAAAATAAAATAAAATAAAATAAAATAAAATAAAATAAAATAAAATAAAATAAAATAAAATAAAATAAAATAAAACTAAATAATATAAAATAAAATAAAATAAAATAAAATAAAATAAAATAAAATAAAATAAAATAAAATAAAATAAAATAAAATAAAATAAAATTAAATAAAATAAAATTAAATAAAATAAAATAAAATAAACTAAAATAAAATAAAATAAAAAAAGAAAGTCAATTAAAATAAATCAAAATAAAATAAGATAAAATAAAATTAAAATACATTAAATTAAATTAAATTAAATATTTTCACTGTAGCTATAAAACCAACGTTTGGAGTTACTCATACGCCACCGCATACTGTTGTTGTTAAGGACCAGTATCCACTTAAGCAGGTGTAGGTTTACGTGGCTTATAATAGCTTTAAACAAACGTTGGATTGTCCCTCAAACTGATATTGAAACTAAATATAATGTAATATTTATTTTGGAATTGCTCCAAATGAAAATAAAAATTTATCGGAGTCTTTCTCTTTTAACTATTTCGCTTTCGTTCGTTTCGCTACAAAAGGCAGACATTTTTTATTTAACAACATTTTTAAATATGCTGGTTGCTATGCTGAGTTTATTACTTTTATGCAATTTTTTAAATAAATTAAGAAAGTCACATATTCAAAGCTATGCTTGGACTCCCACGCTCATCACCTGCGCAAATTGCCATGACGCCAAAATGTTTTTTTATTAATAAAATTTTGCTGACACGCTGGAAAGTATGCAAGACAAAGCTCAACCCGTCAGGAGGCACCTTTTTGGCTTGTATCGTAACTCGGAAGTGTGAGTTAACGCGTGCAGCGGAGTCACGTTCCCCAAACAAATCTGGAAACATGCACTGCAACCAGGACAACGGCGATACCAGTCCTTTGACATACATACTTTCACATGTCTGTAACTGTGCACCCGTATTTTGCACGCAAACTGCTACTCATACATTTACATATTACTTTGTCAACAGAAAAGTTTGAATCGAGCGAGACAAACGTGTATATGATAAAGCACGACAAAATGAAGCAAAACGCGTGCAAGTAAATAAATGCAAATGTTGTATATCCCTACGATGCGTGCAAATTGAATGTAAACACGCGAATATATGTATATGCTAGTATGAACTATATGTGGGCTCCGTATTGTGAGGATGGTTGGAGGTTTTGTAAGTAAGGGATTTTAGCTATTGGAAGCAACTTGGCAGTAAGTACTGTATTTTATCAAATAGATATATTATAAAATAAAATAAAATAAGATAAAATAAAATAAATTAAAATAAAAGAAAATAAAAAAATAGAATAAAATAAAATAAACAAAAATAAAATAAAATAAAATAAAATAAAATAAAATAAAATAAAATAAAATAATATAAAATAAAATAAATTAAAATAAAGGAAAATAAAAAAATAGAATAAAATAAAATAAACAAAAATAAAATAAACTAAAATAAAATAAAATAAAATAAAGAAAGCCAATTAAAATAAATCAAAATAAAATAAGATAAAATAAAATATATATGGTAAAAACTAATTAGAGAAATAAAATAAAATAGACTAAAATGAAATAAAATAAAAAAATTGAATAGAAGAAAGTAAAAGCAAAGTAGGTAAAACAAAATAAAATGAAAATTTAGTTTTTTTTGTATGTGCGAATATATCCAAGTATACGTTATATTATATATTATATTATATTATATTATATTATATAATATATTTAACAATTTCTTTTATACATATTAGAATTGTTGTTTTTTTAATGAGTAATTATTTTCTAAAAGTTAACAGATTTCCATTATTTAAAATGTGTTCTTGTTAGTAAAAATATTTTTAAGTTTAGTGGATTTGCAGAAAATCAATTCATTAGCAATTTTATAGTTCGGGTTTAATGCAATTTTCATATATTAATATATTATTAATTAATTTTTTGCTCATAATTATTTCATTTCACTCTGATTTTGAACAGTGTATTTCTCAAAATATTCCATATTCATTATATTTTTCCGCTCTCTTTTATATCTATATCTCTTTAATGCTCTCCCACAGTTAGCTTTATGGTGTCAAATAAGCAACAGTTAGTCACGAAAACTCGCACGAAAAGCTCTTCAAATACCGACATCATGCTTTAGCCGCTATGTTGCCGTTACAAAAAAGTCGCTCACCAGACCTTTGCACTCCCAAAGTCCTTCATTCGTGCAATATGCTCAATTTTTCTCAACATATAACTCTCAGTTTCGCTCTCTCTCTCTCTCTCTCTTTCGATTCACACTACTAGTGCTTACTGTTCGAGGTCGCTTAGTCCCTGTTGAAGGTTTTTGCTTTCGACTTGAAAATTCCTTACCAACGACAACAGTTTGTTGCTTAAGTTTCGCCACTGCGGTCGTATCCTTTCTTAACGCATGACGCTCCGAGCGGCAATATAGTGGCAAAAAAAAAACAAAAAAAAAACAGATGCGAACTAGAAGCAGAATAATAATAATATTGCAATACACAAATACATTGAAAGAAGAAAAATTATAAGTGAAGTACGCGCACAGACACGCATACAAACGAAGTTTAAATGCTGCATTTTGGAGTTATGTGTGTATGTGTGTGAATGGTACACACTCAGGTGTGTCGCGTTTGTGAAGGTAGTGTTTTTTTTTTTCAAAATAATTAAGTGGAGTATGTATGTGTGTGTATTCTGGTGAAGTAAGCAACATATCTTTCAGAATTTGTTAGCTGACAAGAAAGTGAAGTAATAATGAAAAAAATATGTGGAAAATACAATGAGTTGTTAGAAAAAATAATTAATATTTTTCTATACTGCTGAAAATAGTTCAATAAACATAAATATATATGTTTAATATTTTTAATGAATACTAAAAATAATATTTCTATATGAGTCCCAATAAAAGCATGTTACTTTATGTGAATATTGCGACTTTATTTTTAATGTGTCGTCTGTGAAATTAGAAGGAATTCAAACAAAGTTTTTATTAAAAACAATAAAAAAAGTAAAAATAATTTCAAAAGCTAAATTATGACTCAATATATGCACATGGACATATCTACGATTACATAAACATACATATATAAAATTAAATAAAAAATAATAATTAATAAAAAATAAAAAAAACAAAATTAAATAAAATATTTTTTAATATTGAGTTAAATATTTATTAATAATAAAAAACATAAAATACAAAAAAAAATAAATAAAGTAAAAAAAAAAATAAAATAATAAGAAAATGAAATGAAAGAAATTAAAAATTAAAAATAAAAAAACATGAAATAAAAAATAAAAGAAAATAAAATAAAAATTGAAAATATAACAAAAATAATAAATAAAATAGAACAAAAAAAAATAATGAAATGTCAAAAATAAATAAATATATATAAAATTATAAAAAACAAATAAATACGAAAAGTATTAAAAAAATTATTAAAACAACAGTTAAAAAAAATGAAAAATTCAAAATGATATTCTTCGATCGATGAATCAATATATTTCTATACCATAAATTACGCTGAGCTGAGTTGAGCTTACCTTATCGTGTTGCTTCACTCCATTTGTGCGGATATTGGGAGCCTAACAGCGCTCTTGTATATAATTGTAGCTTTTATATATGTATATACGATGCCTTTGACATATTATATATAATACAGATCCTTGTGGTTTCTGCGTACAATATACGTGTATGAGTGTGACAGCATGTGCTAGTGACATGTGGGATATGCATTGGTGATTATGCAAATAAATTGTCTAATTAAATTGTAATTAAATATGGTGTGTCTTACATACATACACATACACATATACATATGTACATATCTATGAGAGTACGAGTATGTGGATATGGTGCAGTGAAGTAACTTTTTTTTTTGTATAAAGTGCAAACAAAATTTGTGTTAAATAGTAAAAAGCATAAAACAATAAATACAACTAAGCATGGACAAAATATACAATTATGAAGTACTCGTATGTATGTATACGTGTATAATATATTAATACAAAATAAATATTAATAAATTCCCAAAAGTGCTGTTGTAAGTTTTTATACAACACAATAAATTAGTTTTCGAGCGAGGGTTAGGCTAACATTACCGCTTACTGGTTCATAAATTTCGCTGACTATGTGAACATACATACATACACAAAAATTAGGGTGATCCAAAAAAAAAAACATGTTGAAGTGTAGAAAACTTAAAAAAGCCAACCTAAGATGATTTTTCTGTTTAAAATTAGTTTACATACCTTTGCTGCCGTCTTTCTAGTTTACTAAAAAAAATATATCTTCTTATTTATAATAGAAAAAGTATTCCAGAAAAATATCTAATATTCGCTTTTGTTAAATATTGCTTTTTAATCAGGTTATGTATGTATGCAGGAAACTACAGGGTATTTTACAATTAAATTTCTTTATTTTTTAATACAATTCCATAAAGTAGATTTTCTTTTATACTTTCGAGCTACCTTAATGTTGACTTCGATACGTGGGTAAACGTAAAGTTTCATGTTTAAATAACAGTTGATTGGGGACATAGCACGACGCGTTTGTTGCTTTACTGTAAATATTTACCGAAATTTTTTACAAGCCATAAATTTGATGATAAACAACACATTATATCTAATATAAAGTTAACGACATTGATTACCATTAATTTATATGAATTTTTGTGCATACTTGTTGTTGGCTTATTGGGCATTTTCTCTTGGTTTCGAGTTATGAAAAACAAAATACTTAAAAACTTGTTAACACATCTCTTATGTAGATTTTAAAATAATATTTTTAATAGTGTAGTCAGGTCTAGGTTCTAAAACAACAAAGCTCACCTTATGTAGGGCGGCTCTTCTCGGACACATTGTCGTGAAAAGCATATTTTTCATAAATTTGTTCCGCCTTTTCTTTTTTTATTCGCCGCTCTCATATTAAAGCGTAGTATGCTCCAGTTAGATAAACACCTTCACCTAATATAATATTCCATCCGAGTCGCAAAAGACCGTTGCCATTATTTTTCCAACTGACGCCTTAAACTTCTAATGAAGTGCCTTACCCTTGGTATGTCACTGCATGGAATCTTCTTTCGACTCAAGTTCATAATGATGAGCCCAAGTTTCGTCTCCAGTAGCAATTCGGCTCAATACACCATCCGTCACTTCGTTGCAGCGGTCCAAAAATACAGCTGTTGTTTTTGCGGAGGCTTGAGAATTCTCGGCATCCACCATGCACTGGCTTTAGTATTGTCAAGATGCATGATTTTCGAAATGGTTAAATCGGGTTTCTTATTTAATTGAGCATCGTCGGGAGCAATTTTTTCAACTCTTGGGATAAGTTTTGGCGATGCTCCTGCCCGGTCCCGCGTCGATTTCATGGGATTCTCTTACCCCTTTGAACGTGAAGTAAATACATACATAAAGCGTTATGGATTACAGCAGAGCCCGGTAGAAAAATAAACACGTACGTACTCTCATCAGCGTCGACTAGTTTTATATTAAAATTTTTTGATATGAAAAAAATAGTTCTCCTTAAAATTCGTGCATTCGATGTATTTAAACCGCCTCCTGGAGACGTAATTTTGTCGTTCCTATTAACTTGTTTGTCCAATATGTACGTTTCAATTGTTAAGCAATGACTAATTTAAAAAAAAGATAATTTCGCCCAAGATCTCTACACTCAATGTTGGCGAGATACGTATGCCATCAAGTAGTTTATGAATACCGCCATCAACAACCAGCAACAGCTGATCTAGCTTTAAGAAAATAAATGTTCGAATTTTGTTTAGTGAACATAGCTAACTTCGAATCCTCTCATTTTGCTTATGTCTATATATGTATTATCTTTTCGAATAACTATTCTCAAAATTCGAATTTTCCTCATCTTGTTGCGTTCCAGAAAGATGCCCGATTTGAAAAATCGTCTTTCAACATTTCTTGAAGAACTTCCCGCAAAAAAAAACCTCTTCAGGTATAAACATGCAGGGGCAAGGGCTGAAAAAGACGCCCGATGATAGTAGCTTTCCAACGCGCGTCGAAATATTGTAATGATCAAATAATAATCAAGTTACGTTATCTTTTATACAATCGCGGAAACTCCAATCTTTCGAAAACTTTCCAACAAAGTGTCAATAATTTGCTTAAAATTCGATGGTTTGGTGAAAAGAAGAAAAGAGGAACATTTTAGAAGAAGCCCTTGGTGATGTGCCATGGGGTGTTAAATCAACATTCTGTCAACCTTGTTACACTGTCTTTGCGTTTTCGGTAACTGCTCGTCACAAAGGACACGTCTTAGATCAATTTAAAATGACAACACAACAACACTGCCTGTCATTCCTTGATCAACATCAGCGGACGAGACTAATGCTTGCCTTAAACTCTCAACGTTGTGGATGTACAAACCCTGCAATTAACTATCAATAGACGTGTCAACCTGCTATATGATCAATTGGTTAGTTACTGGAAATGGGGAATAGCAAAATGCCAATTGGTTGGACTCACAGACTTTATCCGATAACTTCTGTAGTTTAGTAAAGTTAAATAAGAAATTTGATTCACGGAGTTTAGCCAAATATTTACATCAATGAAAGGGTCATGCGTGGTGGAGTGAGCTAACCTCGCTGCAAAAACACTAACATATCTACGATCTTAACCATACTATAATTTTTAGTAGAACATAGAAAGCGCTCTGTGCGCTCTTTAACATAAATTAATAAAACAAAACAAAACACTTGAAAGCGTAAATAGTACAAGAATACAATAAAAAATAAACGAATAAATAAAGAACAATAAAAGACAAGCATTTCTAAAAATAAATAAAAATAGAAATTACGAAATGAAAGCGTGCACTCTTCCACACCTTGAGGCTTAAGTCAAGGCTGTGCCAAAAAGGTGCAACAATACCTTTTACAAAAGCAACAATGACTGCTAAAAACATAACGGCACTTGAATGTTTAACAAGAAAAAAAAAATGTTGAGAAAACAACAGAAAACAACAGTTAGCAAACAAAAAGCAGACAAATACACTTAAGTGAAAAAGGAATTAAAAACATTTATATACTCGTATGTATGTATGTAGTATATAAAACCTGACACTGGCTGCTGGAATGCCCTGTAAGAGGAGATGTACTAATGTTCATGTGTTCACTGCTTAGTTTTTATTTATTTGATTACTCGTATTAGTGAATTTACGAAAATATCTTGGTGTCTTAGACGGCGTAAGAATTTTCGTAAATAAATTTGTAAACAGTAATGATTAGGCTTACACGTAAGTATATAACCGGTCATCGGTCTGTTGGATTTTTCGATTATCCTTCAGACTTGCCTCCCCGGTCCGTTGGGCGGTAGGTGGGTAGCGCTAGGTTCGTCTTTAAAAAAAAAGCTGGTTCCTTACATATCATCCTCGGTGGAAGGTCTCTTGGAGGACAATCATTGAAGAGAACTAAAAAGACCTCACTCGCTTCGTACTAGTCCAAATGCCATCAGAAATGCGCAAAGATTTTCACTGAAAATAATGCTTTAGCTCCGTTAAACTATAGTCTGCTTGGTACTATGGGCCCAGGGAACCCATCCGGACGATCGGTAACTTCTCGCTCGAGGCCTGGAACGGCGCTAACTCTACTCTACAGACCACATTCCTGAATGTTCATGTAGTTAACTGCCATAATGAGCTGGTGTTTGATAGACTCTTTTCTCTGGGGTTACTGGACTGGCCAAAGTATCTAAAGACTAAGTCGAAGAGCTGCTGGAAATCTCACAGGTTAAGGTTTCTGGACTAGATTAGCTTCATTCAAGTGGGCTGCAATCTGGTAAGCGGTAGATTTATTGTTCCGAAATGCTTTCAGCACTCTGTAAAGAATGATTGACCTTCCATACTGTAGTGTCCAGCTATTTTTTGAAAGGCCTGACACGTATTTTGGCACACAAATATAAAGCGGATGAAGCTCTGGAAATATACATTATATAAGTTCGATATAATCGGGCGGAAAACGAATCGGAAAGCCTCTAGGTAACAGTGGCCCACTCTTAAAACACGTTGTGGGCTCGCGAATACAAAGCTTATACCGCGCGGTTGCCAGTTTCTTTTGAACTGATGTGTGGCAGTCATATTTCTTGACGAGATTAAGGACGAATCAGTATGTGGTAGCATCTTTATAAAATCTTTGTGGACTCCAGCATAATACCAAGTGTTTTGTCGAGATGTAGATTATGTTAGGTTGAATTGGTAGCTAGGTATCGGCTTACCTAAGCCACCCAACGGGCCCAACTCCAACTCTCTCTAACCCTTTAGTCAAAACACCGCATGGAGTTGTCAAAGCAAAGCAATCGACTTGTCTTTGTGCTCTCTATTCCACTCAATGTGTTTACAGGTTGCCGTCCTTAGTGACTTGAGCCTACTCCTCCAAAGTGCGGGGTACTCGTAAAGGCTGTGTTTTGAGGGTTCCGGTTCTTCCTCCTTACGGCAAAAGACATTTTTTTCGGACGCCTAGCCTCTCTGCATGTCTCTAAAGAAGATCCATCTTTGTAGATATTTGTTCCTTTTTAGGGAAATAAGCTCACTAAGCGACCAACATCCAAAATAATAGAAAAAAAGCTCTTCATAACAATCCATCGAAAGTTCGGAGGCGACTTAGAATAAACTGTAAGTCCCTTCATTGATTGTTAAGGGTTGAAACTTATCCATCTGGATTTCATCTTCTATAGTGAGCTTACATGTGCAGAACGGCATGCTCAGACGCTACCATGAAGGCAAAAGTGGAAAAGAAACGCCCTTTCTTGCCTGCTCGTTCGTCATCTCGTAACCCGGTATGTTACCATGCTCTGTTAACCTTATTAGGTTCAAAGAGAACTGTTTATCCATCACGTTTAGTGAATTGCAGCAATTTTGTACAGTTTCTGATTTTATTGTGATATATTCCAGCGCTCTTAGCGCTGCCTGGCTGTACTAAAAAATGTAGATAAAATTCATTGAGCGTACTATTAGAGCGAGGCATCTGTTAGCCACATGTTAGGCCACCAGTTCAGCCTTATAGCGATCCGGTAGCCAAAAAGACTGCTGGCTCCAGTTGGGATAAGCACTTTATAGTCCTTCGTGAAGTCAGTTCCAGAAGTGAGTATTGGGAAACGATTAAATCTGGCACTCAGTGCAAAACTAGTCGCCGATACCGATACTCTACATCAAATTAACCTAACTTAATCTAAGTTAAACCAACCTAACCTAACTTAAACCCACCTAAGCTAACCTAACCTCAAGTAATCTATATTTATTGTAGTAAATCAAATTTGAGAATTTTTTGTTATTCTCCAAGGAATATCCATCATAATGATTTTGCTGAAAAAATTTACTGCATTCCTACTGAGAATATGGCGCAAATCCAAAAGCAACAAAAAACAAAAAAAAAAAACTTTCGAAAATCCAGTTATGTACACATGCCAAAAGGACGCTTAAGTTGTTGCATAGTTAACGGCGCAGAAAACAATTCAAATTGTTGTAACACACAAAATGCAAAATGAACTGATGTATACGTACATATGTGTGTATGTGTGTATGCATCTAACTGTACACATGCAGCCACAATAGTAGCAACACAGAAAATGCATTAACGAGCAAACAAAGCACTTGACAAAGTCATTGGAGAAGCCAAATAGGACAAAGCTACTACTGCTAGTGCCACACTATAAAGCCAGCTACGGGCATATACAAGCAAGCGCACATGCCGACAAATATGCATACGAGCACATATATGACCAAGCTCGTTGCCAGCGGGTGGTCTCTGTTGAGTGCGCAAAAGCATCTTACTTGAGAATTGATGTATTTACCATATGTATGCATGTATGTATGTATGTATGTACTAAGGGCATTCTTCATTGTGACAACGAAAGTGAGTCGGGCGTGTAATAAAAAGTGCAGCTGAGCGTTGACGATGGTGGCGACTGGCTGCAGCTGAGTGTGGCAAGACTAATGCAATTTGTTGATGCGATTAAATTTGGTATAATTCTGTAATGAAACTGTGTAGCAGGTGCCAATTGTTGGGCAGCCATTATGCTAGAAACGGTTTGCATTTGTAGAGTGCTTGCAGTGTATTAGTGGTTAAGATGCAATCAAGATAAAGTAATTTTAATGATTTTGACATAAAATACTCTACTTGAATCGAAAAGCTGTTTTGGGTTGAAACGTTTTGAATTCCAAAGACAAGCATCTCATTCACGAGAGTATTGCCGTGTGACTTGCAGTTCGTGCTACCATGCAGTCTTGGGTTCGAGTCATTTATATACAAAAAATTAGCTTAATTAAGACCACCGAGTTTATTTCCGACATGAAAAAAAGCTCCTCATTAAATCCAGCGGTCGCTCGGAGAAGGTTTAGTATAAACTGTAGGTCCCTCCTTTTGTTTGAAATCTGAGTACTCAAAGCAATGATTTCTTTCTAAACTTTACGCCCTAAACAGTACAAGAAAATTGATATGAGTTAAAACAATAAATTTTGCAAACACTTAAATAAAGTAAATAAATTATGTGACACTCAAAGAAATCTAAAAATTTACTCACACACAACTGACATTTGTATGAACGATTATTCATTCTTATGTACCAATCAGCGAGTGTGTTGCTAGAGGAATGTTAGGAAAACACAAACAATGTATGAAGAACATAAATTTCCAACTGAATGCACGAAGGCGAGCACAATTCTTCAAGTGCACAACGTACAGGACTCTTTTTATTATAGGTTATGTGTAGGAAGTAATTGAATAGCAGTCGAGTAGTATTTGAATAAATTATAACAACAATGCCAAATTGATATCATTTGCCAAAAGCAGGAAAACAAATGCAAATGTGCACACCTACATACATATATACATACTATATGTAAGGGTATACATATATACAATTTTGCTAGAAAAATCGTCGACGAGTTAAATCCTTACACTTTAAATATAGGTCATTGTCGACTATAATCTACATATATATTGTACCATAAAATATTATATGACAGGCTTTGCCCTGAATAACTGACGGCTCAAATCACCGCCTAAATTACTGATCAAATTTGGAGGTTATGTTAAGCGTATAACGTAAGAAATAGTTTTCCGGGAACTGGACCTAGGGTAGATATATTCGAAAAAATCGAATTTATTTTTAATTCGTTCGATTTACTTTAAATTTAGTACAGAGGCAGCCCTTTACCTAAACTGACACAGGGAACCCTTTTTATTCTGATAAAAGAACTTGGGTCTTATCTTCTTCGAAACATTTTTATTTATTATTGGATTTACATAAAATTTGGTATAGTTGGAAGCTTCAAGCCTAAAATACAATTGGGGATAGTTACGATACCAATTCCTTAGCAGAAGTGCTGTCAAGTAGTAAATGCTCTCTAACGAATGAACTAAGACATATCTATTACCAAATACTTTCAAGTGTCAAAGCAGAGTTTGGTGCTACATTCTGTTTATGCTCCTGATGGAATACGTGTATGTAAGACTTTTCTGTTGAATGTATTGTTGGTCAAAGTTAGAAGCAAACAGTGGGATTGCTGCCACGCTTTGGAGGAGTTACTGTGTTATTACCAGGCGAACGCGAGCGGAAGAAGTTAAAGTGTGCGTCCTTCTGTGGACAAACTGAGTTTTCTCAAAAATATGACTGTCCATTTGAGAGAAAATGTTAATGTCGACTTGTTTAAAATATGAAATGCTGATTTCCAAGAACCATATACCGAAATGTATCCAAGGCTACCTAAAGGCTGTTTTCTCGAAGAATTTTTGTCTATTCCTAGGATTCCCCTCATACCATAAACAAAGCTCAAGATCAAACTCTTAAGGTAGCAGGAGTCGGCTTGAGAGAAAGCTGCTTCTCTCATCGCAAGTTGCAGGTGACAAACTCAGCTCATAGAGCAGCCTGGTGTTTTTAGTACCCAATGGAAAAACACAAAAAATATTGTCCGCAAAGATATTTTGCGCTGGGTGTAAGACTTCGTTTAAAAAAAATTAAATCCGAATTTTAATCTATTTCCATCTTCTACAAAAAATTCTATCAGGAATCCTCGAAAGAGCTTTTATTTGCCATTCGTTAACAGACAATGTTAAATCTTTAACAGATAATGTTAAATCAATAATAGACAATGTTAAGTCGTTAACAGACAATATCAAAGCGTTAACAGATAATGTTAAATCATTAACAGACAATGTTAAATCGTTAACAGATAATGTTAAATCGTTAACAGACAATGTTAAATCGTTAACAGACAATGTTAAATCGTTAACAGATAATGTTAAACGTATAAGTTGAAGACTGCTACAAAATCTCAGTAAGTAGACATTTTAAAATTAACGTTAACGATTTTAATTCCTTGAGCTAGTTTTTCTTGTTAGCGATACGAAATGATATTGTTGCGTTTGTTAAGCATCTCTGATATATGTATACACAATTATGTTAAAATTCACAATGTTAAATTTCTGGTTTACAACGACACAGCCCTTCCTGCAAGGTACATATGAGTATGAGCAGAGATTTGTAGAGACTGTTTGTAGTTATCTTACTGTGTTTGATTAATTCAATGAACTTTTTGACTTTCTTCTCAGAATAATTGTGCATCAAAACAACAGTGAAGTGTATTTGTAGTGTCTAACAATAACAACTCAAAATACAATAGCAAATAAGCATATTAATCTATATATACCTACATGTATACTATATTGTACACTCGTATGTAATTTTCCTCTTTCAAGAATTCTTCGACTGTGAAGTGTAGATGATTATTGCATTAAAAAGTATTAAATCAAATTAACAGTGTAAATAGAAACACTCAAACACATACATATAAATCTGAAAAATTACAAAAAAAAAATAAAAAAAAATAAAATAAAACAAATATCCTTACACACGTAGGTATAAGTGGCAAAGAAAAATGGCGCAAGAATAATAAATCTCTGCCATTATTTAACCGCCAAAGCAGAGTGTGTGCAGTAGAAGACGGAAAGACGGGAGTGAAAAAAGTGAAAACAAATATTTTAAATGTACTTACAGAAGACAAAGACAAATACAAATACAAATAAGAAGCTCAAGCGCAGTCACGGATTAGCTACTACTGTTGGCTGGTGGTTAAAGCAAGCGGTGCTTGTCAGCGGAAATATATATATATGTACGCGTGAAGATGTGCAAACAACAGGAAAAACAACAAGAAAGTATGATAGTATGGCGTGTGAAGAAATGGTGGCAATAGAAATTTAAACGGCTTACAGTGGCGTGTGAAATATATAGAAATACACACACCCGTGGAGATAAATGCTTAAACTTACATATGTACATATTAATTTGGTTAAGCAGCGCAATCTTAGTATGTGGTGAGTAAGACATATACATATGTATCTATATATTTACGAAATAAAATAAACGTTTATGTATGCTATGGAAACATGACAGATGAATAATTTGTAAAATAATTTTAATTTATGACTCTTTGAATAAAACTAAATATTTATAATTTTTATATATCGAAAGTCGAGATTCAACGTGCATAAATCAACTAGTATTTAACTAGTATAAATCTGGTGTATAAATAAATAGTTTACATTTCATAGGATATCGACGTGTTGAAAATCTTAATCACTAATATGAGAAAAAGATGGAAAATGAATTAGTTTTATTTAATTTATTCGTTTATTTTTAAATAAGCGAAAAAATTAAAAAAAAAATACAATATATATATAATTTTTTTAAATTATATTGAAATTTTTTTTTGTTGCTCTATATTTCAATCAAATTTCTGCCACTGCTCGGTCGGGCATCTGTAGCGCTAATCACTCCACACCGACATACCGAATAAAACTTTAACATTTTTACTAAATCATTCTTACAATGGCGTCTTCAGACTGCTTAAATTTACCAAAAAAAGGAATTTTTTTTTTTATGTACTAATGTATGTACACACGCTTGTAAACTAAACCACCCCTACCATGGATATTTGAAATTTATATAAAAAAATATTTTGAAAGTTAGTTAAGTTCATTGCGGCGCACCTTCAACGCTTATCTACCATATATACGTGTATGTATGTATATATGCATGTGTAATTTTTTTTCTCATTACGCATTCCACTTCTTTCTTAAATACTTGAAAATTGATTGTCTTGCTTCGATTGCTTTTAGACGTTGGCCATAAGATGGCGGCGCATTTCAAATCAGGTGCTCAGACAGCCGTACAATTTTTGAATTATTCACGTACACGTGTTCACTCTCAGTCATTCGCACCCATTAACCTCCTGTGGATACTTTATGCGTGCGTGGGTGCGTTAGTAGGTGTGGGTGCATTTGACTCGGCTGACTTGGTCTGTTGCTGTCTCCGTGTGACGTTGCGTTTAGTAATAATTATTAAAACAAGTTCTGTTCTTGATATTTGCTTTCAAAAAACACAGTTTTTTCTTTCTCCTCCCACACACACACACACGCACACATACACCCACACTTAAACTTTTGCAGTTAATTACTTTGCTACATTCTTAATGAGTTTGACCGCATGCGACACGCAAATGTAGAGAGGTGGTTACAAGTGTTTATATATGTATATGTATGTATGTACTTATATTTGTATTTATATTTATATACTTGTATAGGTCAATATACATATTATACATACATACCTATATAAATAAATATTTATATAGGTTAACCGTGCTGTTCGCGCCCATCTGAAGTGTGTCTGTATGTATGTTTGTGTTTCTAAAAATCATAAAAAAAATACCTTTTAACCTGAACAAATGTAGGTTTACACATTTATTCATGTCACTTTTTTAATATTCTTTTTTACATTTATTTTTCATTTTTTATTTTTCGCTTTTTACTTTCCCGTTTTTTTTTTTTATTCACAAAAACTTTGCTTTGTAATTTTTACCATTCATTGGTCTCATCTTTCAACAGCCTGTCGACCTGCTCCACTTTCAGCGCACAAACACATACACCATTAAGCACACATACATACATATGTACATACCATATGTATGAACTCGCATTAACGTCAAAAAATATTCAATGCTCTCAGCAGTTGTCGGTCCGATTGCAGGACATTCACATGAATTTTCATTTTCATTTTAATTTTAATTTTTTTTTTTAACTTTATACACTTTCTTTTCTTTTGTTCTTTTTGTTGTGCTTTTGTTTCAGCTTTATGAAAAAGGTAATAATTAATATGTGAAAGTGTAGTGTGTTTCTGACGTCTACCGTTTCATATCATCGCATTTGGCTTAGGGGCAATCATGGAATTCAATATTTTTTTCAATAAACATGAGCATAAAAATGAAAAGACATATATATATATACGAATATATATACATAAGTAAATATGTTCGGAAGATTATAAAATATCCATGCATGCTACATATGTATATTAATATGAGCGCTTAATCCGAGTTAGGCCTCCCTAACTTCATCACAAGAAATATTTGCTTATGATTCTTTATAAGGAAGGAAGAAGAAGACGAGGAAGTAGTCTTTCTATAGGATGTCAAGGCCTTTCATGAGCGCCTTGGTATCCGATTTTGAAATCTCCTCTAGTCCGAGATATCTTCAACGAGTTCTGGCTAAAGCCGTAGAGAAGTGAAGTAGGTGCTCTAACATTGCACTCATAAGTTCCTCTATGTACCTCCTACATGTATCACTGCTAATAATGATCATTCTGTTTGTCAGTAGATTGGGCCCGTCATTAGGACAATAACTATTTCACAGTCCTTATGTGGAAGTGTAAGTAATAAATTTGTATTTCTTTTATTGCATCTTGGTGGTTTTGCATGTCAATAATGCGATTCATCTCACTCTCATCTCAGGGCTAACATACTCCTTTCGGAAATATCTTTATAAATAATTTTCATCGAGTTTTGTACATACTGTACTGGTGCACGACTAGCTATTTCGTTACCCACAATGCGCTTGGGGCCTGGAACCCAGTATGCTTGCAGCCACTTATCCTTAGCCACCCTGCCTACTGCTGCTCCGCTTGTAAGAATATTTTCTGACGCAAAACGATGTGAGATTATTGCCTTAATTGCCGCCTGGCTGTCGACATATAAAATATATTGATATTTTTTATATGGTTTTCCACATTGCTTGCTACCTCAACAGCTGGCCCTCGAGCGAAGACCTCCACCTGGAAAATACTAAAGTACTATGGAAGCTTGAAGGTTCGCCTGTTATCTAGTTCAGCACAATAGACTCCGGCGACCACCCACAGACGGGTCGCATGCTCCTGCGTCATCCGCCCTGCTTGAACCTAACTTGAAACTTTCTTTCCCAGATAAAGTGTGGTGCTATGTGGTCTATTTTGTCCCCCATCTCCCAGCATATCGAGCTATATGGATAGGTTCTAGCATAGAATTCACCTAAAGCCATCGCTCTCATGACAGATTTCGCTGCAGTGCTCTCTGCTGCCAAGTCGATTGGGTGGTTGGTCCAATAACCTTTCAAGTACCGCCATTGGAGTGTTATTTAGCACTACTGTTGCGCACAGTGCAGGAGACGCTGTAATCGATCCAATGATTTTCTATACGAGATTTTTGACACCAGTCCTCTACACCAGAGTGCCGTAGAATAATATTGGCCTTAACAACCGCGGGGTAACAGCAATTCCTCAAACTCAGCGACAGAAAAGTACCGAGAATTAAAACTCAAATTTCAATGAAAACATTTTTTAAAATAATTTCTGTAATCAACTTCGCTTAGCGAAATCCCTCTTATATCTTCTTCTGCTGAAAGGGATCGCTTCGAACTTTCAGTTTTGGAAAGCATAAAAAGTCGTCCGAAGCAATAACTGGAGAATAGCAAGGTAGTTTTTTGATATTTGTTCGAATTGATATTGTTTCAAATACATATAGGGAGGGAAGAACTACAACCTGAACACGTGGCTTAAGGACGCTCCCCATGCATCAATGAGTTGTAGCCACTGATATTTTGGTTTTTAATAAATAATAATCAATTTATATTTTTTTAACGAATAAATGGCTGAAATAAATAGGAAAATTCACCAGATAATGGCACTCAAATTCAAAGTGCAAACAAAATTAAGTGCTGCATGAGCTCAGAAGAAATCCTTATTATCTGTTTTGGATTAGTCTACGTTTTCTTTGCTCTCAATTGTAGTTCAGAAAGCTGAAGTTTCGACGAAAACTTGCTAAACAAAAAGTTGAATAAATCAATGGTGCTCAAAGAATTTTATTTATTATGTACAAAATTTATATACATATAAAAAAATATATATTTATATATTTAAGATTTTCTTGCCAGCATAATCAATAAGAACAGAACTGTTTACCAGCGCTCACACAATAACACGCCCATTTGGCTATTTCTTCTTGCCGTAGTTTTGTGAGTAAGACAAAGGAATTTTTTTTTTTATTTTTCCTATCCTAGCGGCCACAAGAGCCAAATGTTTAGCATGGCGTACTGCCATTATGAAAGCCGGGGATCGAGTTCTGGTTCAATCAACATCCAAAATTATAGAAAATGAATTTCTTTACATACGGTCTCTCCTCTGTAGGAATCACCCACCGCGCGTATTTATCTGACTTTCTGATAAAAGCGCCTCATAAAAAAACCATCAGCCGTTTGGAGGCTGCTTAGAATAAATTGTTGATCCCTACATTTTTATGGGAAAAACATCAAGACGCATAAACAAATTGGAAAATTTTTAGGCCTGAAAGTGCCAATTCTATATACCTATATGCATATATAAATATAAATAAATATAAATATAATGAACATTTATTTTTGATTTAACAATATTGAATTCCATCTATTTGGGCCCTTATATACATAGATATATCAAAAATAATAATAAATAAAACATAAATATTTAAATTTAAATATCTAATAGAATTTCTACTTTCCTAGCCTACTTAAAATATGAAATTATCCAATCACTTTAATTACTTTTGTTTCATTTATTCAACGCTTCCGCTTTTCATTCAACAATTCATTACTTATTTACAGGAAATCAACACAAATTAAGAACAACTCATTGATTTTTCTAGCCACAAAGATAGTGAGCATGCATAATACGAGTACTTATACCACAGATATATATATATGTATATAATAAAAAGCAAACAAATTAAGGGTGTTTCTTTGGAAGAGTGGTTTTCAATGAGACAATACTTTTTTTGACAGCTCTCATTTGATTTATACTCAGTTTGGCTTGCCTTTTCATAATATACCAACTTATTCTCTAGAAAAGTCTGCAAATCGTGGAAATTTATTACTAAAATAATGCCATAATCTTCCAGCAGAGTTTGTAATTCGAGTAATCGATTTTGGACTACGCTTAGTGTGAACTCTAGTGAATAATGCACATTCTCAGAGACGCCGTACTGTGCGCACCGAAGAAATTATTGCTGCTGTGGAGGACCCGATAGTTTGCTGTGCTCTATAGGCAGAGGGAACCAGTGATCCATATTTCTTCGAAAATTAAGTCCACCTTAATGTTATAGTCAATGGAAAATGCAATTGTGCCATGGTTAATGCCATCTTGGTGCCTTAGGGGTGTAGCATCCTAGAATGCGACTTAACGCTGCTGGGGTACGAGTTTATTTTATGGAGTTATGTGAAGTCGATTCACGCCTTGCAAGCTATTATTTGGCGCGTTAATGCTGACATACGTTGCAAAAGTTCTGCAAAAAGTGCTCGTAATTTGCATTTCTGGGCTTGAATTTATTCGATCCAGTCACGGCGGTCGCTTGTCTGAAGTTACTATGAAAATAGCGAACCCTTATCTTTATAATAAAGCTAAAATCTTTGCCTTAAAATTAATTTGTATGCATTTTATTTCTTCTTTAAAAGACAAATGTCTAAAAAAAACACCCTTTATAAAAATAATAACAAAACCCTAGTGCCCAACCAATCCGTAGATATTTCCGTCAGCTTTTTGCACTGGCCAGCCTACCAATTAGTTGAAAAGCTTCAAAATACAAAAACAAAAAAAAAATATATACATATATATTGTATATTTACATTTCTGTGTGTATGTTTGCCAATAACAAAATGAAAATGGAAAAACCACAATGATGCCAACTTTTCTGTTGAAATTTAAAAATAAATAACCTTTTGTTTAAATTAAAAAGCAAATCTCAGTCATTCATTTGCATTTGCATTTGCATTGTATTTTCTATTTTTACTCGCATTTTCATTGCCGTTGTTAAGGTTTAAAACAACAACCGCAGCGGCATTACCGTTAGATGCTGCTCTTGACTTTTATGGTAAGTATATGCAGTTGTGCGCAGTGCATTGCTTTAATTTTAATCCAGCCGCCTGGATCAGCGGAAATAATAGAAGCTCAGACGTCACATTTTAATCGCCTTTCTTTCAGGCTAATTGGCCGGCAGACAAACTGCATGAATAACTGATGAAAGGCATTGCGGCGAAAGCACTGAAAAAGCTGTGAAAAATAAATCAAGAAGAAATAAACTCAAAGTGAAGATTAAAATGCAATGGTTGTGCCAGCTAATTTTAGGTAATTAAGTGGAAATGTGAATATAAAAAAAAAACAAAAATAATAATAATCTCCTTACTCGCTTTACCTGCAAATGCTTTAGAACCCGCTGCAACTCATTACCTTTACAGAAGAGTGAATTTCAAGATAACCGACTACTTCGTTGCTTATATTAATTCTAAGTTTAATTGCTTTATTATCTAAAATTAGCATTTTACGCGTTATAACGGTGGTTCTTTTGATGCCCATCAGTGTGGTGGGAGTGAAAAAAGTTGAAGGCGCGTGCAGATGCTGGATATAGATTGCGCTTAATAGTAAATGATATCTTAGTTTTAATTAATGGCGGTCAAATTAGAATCGAATTAGCTTAAGAAATTTTTAATTGGAAAATGCAAATCTATTTAGTAAAAAATAATTATAATACAATTCTAATTACCAAGACGATTTAAGTTGGAGCTCTTTTTTATGCGCTGCAGGGAAAAGGTAGACTAGTATGCGAAAATTTTAGTTAAATACTAGTATTTTGAGGTTTTTGAAGACGAAATCATACTAGTTTGTTGTAAACCAGAATTATACCAGTATTTGAGTGCCAAAAATATACTAGTTCGTCACAGACTAGCATTAATTAAATATTTTTCGGTAAAATGTGGACTAGTTGGCAAAAATGCTAGTATATAAACTAGTATTTTGTGGATAAATTAATACCAGTTTACCGTTTTGAAAAAAAATTAAACAATGAGCGCTCAGATGGAACGAGAACCGATGACCACACATTATTAGACTTGCCGCTACAGCAATAACTACCACATGTTGTTTTGGTTTTTTATATTTTTTTAATTATTATTAAGTAATTAAGCTTCAAATGCATGGACCGATATCTGATCCAATTCCTTGAAAGGAATAATATACCAAATGCGTGCCAAGCGAGCGGCCTCTGAACGTTTGATGGTTTCTTATGAAGAGCCTTTTTTTCATCTCAGAAATACTTTCAGAGGGCTTGGCATTCCTCGCCGAGGGGCCACCGCAATTAGAAAAATTAGTATTTAACACATTTACATATTGCTAACCACTTGGCTTTTGGGGCGCAACATATACGGTTGGTTCTTGCATAAATATTTAGAATTTAATATAATTTCTTTTTAATCCGCGCTGTTTTTCGCTGTACGGCTACCATTTATGGCACCAGACAGTAAGTTTTCTTGGGTAAGGATTCTCGGCGTCTCAAATGCGATAATTTAGTTCATTTACCTATCTCCCGAGTGAGAAATCTACTTCGTCGCTGAAGAAAATTCTCTTCGAAAAATCCTCGTTCATTACTTGTGGCGTTACAAATGGTCAGATGGCTTCAGTTGTTGTGTGAGGTAGACTTTATATGGATGTAGGTGTAAGTCCATGGCCAATATATACCATAATTGACCGTAAGAAAGTCCCAGCTGTTGAGTATGTCGTGAAAAAGACACAATCGAGTCTTCGGCTACACTTTCACTTATAGTGGAAAGAGAAAAATGATAATGATAATTGTTAATACTATTGCTTTAGAGATCACTAAAATTCACTGAAAAGACATTTTATTATTATAATACTGTAAAAAGAAAGTGTAGTAAAAAGAAATCCATTATTTTTGTATAAAATTGAATGGTTTAATTTTTTCTTTTCGTATCCAGCCTTATTTAAACGGTTCCGAAACAGTACAACAGTACAGTTACATGACGGCCGGACTCGACAATGTCCATGATTTTATCGACATTTTCGGCAGTTGTCCTTCCAATCCGTGAAGCATCTTTTACATCAAAATTACCGAAATGAAACCGAAATTGTGCATGATTGACTGTAATAGTATCAGGACCATAAACGCTATTCACATTTTCAGCCGCCTGGCTTGCGTTTTCGCTCTTATCAAAGAAAAACTGTAAAATATAGCGTATTTTCGCTTTCTTAGTGTCCATCTTTGACCCACGCTCTAACAAAACTGAATCAACCAATCACAAAACTGCCAGAAAAGATTTTTTTGCACAAAATGTCATCTTTCTAACGCCATCCAACGGAACCCAATCGGATTTATACAATGCGAGATACAGATAAATAACGCCATTTATTGGAAAAATAATGGTTTTCTTTTTACTACCTCTAATATATTTATATTTTATTAAGAAAGTTATTTTAATTTTAAATTATTTAGTTTTTTTGATGTTATGCTGTGCACAACTGAAAATTTAGTAACGATTAAAAATTTTTTTTTCAATTTTGATGCAGAATCACAATTTTTAATTTATTGCTCATACGCCGTGTACCACTAAGACCATCGTGTACCATATACAAACAAACAAACACGCTTTCCACTCCCACGTATTCTAACGATGTTGGCAAGTTTTATTGAATTTCCTTTGAGCACACAATTTCTTTTTGTTATTATTGTTCTTTACATTTATTTTATATATATTTTTATATTATATTATGATATTACTTAAGAGCTGCCGCCAATGAAAGCATAACCGCGTAACAATGAAACCGTGTTTTCATTAAAATATATTTTCTAAAAATAAACCCCCGAGGGAGGAAACAAAATTTTAATTTTTTTATGTCTAATATAAAGCGCTTAAATAAATATATTTAGTGTCTCGTGCTTAGTTTGATATCTGATTTAACCGCAAAATCCATGAATTTCGTGGAATAATGCAACCGCACAAAATATTGACACAGACATTGTAAGCAGTCATAACAATATAAAAAAAAAAACAAATGAAAGTACTGATAACTTGAAAAAAAAATAAAATAAAAATAAAATAAATGATAAAAGTAATAATGGAAAAATATAAAGTAACAAAGAAATGAAGTGGCAAGTGTTGCAAGCATATATACATTGTATGTATGTATGTTTGTATTTATATAATGTAGTTCAAGTGTTGGCAATTTTCAGCGACTGAAACCAAACATTGCTGTGCACACATACATATGTATGTAGGCGTGTGAAGGCGTATGAAGGCGTATGGTAGCTGCTCAAAAGCACTCAATATTGCTCTACATTTGCCTATACAGCTGTGAGTGTAAACACAAGGCAGGTAAGTGTTAATATGTGTATGGCAAATAAGTTGGTACACATACTCCTATGTATGCAATGCCTCAATAAATTTACTTTGGAAATGCTGCCTTTTTCACTAAGAGAGAGTCGCGTTATTGAACAAAGCATGGTAAGAGCGACAAAGCAAGGAGCAAAAAATTGAGTGAAAAAAAAAATTTTAAATAAAAGAAAAAAGCCACTTGCTTTGTCACTAGCTACACGCACCCCTCTGCATGCTACCAAAGCCTCGCGGCTCTAGTTGTTTTCCGAGCATTCAAAATTTGCATTTTACTTTGTTTTTCATTTCCTTCTTTTACTTCGTACAAAAATGACATTTACACGCGTACATGTATGGTAAGTGCTCCAATTGTGTCTGGGTTTTTCCGCGAATGCGTATGTGTTTATGTACATACACGTATGTATGTATGTATATGCGTTTCACGTGCTTATTTCATTTTCATGCAACAAAGAGCATGCCTGACATTTACAACTACATACATACATGCAAGTGTAGTCATACCTACGTAAGGGTGTTTTTTTTTCTTTTTAGACGTGTTTGGTTTTCTATGAGACAATACTTTTTTCGTAGTTGGTCTTTTCGAACAGTTTGGTTGGCTTTTTCATAATGAACCAACTTACTCTGGAGCGATTCGGGTAACCATATTTACTCTAGTGGACAATGCGCATCCTCAGAGTCGTCGTATACTAGTTCGCACTGAAGACGGTATTGTTGCCGTGGAGCAAAGTACCTGAGAAGACCTGAATGCGTTACCCATTCATTTTATGGAAGACTTTACGATGGAATCTTGGCTTGTGGGCTTACAAAATGAAACTTGTGGGGCCAAACGACCATTAAGCGTGTCGCACGTTCGATGAATGGGTTCGAAATGAGGTGGCCACCGTTCATGATTTTCACAAGAAAGTTTCTTTTTAGCGATGAAACTCAGTTTTGGTTGAATTGGTACGATATTAAACAAAATTGTCGCATTTGGCGTGATGGCAGTCGACAAGTCCGTGTTGAGACGCCATTATATACCCAATAAGTCACTGTTTGATGTGTGCTATGGGCAGAGGAACACATTGGTTCATATTTCTTGACAAGTGAAGCCAGTCATAACATAATATTATAGTCAATGGAGAATGCTAAAGAGCCATAAGTAAAGACTTTTTCGAACCTGAACTGAAGGACGATATTAATGTGAACGACCTCTGGCTCCAATAAGACGGCGCTACATGCCATGCAGCCAAAGAAAATGATCAATTTATTGAAGAAAACTAGTGAGCGCTTTATCTCTCGTCATGGGCTTGTGGCGTGGCTTCCAACATCGGGTGAAAACCCGCCACTGGGCTATTTTTTTTTTTTTGAGGTTATGGGCAGTCGCCTGTCTACGTAGGCAAGCCCGAGATGATTCACGGCCTGGAAGAGAATATTTGGCGCGTTATTGCAGACACGCGCCTCCAAATGCTCGAACAAGTGATCGAAAATTGGGTCTCTGAGCTGGATCTTATTCTAAGCAACCTCGAGGGTCACTTGCCTGAAATAATTTTATCTTTATAATAAAACTAAATTCTTGGTCAAAACATAAATTTATATGCATTTTATTTCCTCTTGAAAACCATTTGTCTAATAAAAAAAACACCCTTTATATCGTGTATATTTTTATGCGTGAAGTTAATTTATTTCCTATTTGTTGGTTGTTTGGTTACGTTCAACATACATACACGTATGTATGTCAGTGCTGAAATTCTCAACTTTATTATTGTTCCTGTTGTTGTCTACTTTTACTTTCATATTTTCAAATTGACTTTTACTGTCTTGCCGCATGTGGCATGTGGCATGTAACGCATAAACATTGTTTTGATATAATAAATTTTCGACAATATAATAAAAATGTAAATAGTATTGTATTACAAGGTCGCTAGGCGCATGCAAACACACATACATACACGCACATTTTACGCATATTTATTTACAATTTTTTTGTTCTTCCTTTAGTACATACATACACATGTACATATGTGGGTGTTTTGCATGGCGATAAATTACACGCAACACATTCACAGATTTTTTACGACTAAATCGGTGTAAATTTGTTTGTTTGTGTGTGTTAGCAAATTGTTGTTGTACAAGCATTAAGGAAATAATAAACAATGCCGTGACTTCCACTAATGAGCAAATCGTTTTATTTGTGGAGAAACAGAAGATGTGTAAATAAGTGAATTACTAAAGTGGCGTAGGATATATAAATACATACCATACATACATACAAATATATATATGTATATATGCTTTCACTTGGTATGCTTTATTAGCTTTTATGTGCTTTTCATTACTTGTCTATTTAGCTCGGCAACTCGTATTATTTTATCCAGCAATAAATTAAAGAAGGAAGATAAGGAATCATCCTGTCTGAAACCTTGTTTGGTATCGAACAGCTAGGCGAAGTCCCAGCAATTCTCGATGAAGCTTTTGATCTTACTTAGCGTCAATTTACCCAGCCGTTTGAAATTTGCGGGAATACCAAGTTCAGTCATAGCGGTGTCGAAGCGACTACTTTTCACCGTAGACACTGCAAAGATCGCGCTTCCAATGGTGGATACTGCATCGAGTTTTCAAAGCTGGAGTATTCTTATCTTTTTGTTGACGTTTATGTATGTGATCCACTTTTCATCAGCAATCACCATTTCCTTGATAAATAGGAAAATTTTATTACCGTTCAGTAGAAATTCGCAGATAGAAATTGTAGAATATAGCGAATTTCTCTTTGCTGTTGCCCATCTGTGGCATGCGCTCAAACAACGCTGGGTCAAGTGATCAACACTCCTCTGATTTTATTTTGTAGTACAAAACATCGTCTTTCGAATGCCATCTAGCGTAATGCAATTGCACTTATAGAACGTGAGATACAGATCACTAAAGCCATCTATTGCGAAAATGGATTTCTTTTTACTAGCATGGATATTAGGTATGTCAGTAGCGCTTCCCCTTCATATGGAATATCGAGTATTCATAAATTTTGTTTCCTTCGTAGTGTTGTTGTTGTGTAGTATTTCTGTCTGTTTAGGATCGTATTTGATTTAAAGATTCCTGTAGAGGTGGCATAACCTAGCGAAAGAGTGGCCATACAAATGAAAGATAAAAAGTTACGTATACCACGAGGTGACCCCAACACAACTTCAATGGTCATACTAAAAACACAAATTAGGTCAATTTACGACAGATTGCATTTACAAAGACACAAACGATTGCCGGCAGCATGAAATGCATAGAGCTAAGCGCTAAAAATAGTTTACGATTGCAGAGAAAAGAAAACGGTTTGCTAATAAAAGCAAGAAAAGCAAGCATTGATTCACAAATACACACGCGCATATATTATTTTCTTCGGAAATAAATTCAGCCAAGTATATATGTATACATCGACAACAGATTTGTAGAACAAAAATTACGTACAAATTGATTGCGAATGGAAGTTGCGATGCGTGCAAACGTAAAAAGCAAAAAAGTAGTAAAACGTGCAAAAGTGGTTATTGATTTGGTGGCGAGAAATGGCAAAAGTCGAACAACTTTCGGTAACAATAAAAAGTGAATGGGAAAATGTAAGCATAGGAAATAAATTGAGTGTGTTGAGCTAAAGAAAAGAGTTGCAAGAAAAAAAATTATGGAAATTGAATTAATTTAGAGCTCTAGTTTGAGGTATAAAGATTTCAATAAAAGGAATTAAAAGCTTCTATATACAATACTTATGTATACATGTATATAGCGATAGTCAGTTTTCTATTATTTTGACTTACAGCTTAATAAACTGTTATTCCTCAATTTCTTCAGCTAATTTCCGTTATTTAGCCAAAAACTAGTTTCCTCCTTTAATTCCATTAATTATCTTTGAAAACTCTTTATTGCCAGACTTTTATGCGAAAATATATTGCATTTCAACATTCAAAAGTCACTCAAAATAATGTTCAAATTTCGCTTCTTATACATATTTAGACATTAATTAGTTTCTGAAAGCAATTCTTGTTTTGCTGCACACTTCACCCAATTGCGGTGGATACCAATTCGGTTGCCTTCGAAAATAAAATCCAAATTGCAAGCTATGAAAGCGCACAAAGTTTTTGCACAGAAAATGAGCTTCTGCTAAACACAACACAAACAAAAAAACCAAAAAAAAAAAGCTCCGACGTCAAACTTTATTGTCTTCCGCTCTTCATCAACGCATTAATGCTATTTCTTGTTGTTATTGTTGGCAAGTTGTTGAAATGTTTTTATTCATTGACTTCCGTTGGCTGTTGCAAGGCCCTTGTTGTTGCTATATACACGTACATATATGTAAAGCGATTAAATGCGGAAATTAAATTTTAATTAGTTAATTCGTAAACTATTTTCGTATTCTGTCGATGGTAACAAAATTGTTTTATACTGCTACAAACATACATTTAGATGTAACTATACACAAGTATACGATATGTATGTATAGCGAGCCTTGTGGTATGATTTTTTGTTATTTTTCAGCAAAGTCTAATTAACATTCCAGCTAAAATTGCAACGAATATATGTATCTTGGTTACTAAAGGGTGCTTGTTTAGATGTGTGATTTTCAATGAGGCAAAGCTTATTCGCAGCTGTTACTTGGTTTATACTCACTTTTGTTTGCCATTTCATAATTGCTTACACGAGTAACACCTTATTCTCTATAACCCTCGCATAACGTTTCCCACCCAAACTCTTTTCAGAGCAAAACGACTTGATGAATAAATTCAAGGGTATTATTTGACATCATCTTTCCCTCATTCTAAACATCCTCACCATCTCAAACCTCCAGATTAAGCAATAATAAGCACACTTACACCGGAACAACACTTGCAAAACGGGAAAAATTATTACCAAAATAATACTTCAGCTCACGTGGAGATTCGCCCGCTGCGTCCAATATTCGGGTGACAAATCGCCCAGCACTATTATTCCTCAGCTTATTCTCGCTGCTGTGAAGCTGAGTATTGAAGAAGACCCAAGCGAGTCCCTTCGCCATCAGGCGCAACAAGTGCAGCTGTGTCCATCCACTTTAGCGATGCTTATGCGGAAGGATCTTGGTTTGGGGGACTACAAAATCCAATCTCGTGCAAGAATTTAATCCTGGTGACCATCGAGCGTATCGGACGTTCGATGAATGGGTCCAAAACGAGATGGTCACTGTTCCCCAAAAATTGTTGTGCAACGATGAAGCTCATTTTGGTTGAATGAACCAATTTTCAGCGGATTGCTGCTGAATCGTAATAAAAACGAACCAATTCTGAAGGGGTTGGTGACTGGGGATGAAAAGCGTCTTTTATAGCAACTTCAAATGAGAATGGTCGTGAGCCGGCACAAACGTTATCGAGCCCGGGATTGACGGCCAGGAAGGTTTTGTTGGGTGTTTGGTTACGTTGGCAGGGAATCATCTATTATAAGCTGCTCACCTACGGTCAAACTTTTAACTCGGATCTGCATTGTGCCCAATTGGACCGTCCGAAGGAAAATTTTCGCTGTGCTCAGCTCTGATCAACAGAAGAGATATGGAGAAGCTACAAGTCTGTCAAAACACTACCCTCAGCAGCGTGACAGCATACCTTCTACAATCGCCAGAGCATCACTTGCTACGAGTTAAGTTGCATAATACTTTGCGGTGAAAGCAATTTCTGCTGGGAAGCTATCGTAAGGAGTACTCCAACAAACACTTGCTAGATGCCGAACCACCACCTAGGCAAATCAGGGAGCGATTACTCGACTTTAAAGATTGCATTCCGACAGGCCTTAAACGCTATTCATCGAAAGTCCATCAACATCTTGCTGAATTCTTTTCCAATGAATGGTGTTCTCTTAATACAATCACTACCTTTTGCCAGATGAGAACTGGAGCTGCCTCGAGAGATCCGAGTAATATTGGCACAATTAAAATCTGGATGTTGTAGCTGACTAATTCCTTACCTATCTAGGCTTGACCCCGACATTTACCAATAAAACCCGATCACACACGTAGAACGAGACTCGCCAGAAGCTCCGAGAGCTTGGTTGGGAGATTCTCATGCGTCCACCTTATAGTCCGGATCTCGCTTCAAGCGATGACCATCTGTTCCTGTGTTTGGCAAATAATTTGGTTGGTGAAGAATTGGTCTCAATGATGAGAAAACCTGCAAAATGGCAAAGAGTTATCCAGCAAAAAGGGGCATATTCGAAATTTTGCCCGGCAGATTGCAATTTCATTCCACCTTGACGCTGGTTAATTATATTTAAATCTCTTGAGAAACAGCTTGCAAGTGGTGCAAAATGTAAATCGTTCTTCACCGAGAAGAATCTGTTTGGTGGTAACTTGCCTAGCAAGTTCAACCGGTCTGTTCTCTTTGGCCATCTCCTGTAGAGATCATACACAGTTCGGCACAATTTTGGAATTTAGTGTAGGCGAACCCAGTGTTTTTATTGTTTCCTGACTATCGCTTACTTCTAAAGCAGATTTTGGATGAAGATAACGTAAAACAAAAAGTCAAATGCAATTTTACAATAAATTTTCGGTACTTTCATGACGTCATTAATTACTTAATTTCAACCATAAAATAGCCGCAATGTAGAAAAACACATTATTCAATCTATCAATAAATTCCATAAGTGCTTGTTAGCATTGCCACTTTGTTGTGTTGCGTGCTAATTTGCACATGACGTCAATATTGCTAAAAAAAAATGAATAAAATTTATGACTTTACTGTCAGTAAAAGCTGGACAAAAGAGATAGAAGCTATGCTCTGTGTGCCTTGATGTCTTCCCTCGCTGTGGTCACCAATGCGGCAACAAAATGCAACGCCATAAATTGCCGCTTTGCGTAATTGAGTTAACTGAGTTGTACATATAATATGTATGTATGTACGTGTATGTAAGCATTTATGTCACCACAAACTGTACCACAAATTGTATAATGCAGTAGTGTCAAATAAAATTTATTTAAATTAAAGCCAACCATTAAATTTCTCATAAAGAATTGAATATGGAATTATATTATATTGTATAAAATTAATTTTCGTATGCGAAAAATAAAAATTAAATTTCATGACGCGATCGCTTTTAATTTTATAAGGGATTTCATTTTATCGCAGAAACCCAGCGAGGCTAAACTAAGGATATGGAATATTAATTTAACGGAAAAAATTCTTTGAAATGCCCTGATACTGTTTTGTATATTTTTAAATACATACATATATAAATATTATGCTTCCATAATACATAAAATCGCAACAGTGAATGGTTTGATTTTTAACGGTTTTTATTGCTGCAATACGGATATGAGTTTGAGCAAAAATGTCATATGCATGCGGATATTTTGTGCTTTATACTCATATATTTACATATAAGTACGCATATGTAAATATACCCGTACATAACTACATTTATGTAAATTTAAGATCTGCAGATATTCCTGCAATTGAAAGCTAAAGTGAAAAAATAAAAATAAAATATAAACATATATTGCATATATATGTATGTTTATGCAAAAAGTATCGGAAATGGGTCGTGCAATCCAGAAAATTCAAAATAAAAATAAAAATAACAAATAAGGAAGACTAAGTACGCCACGCTCTCAGTGTGTATTGGTTTCTGGGCAATTTCTTCTTCGGTTGCCTAGCAGAGCTTGAGTGGGTAGACATCAATAACCTCATAACAAGTGGTTTGAGCATTTGGAAAGGTTAGAGGAATTTCCTTAGCAGGACCAACATTGGTATCAAGTGGGCCCGTAGGCCTAAGTGCGCTTGATCAGGTTTCCGTGATCGAGCAACCGGTTCAACTAATTAACTGCGACCAAACATTAGATAATCGTTAATATTTATATAATATAAGTCCACAGATCGATTAAAAAGAGAAGGTCTCATATATGAGGCCTATATCTATATATCTATCTTTATAAAGAACAATCTTATGTTTGTTTGTAAAGATCCACTTACTCCGGAAAGTTACAGACCAATTGAATTGAACTTTTTTTAACATTCTTTCTATGGTTCCAGGGGCTGACGTATTAGAATTTGTGCCTTTTGTTCCATCCCTTTGACTCTTTTAAAGCCGTCAGAGGTTTCTCAAAAGTCAAGCGCGGAACAATGCAGTATATTCGTCTTTTCGAAGATAATGCTATACTGCTCTGTCCATTTGTCCAGGAACCTTGCGACAGTTTCCTTCATACTTGTTTCAGAAAAATTTCCAATAATGAAAATTTTCTTCAAAAATTGACAAAAACTACAAATATTTTTTTAATTATTAATAATATGCCCATATATAACGCTATTATTTTATGCCGTTACCTATAACCGTTAGTTGAACAAACCTAGTATACTCCGTGTATCCAGTACAGTTGAGCACTCGAATAATAAAAGTAATAATAAGCAAAATAAATGGGACATAAAAAAGGAAACAATTCTCGAAGCAACCCAACAACAGCAAGCAGTCGGTATAATTAAACACACATACGTTATTAACCTGCAGTATTATAACAGAGTGATCCAAAAAATACTAGTTCAACACTATAATTTTTTAATGAAATTGGACTAGTAGGAGAAATACCAAACACAAACTAGTTGCAAAAGCCTTAGTTAATGTCTTATCTTGGACCAATTAAAATATTTCTATTTAATTTTATTTTTCGTTTGTTGAATTTTATATTGTACCTGGACGATATGACCTTCTTAATAGTACTTGGAATAATTTTACACTTTTTGTTTTGTTTTTATTTTTTTATATCTAAAAGTTTTTTATTTATTGAAAATTTTCGACAATTAACTAACAAAATAATTTTTATTATTGTAATATTCTGAAAAAATTTGAAGGGAGAGCACCCAAGCTAAAAGCCTATGTAGAGAGCACAACTGTAATAAAGACGAACAAATTCATAGACACAACGTTCCAAGGGTCATACACCGGCGATTAGTTAGACGTAATAGTTGGTAAAACTGTTGCGGCACTCTTTCCAAGGAGGTATAAGATCCCGACAAGAACAGCCCCGAGGCTGTTGAGTTACCAATTAATGATCATACCAAGTACCTGGAAGTTATTTTGGAGAGCAAACTGAGGTGCAAACTTAGTAGCTGTTGCGCGAAACTAATCTCAAGGAGCCCTTCAAGCTTCCATATCACAACAATAACCTCAGATTGTATTGCGTCAGAGAATGACCACCGCCCCTGCTTCTTGTGGCGGCTACAGGAAAGCAGTTGCATATATACTGGGTTACAGGACTTTCCGGAAAACAAAATGGTTGATGAGATTGTCCATAAAGTCTGCCGTATGCATTGCTAATTTGTGGGCCTAATGACAGGTCATAACTTACAAGCATCACACGCGAGCCGTATGGGCGTAAGTAATGATGACACATGTAGGAAGCGGAGGGAAGAAGGCATGAGTGAGACGCTGGAAGATCTTTTTTTCTTCTGTCCGGTCTTATTTAACACTCGTCTTAGATATCTAGGGGCTTCGTGGTTCAGCAGACTATATGAAGTAGAAAAATTAGTTGCTCTTAAGCTTTGCTAAAAGACTTGACGTCCGATACGACGACTAATTCAGCTCGAACAAAAGTGAACTTGATATTGCAGAGGTCTACGTATGTTGTGACAACCAGCCAGTAACATCTAACCTAACCTATTAATATCATTTTGCTCCCTTTAATTCCTTTAAAAAACACTAATCTGACTCAAAAATTAACTGTTTATTATTTGGTTCATTTGGAACTAGTTAGGAGTAGTTCATTTCTGTTAGAAATCTGATCATTGAGATCACATTGACTATTTCCGTTATGGTTCTATGAAGAAAGCGTGCGTTGGCTGTCTACTTCAATTTACTGAATATACCAGTAGCAAGTAGTTTTGAACTAGTTCATTTGCCTGCAGAATATACCTAGATACATACTACGTACGAGTACGATATGTAAATATTTGTGTATGTAGAATATTCAACAAAAATAAATATTTTGTCAACTGCACAGCAAAATATTATTGCAATGCACTGTGATCGTAATGAAAGTGCAGCAATGTCACTTAACATATATATATGTATGTACATACATGCAAACTGAAGTGACGTTCGTTGAAAAAATACCAACAAAACACTGACACATACACATGCACATACATAACATATTGACGCACATTTTTTTTGCACTTGAGATTTGCATACATTAAGGCGCTCACACACACACATACGCAAATACATATGTATCAACTTGTATATTTGAACTTTAACTGTATTACAAATAATTTGCATATGCCATGTTGTTGTGTTGTTGTGTTGTTTTGTTGTTGTGCCATGCTAACGCATACCTACAAACTATCGCTGTTATGAGCTTAAACGCTACACATTAAACGCTTGAAGTTATTCATGCGAGCATCTTGCTTAATTCGAGTGAAGTGAATTGATGCGTTAGCGCAAGTGGATCGTTTGAATGTTTTGAATGGAAGAGGGAAAAGAATTGCAATAATTACGAGTGTAGTGCCTCCACTTTAGGCTGCTGCAAACAAGATGTGGACACATTTGGCTTTAATTGCAGAAATTAAAATTTTTAATAATTTTTATTGATTTAATTTTTATTTCTTTATATTTATTTATAATTATTATTTATTAATATTTATAATTAAATTGCTATAAATAAATAGATGAGTGAAAGTGCGTCGGATATGAAAAAGGAGAGCAATAACTACATTAGTATACCATAAGCTCGTCTGAGTGACGTACATACCATATACGTTGAAAGAAAAAGGGGTCGCCTCCACTCGTTTGGGGTGCAGGAAATTTATTATTATAATGAAAAGCATGTCATCGACTTGCTGTGAGCTTTTAAATTATTTTAAAAACTTTATTACTTTGCTTTATTAAATTTCCTCAAGGAAAATAATATTTTTTATCCAGTTTGCAGTTTCGAAAATAAATGTATATGAAATGCACTTCAAATATTTTTTTTACGAAATTCCTTTTTTATTATAAAGTCTGAACCTTGGCATTGCATTTTTGCAAACTACGATCCATTTGAGGTAATTTTCGGGCACTTTTTGGCACATATTGGGTGGTAGCCGCTATGAGTTTTCAAGAGAAACGGTGAGTACCGCAGTCAATGAAGCGATGGTCTGTACGAGATAAACGGCGACATTGACATAGCTCACTCAATCTAAAGCCAACGGTTACGCTGGCGGTTCGAATGGATAAGAATACTCCGCTTTAGAGATTAGATGGGGAAGGTCCTGGTTACACTTTGGTATTTCCAATTGGCGACAAACAGAGAAAAGAATCGATTGACGCACTATTGTTAACTCGGTTACAGTCGCGTAAGCTGTGTCAGGAAAAAAGAACCTATGGTAGCAAATATATACACATACACGTATATGTATATTATTAAATTTGAATGGAATAATCCTTTATTTATCCTTATAATATTTTGATTTCTCTCCCTCCAACTAAATATTTATCTAATATTATCGATTAGCACAATCTGCAAGGCAAACAAACAATGAAATCTCGTTTAGCCTCATTAAGTTACGCACACTCTACGACTCATTACGTAAAAGTTATCTGTCAATAAGTAAAGCCAACTGTCCCCAAAATGAGCGAGAGTACTAAGAATTCATAGCTTTTGTGAAATTAAGACAGTTACTTATGTAATTTCCCTTCGCAGCAGCAGCAGCGGCAGCAGCTGTAGCAATTCATTTCGTATTGTACGCTTTATGGACATCTAGCTGCATACATACATATTTACACGTTAATAATTGTATGTATGTATATGTACGAATATGTTCATATAATTGTTATTATGCATCAGTCACACAACCGTCAGACGCAAATCCTCAGTTGCTGCTAATTTCATTTACGCAATCATAATAAAGCACACAAATCCCAATGGCTGAAAGTCACTGGACGCTAATCAAGTTGTGCGCAGGGGCGGAGGTGGAGGGAGACGGACAACGGAAAAGGTTGTGTGCGACAGTTACTGACGTTGCTGGGAGAATTTCATTGTCATATTCTCGGTCGGTCGGTCATTCGTGCGCATTTGGTGTGCGCAATTTGGTCGTGGGTTTGTTTGTTCTTTTTATACTTTTTTTACATACATATGTACCTTGCCGGAAATTTTAGTTCAATCCTATCTTCCCATAAAAAGTGGTTTGTTCAACGACCTCAAAAATTTTCTTGATGAAATGACCATAATGCTCTGGGAATTGGTTCTCCTTTACCTTATGGTTTCGGAGAAAATCTGTCATTTGAAAACGGTGGGCAGAAGCAACGAGTTGACTTCGCCAGAAGTTATCCAAAAGTTGAAAGGTGAAAAAAACTCGCAGAAATGGTTCGTGTATCCGGATAAAACCATTTTTAAAATCCTGCATGACTAACAACAGCGCAAGATGTGTGACGAGAATGCTTTTGCCTTCACAACAAACAGCGCCTTGAGTGTTAACTTTCATTTTTTGAGCTCTGTATTGAAGAGAAGACTAGTGTATTAAACCGCATTGCTACTGGAGACGAAACTTGGGTTAATGATTATGAACCTGAGTCGAAGAACGAACGCCATACAGTTCTGTAAACAGGGCACAGCACCTCCCAACGATTTTAAAGTATCTCTGTCTGTGTGCTACCTTTGCACGACATATTTATACACATAATTGTAACTGTTTTCGCTTGCGTTTTTACTAAATTTATATTATAATTGTTCAAACATTTTAACATTATAATTTAATCATCAAAAAAAAAATAAAATAAATATCCTTAAAAACAATTAAAAATCTCATTAGAACCATTTCAAATTCCAAGCGAACGAAGTCGCCGACAAAAGCTTGTATCCCTGAGAAAAAATTCATTCAATTGCCAGTGAATAAAATTGGCTTAAAAGGAATGTCTTCACTTTGCCTTCATTTAGAGCCAATTAATGTATTAACATTTAATTGCATTTATATATTCATACAAATATATGTATGTATTTTATTCCTTACAGTACCTCCTCAATAGAAATTACTTTTAATTTCAAAGCACCTCGCTTATTGACGTTTCGTCTTACACATCTCTTCTGCATTAAAATTTCTATTGAACATTTAGTACCCTCCACATTTTGCTCTTTCAAGCAGCATCCAATTTAACTCATTAATGTTTAGTACTTTTTAATGATATTAAATGCATAGAAGAAGAAGAAGAAGAGGAGTATCAGCAAAATCCTTTCCTTTCATAGTTACAAGCTCTAAAGTATAATAGAAAGTAGGACTATGAAAAAGCTGAGGACAATGCAATTGCTCGTTTCTGATGCTTAACATTGCATAGCTGTACTACATACATACATATATGTGCATACAGGTTTAGCATTTTGAGATTTGGAAAGTAAACTTAAATAAACACTAAATCAATGAACGGTCGGCTTTGTCAATTTTTAAAAATTTTGATGCATTTGAGGTAATTTTCGGCCACTTTTTGGCACATTTTAGGCGGTAACTCAATCATAACTTGACGAATGTTGATTTTCAAGTACTCAAGAGTTAAAGGTTTATCTGCATAAAGAAGGTTTTTTAAAATTTTCTCGCTTTGTGCATTTGTCAAGCTCTTCATTTTCATAAATTCCTGACTCATAACTTAAACAAAACATGCTTGGTTTGATAGTTAAGTTTGACAATTTTAAAACTATAGCTCAAACCACGAAATCAATATCCCTATACGAGTATGTATGTATGCATTTACTTGTACGCTCTTCTGTGTGAATAGCATGGGGCTTATATTATACGAAGAGAAATTCCTCATGGAGTGTGCTGTGGATTTTTTTACTTTTGTTGGATTACTTCTGCTGAAGAGCACAATATGTGGCAATTTCTTTAATGTAAAGTTAGTTGAAAGTGTGCATACATTCATATATAAACTTAATCTGCAGTAACATATACTAAGTATATAAATATGTAAAAGTATATATGTACGTAGGGTATTAATGTAACTGATTTGAAATTTTTTCACAATTGCGTAACACATGCCTTTGATTTGGACATTTGAAAGTCATGCCGTTGCAATATATAATAATGTTAAAGAAATAAATATATATCATATAGGTATATATATGTAATAACATACAATATTAACATACATAACTCTATTAATTTGTCTAGGAAAATTCAATGATGTAACAACTGCCAGCTGAAGCCAAGAGAAGCCTTCACAATATTGTTGAAAATGTTATTAAATTTTATATCCGCCTTAAGAGTTAATTTTGCTTCCAAAAAATATAATATTTCCTCACAACAATAGCTAGTAGCATAAAATTTAGTAGCCTTTCATGCAAAGAAAAATGGTATAAAGAGGAGGTAGACACAGGTGTCACCAGCAGATGGAACCAAATTAGAAAAATCGAGTAGGAGGTGGAGTTTTTCAAAAAAATTAGGCACCAGAATCCCCTTTCGCTTACCAGATTACTGCAGTGTATTTCAGACAGAGGTTGCTGCAGTTAAATATACCCTAATGGTTCTCACAGAGAGAGTTCTTACAACAAAAAATAACCTGTTGGCAGAACAAGCATCGCACTACACGATAAACCAGCCAGATTAGGCAGCACTCAAACAGGTCCAGGCAAAAGCAATATACGAGCGGATTAACAAAAGTTCTGTCAGTTGGTGACTAACAAATTGTTTTTGTTAAATCTCAAAACACCAAATCCTTTGCAATTACTTTATTAGTCTTCTCTTCAAATTTTAGAACGATCGGCTCAAATGGAGATGAGGAAACACGAGATAGCTGAGGATAGGTCCACCACCAAAGCAAATAGAAATTCGCCATGTCATTCTCTTCGGATTTCGGCGTAATTTATAGCCATTACAAATATTCAGTGAATACCAAATTGCACATGGAACGATTGCACCGTCTTTAGAGACTATTTCTAAGTGGTTTTGAAGATTCCCGACCGGACATTTTTCCGTAGAGGACGAACCCCGAGAAGAACGACTGAAATCTTTCACTGATAACGGGGCTTGAATGACATGGCTGTATCAAGAATATTAAGTAATCATCTGGGAAATACAACCTTCAATTTTTCTCGCGAAGTTCCCCTCTTAGATCCTCCTAACACAATTACAAGGTTAAAAGAGGAATGGTCATCTCACACCGCCTCTAAGCTCCTCCAAGAGCCATAGAACTCGCTGATTTTAACATCTTTCCTAACCTAAAAACCTCCTTTTACCTCCTACCGGCCAGGCTTAGACATTAAGCAATATATTATATTATTATTTTCACTGAAGATGTACTCGTACTTCCTTTTTTAAAACTGCACCTGCGAACTCTATAATATTTTATTGTACATTCTCTTCAGCATACGAGTATACATAGGTATATAAATATATACAATGAGTATAAAGATTGTGGCCTTGAAATGTCTATTTAATATTGCAACAAGTCGAAATGGCTTTAGCAGTGTCTTCTACACCACTCTCTTCACTCAATTCTTTACTCTGCATATTAAGTAATGCCTCTGGGGTAGCATTTTAAAAAGCCATTTTTGCGGCGACGCATATGCGCCACAATTTCCATTTCTTTTTTCTGATTTTTTTTTCTTCTGTTGCATTGCCTTTTGTAAAAGCCTAAAAGTATAAAAGTTTAAAATGTTCAGTGCAGTAAAGCATTTTGCATAAATTATTTGCGGCGTAGCACAAACGAACGTGACGTTCTCACGAACACAGGCGAACACATACATGTACACCAACAATAAAATACACACGCTTGAGTAGAGAGGCAAATACCCTGCCGGAATGTAGATTGCTAATGAAAGAAGAGAAGGGAAGTCTTTTGAAATATATACTAAAGAATTTTCACTTTAAAAGGTGTTGTTTTTGACTAGATGTCACTTTTGAAGCTGTAAATTTTTGACATTTGACAAGTAAAAACTACGCCAGTAATAAAAATGGAACGAAACACGCTTTAACAACGTAATGAAATTACTAAAATTCACTAAAACTAAAACATTTTTCGGTCGTCGTGAAGCACCTTGTTGGACCACAAAACAGAAATTGGTGATGTAAATAATAAAATTCGGGAGCGTCATACAAGAACAACTGAGAATATTGCTGCTGTAGCCCAAAATGTTGAAGAAAACTCAGGTTTGTCCATTCCTCGTCGTTGTTTGGAATTGGGCATTCCACAAACGTCATTACACCGTAGTTTGCATAAACACTTGGGTCTTATGGCTTATAAAATTCAGTTAATACAAGAACTCAAGCCGGCCGATCATCAACAACAGCGTGTCTTTGCTGATGGGTCCTTGAAATGCATCGAAAAATCATTTTAACATTTTTGCCAGGAAAACTGTCGCATCTAGTGCTCGGAAAACCCAAGAAATATTGTTGAAAAGTCTCTCCATCCTTAACATGTAATTGTTTGGTGCGATTTATGGTCCGACGGGGCCATTGGATCTTACTTTTTCAAAAATGAATCGCTATCGAGAAATAATTAATGCATTTTTATGACCGGAATTGGATGGTATTGATCTGCATAACGTTTAGTTTCAACAAGACGACGCAACGTGCACACAAGCAACGAAATCGTTGATCTTTTAAGGGAAATTTTTCTTTGAATATCAAAATAACAACTCTTATTGGGAACACCTTATATATGAAAGTCTGTAAAAAGAAGTATTTTTTATTGAAAACAGTAAAAAATACATCATTCAAAGCACTGCCTATCGGAAGCGACTACTTTTCGTCATCTCTCTGGTAATTTTCGAATTCCATCTACAAGAACTGAATTCTCTCTGCCCTCGATCTAATCGTTGAGCCATTCTTCGATTTCTTCAAAAGATCCGCACTAGTTTTGCTCCCGTCGAAAAAGCCAGTCGTTGAAGGTGCAATATCTGGAAAATACGTCGAATGTGGTAACGCCTTCCTTTTCAACCTTTTCAGGTAGTTTTTGATCGTTACGGCTACTTGGGGCGCCACAATGATGATGTTACAAATCACCTTGTCATGCCTATCAGTCGTTTTTATCCGATTTTCGTGAAATACACAATTCAAAGGCATTAGTTGTGGCCAATAACGTTTCGCCTGCTCGACAAGGATCTTGATCTAGTCAGGCCTCCAATTCTCCATATTCAAACTTTTTGGGTTAATCAGAACTTTCAATGTCTTCGCTGCTAAAATCACTACTTCGAAAACTTCGAAAGCACTCTAGAATTTTTTTTTTGTTTGAAAGCATATTTCCATCACTTTACTGCACAAATTTTCCCTACAGGGGTGGTGAGTATATGGTACCTTTAGTACTTTAGTTCCGCAACATTTTTGCAAGAATATATACGAGTATGTTAACCACTCACCACTGCAGTATGCACACATACATACCTACATATGCATATGTTTGAAGCTACGTGTGTTCCAATTGGGCTTCCGTTTCCGGTTTTAATGCGGGTTTTCATTACAATACACTCGCCAACAGTAGCGTTGACAGCGTTGATGACGTCGGTCCGTGGTCCGTGGCTGTTATAGTTATCCGCACAAAAACTTATACATACGTACATACATACATATGAACTCGTTGGACGGATATAATACACACATACCAGTATACACTTATACTCGTAAGTCGGCTAACAGTTTAGCATAATAACTGAAGTTCGCTGCTACAGTGGATATATAAAATCATTGTAAAATAGTGTGTACGAGTATGCACACACATACATGCGTACTTCTCTATACAACAGCGTATGGCGCTTGTAGTTAATTTCCAGTTCATTGTTTGGTTTAATACGGTTAAGATTATTTGTAAGAAATGAGGTTAAGTGAACCTGCTAGGACATTTGGCGGTTGTGGATAAGTGTCTAATGCCGATTTTAATCTTATTTTAATTTAGTCAAATATACATTTATATATGTAAATATATATACAGCTGGACAAAATAACAGGTGTGACCATGCTTTAGCCGAACGAATGTGCCAAAAGTGGTTTGCACGGTTTAAAAGTGGCAATTTCGACTTAGACGACGGAGAACGACCCGGACAGCCAAAAAAATTTCAAGATGAAGAATTGGAGACATTGCTCGACGCAGATGCATGTTAGACATAAGAAGAACTTGCAAAAGTATTAGGAGTTAATCAAGCAACCGTTTCCAGATGATTAAAATCATTAGTATTCATCCAGAAGGTTGGAAATTGGCTGCCTTATGAATTAAAGCCAAGAGACGTCGAACGTCGATTCTGCACGTCGGAAATGTTGCTTCAACGCCACCAAGAGAAGTCATTTTTGCATCAGATTGTCACTGGCGATGAAAAATGGATTCATTATAATAACCCAAAGCGCAAGAGATCGTATGTGAATCCCGGCCAACCATCGGCATCCACGGCAAAGCCGAACATCCATGGTGCCAAGATTATGCTATGTATTTGGTGGGACCACAAGGGTGTGCTCTATTATGAGCTATTGAAATCGGGTCAGACGATCAATGGGGACCCCTACCAAAAACAATTGATTCCGTTGAAAAAGGCCATTATGGAAAAACGACCAGAATACGCGACCAGACACGAATCAATAATTTTTCATCATGACAATGCTCAACCACATATTGCAAGCCCAGTTAAAAACTATTTGGAAAATTATGGGTGGGAAGTTCTACCTCACCCGCCTTATAGTCCAGACATAGCACCTTCCGATTACCACTTGTTCAGATCAATGCAGAATGCCCTCACTGGAGTACGCTTCACTTCAGAACAGGTTATCAGAAATAGGCTCGATTCTTTCTTGACCTCCAAGCCGGAGAAGTTCTTTTGGGATGGGATCCACAAACTGCCAGGAAGATGGGCAAACATCGTAGCTTCCGATGGGCAATACTTTGAACGTATAACAATTTTTTCACAATAAAGTCTTAATTTTCGAAAAACCGCACGAATTAATGCATACTCCCAATAATCAAAATCAGTATAGTGGTCGACGAGTTATACTATGTTTAGCATATTAACATGAAACCGATAAATAGGGTTTTAAAAAATATATCGCTTCCAAGTTACCTCCACAGGGCAAAAGAATTTCAAGGATATCGAGCTATGAATATACTTTTTTTCAACCGGCGCAGAGACCTCAACTGATGGATTACTATTTTTTCAATTATTTAAAAAGCCTAATAAATCTTATTAGAACCATCTGAAAGCTTCACGCGGACGAAACACTAATCCTAATCTAATCGGTAATACACAAACAGTTTTTATTCAGTAAATTGTAATCCTTGCCGAACGAAATCACTGGATTAAGCTTCCTTAACATAAGTAACCACAAACTCTTAATACTTCTGGCAGCCAAATTTTTTCCTACAGAGCACTTACCTATATGGTATGTATATGTATGTGTTATATACCAATGCCTTTACATACATTTTCACAAACCAATATTCATACGCGTCCATTTATGTGGAAAATGGGCTTGGAAATGAGTGCAATCTACCGGTTTTTAATGGATGAAAGTTTCTGTGACGATGCATATGAAATGGAAAAAAATTTTAATGCGGGCTTTTGAGGAAAAGCCGTCAGCTTTGAGTAAATCAAAAACAACAAAGAAAATACAAAACACAATACACAATAATGTACGAGTATGTATGTACATATATGTAGTAGAATAATGGCATTAAATAGGAAAAGTTGAGTGGCAGCGTAACTGTAAAGCGACTTAATTGAGCAGGGATAACTTGAACCAGAAATGACTTACGGTAATGGAATTTTTTATTGTATAATTGCTCAACAGATTTTTTGTAAATAAATACTCGTACATATATACAGACATATTTGTATTGCGTATGAATTAAATAACCAACTCAAGCTTGCCCAAAGTGCGTGAAAAATATTCGTTTTTTTTTCAAAATATTTTGTAAAAATTCAAATTGAATTTTATGTTCACAGTGAGAGATTAGTTATTGATGCCTCTTTTGTATACACAAATTGTCTTTTAAAACATATTTATGTATGCTGAATTCAATTGAATTCAACAAACAAATTTTTCTAAGAAATAAATTGATGTCAGATTGATACCTTATGGTAGTTTCTACAATCCTAGAGAAATGTGGCTGCTCATTTGAATAGCAATTTATACTTTCAAAATCTGTTATCTAATAGCTTCACTGTCATATATGGCATACAAATTTATATTAAAAAAAAGTTATTTTCATCAACTAACTTGACATTTATCAGCTAGAGATTAAATCTTCCTAAAACTTCATTGCCTGCATTTTACCCTTTTTGGTCAAAGGTCACTTATTAAAACTTTGGTTGGACGCAAGGAAAATAGTTAAAAGAGATTACAATTCCCGTTTAAAACTTTAGCTTTCATATGAACTTCAAAGGAAATAAAGTTGAAGCTTTTAGCTAAAAAAACATCAAAAAAGATATATTACAAGTTGTTTTGTTTGTAATTCTTAAAGTAAAAAGTAAATTGCCCCTCGACATTCCCTGCCGAGGGCCGCAGACATCAATTAGTTATATTTGATTTTGTATATTAGTCGGACCAGGGCTCTACTTTGTCAATCTGCGCTTATAAATACTCAGTGTTAACCACTAGGCTAATGCTTCCGCCAAATTTGAATGCCGAAATCAATTATTTAATCTTGCCATTAGGCATGGCAACTTCAAGGAAATTTCATTTTCGAGTAGCATAAATAATTAATTTGAACTTGAATAAGGTAATGTGATACATATACATACTTTATATTATATGTATTTATATAAATTGGCTTTCTAAATTTAAATAAATAGTTTAAATATTTAATCAAGCATAGTGAAATTTGTGTGTATCAAATTTGCCTTTAAATGATCCAAATGCCTTTTGAATCAACACATGTTATTTTAATAAGACTGCAAACAATTTCTAAGGATACTTTTTTTTATAATTTTCAAAATCTTCAAAACCTTTAACGTTTATCTTTGAATCCTTGAATCAACTTAAAACGGATCTGATGAGCTTGTTGTATAGAAAAAGCCAATTGTGACGACTAGGAAGGTTTCGTTGTCGATTTGGTGGGATTGTGAAAGGATTATACACTACGATATGCTCCCAGAAGCGCCCTGCTGGATACGAAAAGAAAAAATTAAACCATTCAATTCCGTACAAAAATAATGGATTACTTTTTACTATACCTAATATTGCTAATGCTGTAGCGATATCGACGGAAATTCTCAAAAGATCCTTCTATATTTTAAACTATAATGAAAGGATATCGATTTGTTGCAATTTTATTTATTTAATTTTTTTATGGATGGTAGAGGAACCAATTTTGATCATTTTACTGGAAAAAAAATTTAATATGTTTTTATTATTTAAAACAATTTTTAGTATAATAAAAATTTTATTAATTACATTTTTTTTAGAATAAAAATATGTATGTGTGTTATTTCGAAGCCTTGCAGGTAACCTGCCTAAGTATAAATGCATACATATATATTTTATTTGACCTCTACTTTTCTTTGTTTTCAAGCTTTCGTTACTCAGTAAGCCAAAGCAAAAGCGTTCTTATGTAGGCGTCAATCTAATCTAAACTGAGTTTTCTTCACTTTCCGGTTCATCAATTACCTTGGCGTATTTATTATTATTGTATTTCACATCGATGGTAATCAATATTTTCGCGATTCACGCTACACTTCGTTATTAGTCACTTTGCTTTAAGAAAATATTTACATATACTCGCATATATTGTACAAAAGTTAACTCAGTGTTAATAAGGACAAGCTGCTCATGAGAATTCGGCCTACTTTTATATGCCATTGACACCTTTTTTGAAGTAACTAACCTCGAAAATTGGTGGTCATGCAACATTTTGCGCCATCAAGCAAAAAATAAATATTTTCTATGTAAATATTTGTATGTATATTTGTATAGGTATATGTAAGCATGATAATGGCAGTCATAGTTTTTAATGACTGGAATTTATTATTCCCAGTGTTTATGTACTCCATTGTTGTATATACATATAGTTTGTCTATATACTTCATTTATAAATGAGTACAAGTGATTTGCATGAAAAATTAGCCAAAAAGAATTATTTTATGGTATTTAAACACGAATGTATCGGTTAACCTTTTACTGTACTTTAATGATTAATTTTAAGTTAGGTTATTTTAATATGAATACTGCATAATTGACAAAGGTTTGAAAATGTTAAGAGAAATTTTTTGATATTTAAAAAATTAAAAAAAGTTCACCCTTGAGCAGATTGGTTAGAATGATGTATATCTTGACTAGAGTTATAGTTAGTTGCTAGTTGAACAGGCTGACGTACCTATTGGTACTTTTGATAATATGAAATGTATAACCCTACATTAAAGATATTTTTAATATTTTACATACAAATCAAACAAAACGCTTCATTAATATCAATTTCTGTTCGGACCATAAATTAAATTTAAATTTCAGCTGAAATAACATCAAAAGAGCAACCTGAATTATATGTCATGTTGCGAAAAGGCAAATGATTTATTATTTTTTAATATTCAAGTAACCGTTTTAACCTTTTTGTTTACATTTTCTCATTGCCCAAAAATATTAAAAAGGGACAGTGAGTAAACAAACAGTTATGTATGAACAATAAACGCACACTTTTGTTTAACAAACCCCTGAAAACCTTTTAATAAAATATTTATTCCTTTTTTACTTTTACTTTCGGTTTTGTATTTTTTAAATTGCTCACTAGGCAGTCCCCTGCTACTTTTATGGCCACCTTTAAGCATTTAATTTTCTTGACATGCAGAAAGATGAGTTATACACGTACACATGAATATTATATGCAATCCTTCCACTTTTTTTTTGTCTTGTTCCACTTAGTGAAACATTTCATTTGACTCTTGCATTTCTGAATGTCTGTTGGCTTGCTTGGCAGCTCATTTTGTTCGTGACCAACAAGACGTGGTTAATGTTTTTAATATATAATATATAGAAATGCTATGAAGCTTTGAAAAAAATTATTTCTTGTTTTTTTTTTATTATCTTTTATATACGCGTCAAATGCGGTTTAGTATTTGCTTTTGTTTTTTTCGAAAATTCTATTTAATTTTGTCTGGCCTTGGTATACACGTAGCGAACTCAGAAATTCAATTTGAAAATGTGCTTGCTGCAAAAATTACGGAAACATCTCGGAAATTGACAAAAGTAGTAATTTTCCGAAATTCTCCAAACGCAGCAGATGAATTAGTTCAAGGTGCCTGTTTGCAATCTCAATTAGATATTAATGAGTACAAAAGTTGTATGTACATCCACACACACGCAGTGCTGTTGAGCATTTTAAAACTATCAGAATTAGATGGTTTAAACTGTATGGTAGATATTATGGAAATAAACTATGTTTTCCAACTTAAATTATTTCAAAAAATTAAAAACGAAATTTTATTTAAATATAGTTTAAAATATATATTCAACCTTGAAACATTTTAGCTAATATTTTTTTCATTAACTTTTGTTTATTTATTTATTTTAATTTATTTTATTTTATGTTATTTTATTTTATTTTATTTTATTTTATTTTATTTGATTTTATTTTTTTTTATTTTATTTTGTTCTATTTTATTTTATTTTATTTTATTTTATTTTATTTTATTTCATTTTATTTCATGTTATTTCATTTTATTTTATTTTATTTTATTATATTTTATTTTATTTTATTTCATTTTTGTTTATTTTATTTTATCTTACTTTTATTTTATTTTATTTTATTTCATTTTATTTTGTTTTGTTTTATTTTATTTTATTTTATTTTATTTTATTTTATTTTATTTTATTTTATTTTATTTCATTTTATTTTATTTTATTTTATTTTATTTTATTTTATTTTATTTTGTTTTATTTTATTTTATTTTATTTTATTTTATTTTGTTTTAAATCATTTAAAATTATGGATGGAAAAATCGACTTTGACTTGAATCGAAAGTGTACTTTTACCCAGAAAATTAATTTGTCATTACATAATATTAGTATATTTCCTGGAAATGATAATTACACCCTCATACAATTTACATAGTAGTCGCCAGATGTAATGATTAATCAGCTACCCAAATGCCACCCACTAATTGTATATACCATGATAGTATTTTGTGTTGCGAAACTTTAAGCTGTTTCAATATTCCCACTCTCGAAATGCGAAAATGAAATTGCGCTTTAAATTTGAAATTTAAAACAACTAAAATTTTATTCCCCCCATGAAAGGATACTTTCTGCCAGTTCATTTGGAATGCCACAAATCGCGATTTTAGCGAATTGAATTGAAGTACTCAATAAACGCTTCAGCGCACATTTTTCGCGTCTAGAATTTTTCTCATTTATATATATATATATGTATGCAGTCACACATGTACACATACTCGTCCATACATCCACTTTAAATAGTTCACCTGCAAAATATTTACTAACCTCAGAAATCATCCTGAAATCTGCTAAAATATGCAATTTAATTCTCACACAACTGGCACTACCCACTGCCTGCTGCTGCTGCTCCAGCTACTGTCATTGCTTGTTGCTTCCGCCAACACTCGTGGCAAGCACGGATGGTCTGCTGTTGGCAGTGTGGCAATGTTTGCATCAAACTTTAAATGGCCAGCACGTGTCCGTGCAAAGTTGTGCCAGCTGCCTTGGTTACGTTTATAACTGTTTCGCTCAAGTACTCTACGTGTGTGTGTGTGTGAGTGCTAGCAGGAGGTGTTCTGGCTCTTGGCCATTCAAGGTGATCTCGGAAAGAGGTTAGTAGTGTAGTAATTTGGTTGAAAGGTTTCGTGGAGGAAATGCGCATAGCAACTACACAAAATGAAGTCTTGTCTTGGGTGAAATGAACTACACGAAACGGAAAATGTACAGCCAGAAAGGGTGATATCTTTCAGCTGGGCATTGGCGGAAGCGCAGGGTGAAGGTGGTTAACCAGTTTCGTAAAATAAATGAAAAATCGTTTAGAAAAACAGAAGTGTGAATTTAGTTAGAGAAATTTCAATATTTAAATACGGAAAGTATTATTGCAAATATTTGAGTGGATAAAGTGGTATTTAGTTGGCATATTGGAAGTTTGCGATATTGCTGAGCAAAAGGATTTGCACAGTTGGAAATGAATTGAAATAGAAATGCTATGGTTTGCAGCTTAATTGAAATGAAATATATTAAAATAAACGAAAGCAAAGCAAATTAAAATAGCAAAATCCGATTTAAATAGAATGAGCAGATATAAAAATAAAACAAATAAAAGAACTAATTCCTAATATATGCAAACAAATTAAAATAAAATAAAATAAAATAAAATAAAACAAAATAAAATAAAATAAATTGAAATAAAATGAAATCAAATAAAATTAAATAATATAAAATAAAATAAAATAAAATAAATTAAAATAAAATAAATTAAAAAAAAATAAAACAAAAAAATTAAAATGAATTAAAATTAAATTAAATTAAACTCATTATTTTAAATAAAATAAAATAAAATAAATTAAATGAAATAAAATAAAATAAAATAAAATAAAATAAAATAAAATAAAATAAAAAAATTAAATAAAATAAAATAAATGAAATAAAATAAAATAAAATAAAATAAAATAAAATAAAATAAAATAAAATAAAATAAAATAAAATAAAATAAAATAAAATAAAATAAAATAAAATAAAATAAAATAAAATAAAATAAAATAAAATAAAATAAAATAAAATAAAATAAAATAAAATAAAATAAAATAAAATAAAATAAAATAAAATAAAATAAAATAAAATAAAATAAGATAAAATAAAATAAAATAAAATAAAATAAAATTAAATTAAACTACATTATTTTAAGTGGAATAAAATAAAATAATTTAAATGATACAAAATAAAATAAAATGAAGTTAAATAAAATAAAATAAAATAAAATATTTTAGCGAAAGTAATTAAAAAAATTATTATTGTTGCTATTATGTTAACCAGTCAGTTATTCGCCCGAAACATATGTATACATTGCAGTCCATTAAAGGGATGTACAGAGAGATCAACAGCCTTTTCAGATGAGGATACTATGCTCTAGAAGTAAATAGAGAAGAGGTTTCGACTCGACATCTCTATAATTTGGGTTCATGACCATAGAAATAAATCAAAAGTCTTTCTCCTCAAGTGAATACTTGATTGCGAGTTTTAAAAGCCATTTTTCTAACGACATAAACCAAATCAAAGCGAATTTCCCTTGAAAAAATCGATTTCTTTTTTTTTTGTGATTTTTGAAACTCAAACTTTCCACCCTCCACACAAGAGATTACCAGTTAGCAATTTAGACTAGATAGTTAGTGCCACTTTTACAAAAAAAAAAAACTCACACTATTTACTACCAAATATTGCGGACACCCAAACAAATATCAGCAAACCTCCCAACTGCAGGCAAGCCAACGAACGAATTTTGCCCAAAAATGAAATGGCCGCTTAGGGCACCTGCCGCAGAGTGCACAGTTGGCGGCGGGGCGAATGAAAAACTTTTTACAAAACCGGCTTTTATGCACCGTTAAATTATTCATGAACTACGCTTAGTGCCAAACAGTGGCCAACCAGCTGGCCAAAAAACTAACCAAAAACCTACAAAACCATCTCACACACACACACACACCCATACACACAAGAATTGGCTGATTCTACTTAGTTTGAAAGTTGAATTTAAGGGGTTAATATAATAGCATTAATGTTTCGCGCTTCATTGTTCTAGTTGAATTAAAGTTTTTGCTGCCAGAAGGCCATAGTAAATTATAACATCGTAAAATTATTATGTCTAGGACATTTGTTGCACTTCACTTAATTTGAGTGTTAATGTTAACGGTGTTAAATGTTGAAAATTTATTTAAATTGAAGAGTGTCTGAAGGATGGAAGGGAGACTGAAACGGTTGTAGATGGAATGTAGAGAGATTTCCTAGGAGAGGCGAACACAAACTAAAGCTACACCATGGTAAATTGTAGCAGGTTCAGCAAGTATAGGAATAAACTCGCTGGCAGATAAACTTAACATCTCCATAATCAAGGCTTCACGTTCCGCTTTCTCTCAAAACTCCATAATATGACTTCATTCAAATCTCGCAGTCAGCCACAATTCAGCAGGTTGAGAACAAGAACCGTCTTGTAGAATTTGGACTTTACTTTACTTCTGAATTGTCTACTCAGCCCAGAATAGCAAGTGGGATTCTGCGTTGTTGAAGGTAGATGACGAAATTATCCACGACTTCGAGCCATAGCTATCTTTACAGACGGTTCACAACTCGATCATTCGAAGTGTACTAAGAATACGTTTTTCTTTCAACTTTTGATGGCCATGGACATATTTCCACTCGAATTCAAGGCGACACATTTAAATATTTAGTCAAGTAAAAAGATCGCGTTTTTATTGATTTTTCAAAATATGATAACTTTGTGTACATTTGTCAAATTTAAGTCAAATATGCGCTGTTTTGTTCCAACGAGATGCCAACTTCATTATACCCCTCTCGTAGAAGGGCTGCGTCCCTATTGACAAAAAACTCGGAGAGCCAATTTTCACAGACCTCTTCTAAGGCCAACTTCTCACCATTAAACGCGTTTGTCATGGACAGAAAAAGATGGTAATCACTTGGTGCCGGGTCCGGACTATAAGGTGGGTGCAATAGGACCTCCCTTCCGAGCTCCTGGAGTTTCTGGTGCGTCACCAAAGTCGTGTTTGGCCTGGCATTGTCTTGATGGAACACAATTCGGCCTCTGTTGATCAAAGATGGCCTCTTCTGGATGAGTGCTGCCTTCAAGCGGTTCAGTTGTTGGCACTAGAGGACCGAATTGAGCGTTTGGTCATAGAGGAGCAGCTCGTAGTAGATGATTCCTTGCCAATCCCACCAAACACACAGCAAAACCCTTTTGCGCCGGCTCACCGCGTTTCGACCACGACAGATTTCGCTTGACGTTGTCGTAAGTGATCCACTTTTCATTTTGTTGCGATTCAGCAGCGATTTGCAGATGGAAATTCGGTCTATCATGTTTTTTTGCGTTAGTTCGTGTGGCACCCAAACATCGAGCTTCTTTTTGAATCCAAGGTTATGCAAATGCTTCCAAACGGTTTTCTGCCTTATCTTTAGTTCCTCAGCATCTTTGACATCGAAACTACCGGAACGGAACCTAGAAAAGCACTTTTGTGCTACACCGCTTACAGTATCGGGCCCATAAACTAAATTAATTTTTTCAGCAGCTTTTGGCAGCTTTTTCGCCTTGATTGAAGAAAAATTTTATAGTATAGCGAATTTTCTTTTTGCTGGTGTCCATCTTTGACGAGCGTTCACAACGTGCTGAGTCAATCAATCGAAAAACTGTTAAAGACAAACTTTTAGCGCGAATAAACACGTTTTCAGCGCCGTATAGTATGACATGATGCGACACGTAACACTAGTACTATGGACAATAACGCCATCTCTTAGATAAATATGTCGAATATCGGATGTGTGTTATGCATGTTCAAAAATTTCGATTATGCCAACAACACACATACATATGTATGTACATATTTAAAAGCATATGACTTACTCTCAATACTATGATCTCAAAAGTTATTAAAAATTTAAAATCACTTTTGCAAATCACCTGCACATAACCTTCACTTTTCATACATACTCGTATGTAACCGACGCTTGCAAGTCTTCTTAGCTGCACCTATGTATGACATTGTCATTGCCATGGTTAAATATAATATAGCCTTGTCAATAAACTGTGAATACCTTGAACGAACCCGCTACACTCATGCTAGCACGGAGCGGTAAGAATGTCAACAACGCTTGACAGTAAATGCGATAACTAACAAAACCACACACACACACACATTCGCATCTCAAACTTTTGGTCGTTTATAGCTACACTTTTTCTTCACATACTCGTATTAAGAAACGGAAAATATGGATTGCTTATTGCTGAGCTCAACAGAAAGAAAGTTTTTTGTAGCAAATAAATACCTTCGCATGCAGCCATTAAAATGGTTCACCTCTGTGTGTGTGTGTGGGTGTGTGTGTGAAAAGTTAAGGAGCGTGAACGAGTGCCGAGTGGGTGAGTAAGTGAGTGACTAAGTATGTGAATGAGTACGTGCATAACGACGTCTACTACGTTTTCATTTTTTTTTTAATGGAGCAGTTAAAAATGCATTAATAATTCTGTACGTTTTATGGATAGGTGTTGCAGGTGGTGGTAGGTGTTGGCTTTCAATTATACATTATGCACAAGGGTTGGGTGTAATTTCAACAGCAATAATAAGGGGCAATAAGAATCAATAAGTGTCTCAGCATTGAACTTGAATGTTGTTGAAGAAGTAAATTAAAAGTATTTTATAGCGAGTGAATTCATATGCATTTAGTATCTATGATATAATGAGAATATGGCAATAAGTCGAAGGGTAAATATGTATGTGTAGGTTAGAGATATTAAAGATTAATATGAAGTCTCATAATCTTATCCTTTATGTCTTTCATGACAATGACATGGTATACGTTTAGTATTAAGTATGACAGCAGCAGCGGGAGAAGCGATGGTCCAATTAAAATGTTATGCTTAACTTAAATATACGCCTACATTTGAGCAGTAAATAATGCACTTCAATAGGCAATTTGGATGCCAAGAAGCTGCTCTCAGACAGTACCAGGGGAACTGAGGTAAACAAATATGACGCTATAATTTTGGTGGAATGTGATTTGCGTATTTTTGTAGGTTAATGTCAATAGAAAAAAATTACATACATGCCAAATCATAGAAATTTATACATATTGCTAGCGACATCTACTAGTAAAACCGGTAAATTTCAACTAACACCCCTGGTACTTCTGGGACTGCATTTCTGGCTATTTACGTAAAAATGTAACTAAAATCATAGGGTTTTAACTTGATAAAAATATAACTAGTATCTACGTGGAGGAATGCCGTACCGAAGTGGTATTTGCCTTGCGTTGTGTGTCAGAGATAAGGAGAGTTGGAAAGGGAAGCAGGGCATTTGCAGACAAAAATGTAGAGGGGCCGAAGCACGTGAGTGCAAAGCTTTATTATATGCTATGAAAGGAAACGTTGTCTTTCCGAAGGTTTCAGACCGACGCATAGTCTTGTAGGACCCGAATAGATTGTATGGTGCCCGAAGCCTTTTACCTAAGTTTATGAGCAGAACACGTTACTGGCTGGCTGATTGGCCAGGTGATGACGAACCTATCGGTTGAGCTATTCAAAAATGATCGGAAACAACGGACAAAAGGAATTGCATCAGATTTGTAGCAATTTGTAGGAGCTTCTGAAACATTTACTACACAGCCGTATGAGCTGCCCATCAACACCAAAAGCTCCATCAGCATCAAGAAGGTGCTCTTCGGGCCGTTCGGTACTTGCTGTTAGCCAAGGTTCTGTGTCATCTTTAATTTATTGCCGGAGGAAATACGCACATTAACATAACTCAGCGAATCAAGACATGTGATGGACAGATGAAGCAAAAATTTTATTTCACATTTCTGACCTTCCTAATGCTAATACTACTGCTGCATCACAAAACTCTCCTTCGACATTTTTCTTTTCTCATATTTCGATTTTGCCCCACTTAGTCTTCGAATTAACATACAAAATGTGTTTTCCCTCGTCATTGAACGCACACAATCTGCGCACATTCCTTTTTCTTGCGCCGGCTCACTTAATCCACTTCCCTACAGTCTCCCTACCGACAGAAGATATACTCGTACATATATATTTTTTGCTTTTACCACCCGCCATAACTCTAAGACACTTCATCACATTGCATTTCCAGGCACGTAGAGTGGCTATTGATCACGTGTTTGGAATTTAAGTTACAGCTGAGTGCCCAGTGGAACGTATAAACCGCTATTTACATGAAACATTGAACTGCCTGCCACCTCGTGTGCACACAAAAATGGTGCGTGAGTATGTATGCGTGTGTATGTGTGTATATGCAAGCAAAACCAAGACCAAATGAAATGTTATTTTTCTGGCGACAAAGTTGACAGTTGACAGTTGTGTACCATTTTTCATCGCTTCAAATGTTTGAAGAATTATAACAACGTCACTGTCGCCAAGTATGCCATTCTGAGACGCGTTTTGATATACATATATATGTACATATGTATTTGCTCTCAAATATGTACATAGGCATACATACATATATAAATACGCGTAGGTTGTCATGTGTGTTAACATGTTAATCATTATCGCTTCTCTTTCACTTCTACATTCTTCTAATCAGTCTCGTTTCACATGTCTGCACATAAATTAAATTCATTTGCGCCTTTTGCTAAGCGAAGAAATGAATAAACTCTCACTTGTCTTCTCGCCGGCCACCATTTTTAATTTCCTTCACAGCTTTTAAATTCTTTTTCCAGCTTTTCTCTTATATGCATAGATTTACATACTTTATTCCCCCTGAAATACTGTCAAAATGCGGTTTGACTTTAAATTTTCACGATAAAGAATCATGCTGTCAGGCAGAGCAGCTACCGCCAATGTCCTTGGAATATATTAAAAGTGTCATACTGACAACGCCGTTTAGTCGTTAATAATATTTAGACATTTATCTTAAGCATTTATGTGTATGTGTGTGTGGAATTTTTAGTTTCCTAATTTTGTGTGTTTAAAAAAAGTAAGAGAAATTGATTTAATTTATTTAAATGCATTTAACCATCAAAAGTATGTCCTTGAACCTTCTCTCTCTAATTATTGGACGTTTTGTGAGATTATGTTGACATCAGCAGTAAAATACAATAGGCAGTATTCTTTATTGAGACTAAGGCTTTCTTAATACTACAGTTTTAAAGCGCTTCAGATATGTTGTCCAGTAAAGCACAGGTATGTTATTCACAGACCACCATTATTAACTTTTCTCCGTTGAATGGGATTCTTGGAATCCAAGCGGCACTCACTGTAGGTCAATGGCTCGAGCTGCCTCGTGAGACCTTAAAAATACTAATTATTATAGGCGACTTATACTTATCTGATTCCTATATACCCTATGTATGTATGTTCAGCATGCAATGAGACATCGTCAATGCCAATGCTAAAACCAACTCGAACCCTTTCTCTCTGGTCCGAACCCCGTCGATGCTACGTTAGATTATCTTAGCCTGCTGCTAAGTGGGTTATTGAACCGCTATACAACCACAGCATGGCAAAGGTTCTCTGATTCAGGACCTATTTTGTAGTAATAGTAATAATAGTAGTAATGTTTGTAATAGAAGTAGTAATAGTAGTGGTATGCCACCACACTGCAGTCCGTCCTGTTCAGTTTTCCAATCAGCGTGTTTGCTTGCCGAAGGCCGGGGTCCTTCACAAAAAATTTAACGCATACATCCGTGAATGTAAGTGTCGTAAAAGTAGAGGAGTGGGACCTCGCTACAACATCAGGAGTATATTCCCGTCACCTTTAAATAATTATAACAATACTTATTTGTAAAGGTGGGCAGTGGCCCCTCATCTTCTCAAAAGGAGATATCTGACGGGCATTTAGTTTTGTTGTCGTTGTGGTCGCGTGTGCTTTATTTTATTTGTTTAATACGATAATAGGCTAATTCATAGACATATGTACATGTAGGTCTTATTATGCTATTGTGTGAACTATATTGTCGTTATGGTGATATATTGATCTATTGATGTGATGTGATGTGATGTGTTGTGATGTGATGTGTTGTGATGTGATGTGATGTGATGTGATGTGATATGTTGATATTATTATGCCAGCTTCAAAGCTCTTACTTGGAGTTCGTCACAATGTATACCAATCTGCTAATGCTTGCTTTAGTTACTTCCCACATGGAGTTCCCAATCCATTTCCAATACTATCCACAAGTGATTAATACCTAGTTTCGGCTATTAAGTGGTCTCGTCCAACTGTTTGATGTGGATTAATGTTGAGATAGCACAAAACCAATTAGCATATGTTTGGCACTCTGTGAGATGTATCTCATTACTGAGTCACAGGTTGTTTTAGAGAAGGATTATAGCAGTTATTTTTTAAGTCAATACGGTTTTGATCAATTTCACTACCAATTTTATACTCAGAAAATAAAATAAAACCATATAACTAAAAGTGCATAAAATTTCATAGACTCAGTGGCATATTAAAAAATATATTACCAAAAAAATGTATGTACCATATATTCCTACTCATTGTTGGACATGTAAGAAATCGTGCTACGCTGCGTATGAGTAACAAAATACCAGGAAGCGTCAAAATAATTTCAACTTTGCGCATCATAATGCACCAACAAACATTATTATACTCACGGGCAATTCAGAATATTCAAGCGAATTGAGCAGCTGCAGTCAAGCAGTATGTATGCGCACATTAAGTCGTGGCGCGAATAATATTATTATTGCATTCGTATAAATTATTAAGCGAATAAAGTGAGTGTTCAATACGTTTTTCCAAGCACGTTTGGAATTTAATGATACATAATAACATTTACAAATGGCACAGCTGTTGTTCGATCGGCTTGTCAGTAATACACGCAGGCACTGAACTGTAAGGCAACCTGCGAATGAGTGTGAACTGAGTATTAATCAAGCTAAATTTATGTTTAACAAAGCGAATATTTTCATTTGGAAAAAATATATGTGAAATAATAATAATTTCATACTAAAAGAAAATATGTTATGACGAGTTTTACTGATTTTTGAGAAAGGTGCTTGGAGTTTTATTTTTAACTTAATTGATAAGAGGTGTTATCAATAACCCATTTTTGTTTAGCGAGCTTAAGTATACGATCTCTTTCAGTTCATCTAGACACTTTAGGACTAACAGACCAAATTTTTAAATGCACGTCAGCATTGATTCCTCCGACTCGTTTTTTCATATCAAAACTAACTTACTGAGTGCTTTAAATAATTAAGTAATTTCCTTCTCTTTCTCCTTTTTCCATTTTATTTTTAGCAGCTGATGAGCCAATTTGTATCTGTGTAGTGCAAGAGCCAAGTGTTACTGCGACCTTCTGCGATCGGTCTCGGGCTCAGGGCAGCCGGACAGTCTGTGGGATTTTTCGAATATCTTTCTGGCGTTGGTAAAAAAAGCTTTTTATTGAAGTAACATTCAATAGTTCTGTGTTTTGAGTTAGTCTGAAATGAAAAGCCACTAATCTCCTTTTAAGGTCACTTCCTTAGTTCCCAAATGGCTTGAACTGAATCTTAGCTTCATCCTCTCTCGCCGTCGCTGGTACGCGAGCCATAAGTCGTATGAAAGCACTTTAGCTATGAAAGTATTCAATACAGTACCTGCCAGTGGAAGCAGAGGAAGAGAAAGACCTTCATTCAAGAAGAAAAAGAACGAGCTCTCATGAAAAATTTAGCTTTCACAGATTTGGCTTTTAGATTTTTTTCAATATCTTACAATCTCCTCGTACACAGTTTTAGACTTATAAACTTACACACACATATACCTCTCAGCCTTTAATTGAAGATATTTAATTGACTGATTGTGTGCGTAGTTAAGTAATCTGCACAATCTGCTATTAGAGATAAGTGCAAAGAGAGGAATGTATGTACCTACGAATGTATAGTATGTACCATATATAAGAATGAGTGATTATATCAGTGCAAATGTGGTGCATCAATGTTGTCAAATATAAATTGATTAATACTTCCAAGGGGGTAACCTCTTAATGCCTTCAGCTATTTTCATCGCAAATCACATATTGTATTATATTCCCACAACTGGTCATGCGTAAGATATTTATGATCATGAAACACATCACCACTAACCACACAATCACTCATGCTTGATGTAAAATCTTAAAATACATATATTTTAGTAAATTAAATTAAAACAAATTTAAGAAGAGCAACGAAAGATGCTTACCAGAAAGTTACCAACTTTTTTGTACATGTACATATTTACATATAGTATACAAGTTGCAGTTTCCTTTGGCATTTCGCTCCCACAATGACTTGTCACATTTTCAAAAACTCAGCAGCTACTTTTGGGTGCTGTTAATATTTCAAATATTTATCGTTGCACTGCTTCGATACACCAACGCAGCGGTCATAAATCAAAGTATTCAATTTGGGATGCGATTACATGGCATCATTGGTTTTCTCGCTTCACACGCATTCGCTACAAAATTCCACTCGCGGTTTGATACATTTCCGGAAGTGTGAGTTTATGGCGGGTAAGCAAAGGTGGCAAATGTGAGGCAGATAAGCGGTTGAGATCATTAGTGAGATTGATGGATTCATGCTGTTGCAATATTACACCCCTACACACATAGTGTAACTTTAACGAAAGTAAGATGAAGAGAGAGAAAAGGAAACTTGAAAGGAAATTCTCATTTAATTTCAAATTCTGAACTTACTGTTGCGGTTGTAGAAGACTTGGCTAATAGAAAAAGTTTGTCGTGTATGCTTATATGTACATATGTATATACTCATAGTAGAACACCAGATAATTGTATATATGTACATATGTTATAGGAGCATATTCTCTATTCAACTAGTTTTAATTGATTTTATTTGTCTTTACAGATTAGATGTTCGTTGTGCAACTTTTTGATTGATATTCTTGCCACAACTAGAGACTGGGGATGAAAAACCTAAATAAAAACGATTTAATATCTAAATATGCAGGTAAGAGTTTTGAAAGGAAACTACACAAAAGCTTTGTTTAATGGGCTAGGGTCAAAATGCTTAAGTTTTGGCATGATAGAGTGAATAAAAAATTCAAAATCTCATAATAACAAGAAGCGAATAGTGATTAAAAAAAACAAAAAAATTAAACAAAATAGACTAAAGTATAAAAAAAATTAATATAAATAATAAACTCTATAAATAATACAAATAAAGTAAAATTTAAATATTAAAAAAAAATATTAAATTGGAAAATAAAATAAAATAACTAATTAAGAAATAAAGTAAAATAAAAAAGATAAAAATAAATAATAAAAATAAATAAATATAAACAATTTTAATAAAAAATATAACAAAACAAAATGTTTAAAATTTAAGAACCCGATAATTAATTAGTATGACATAAAATAAAGTTAAGTAAAATAAACTAAAAAATAAACAAAATTAAAAATTAATACCAAAGCAAAACAAAAAATATAGTAAAATAGTAGTAGCATAAAAAATAGTAAAATCGAAAAATAAAATAAAGCCTAATAAAACAAAATAAAATAAAACAAATTAGATTGAAGAAAATAGATTCAAAATAGTTGGAAAATTTGAAAATCTTAACTAAGAAGAAATAAAATAATATAAATTAAACTAAAAAATTCTAAAAATAATTAATAAAACAATTAATTAATTAAAATCAAATGTAATGGAAAAATAAATAAAATAAAATATTCAATTTATATTAAATATCATAAATAAAATAAGTTAAAACAAATAAATTAAAAATAAAATAACTTAAAATAAAATAAAATAAAATAAAATAAAATAAAATAAAATAAAATAAAATAAAACAAAATAAAATCAAATAAAATAAAATAAAATAAAATAAAATAAAATAAAATAAAATAAAGTCAAATAAAATTAATTTAAACGAAATAATATAAAAAGGCTTTTCATGAAAATATCATATTAATATTTTCCTTCTGTAGCTCCTTGCTTATCATATAGGTATATTCATAACATGCATACGTATCAATAAACTCGTGGCTATTCGTATAATCCTCATGCAGACAAAACACAGTCGGTATGAGGCAAAAAAAAAAAAATTGTTACAAATACACATAGCGGAGTAATTGAATTTGTGGCGCAACAATTTTCAAATTAAATGCCAATAAAACACCGTGTTAAAGGACATGCGAAATGAATTCTGCAAGTACCGCATACACAAAAAAAAGTTCAAACAATAAAAATCTGTGAAAACAGTAAAAAGTAAAAAAAAAACACAGGACAAAAATAATAGAAAAAGCCTTAAAACAATGTAACAGTGAAAATTGCTTTTAACAACTGTATTGTTAACTCAAATGGTAAATGAAAGCCAGCTTGTTGCAATCACTGTTGCCATTTGTTGCTGTTTACCACATTCATACATATATTTTTTTATTATATAATATTCGTGTGACCTGTTATAAAGACCGCCGAACGAAGGTGCTTTTACGAAAAAAGTTTTAGTGCTAAGGGTGAGCCACCATATGTACAAATACACATATTATATATGTAGAGGATGTATGTATGTATTTCCCGTATCCTGCACGTACTTTTTTGAATTTTAACTTTTACTCTTTGACTAGCAATTTTGTGAAAACTTTATTGCTTCAAATGACAACTCACCTTTTGATAGTTGAATAAAGAAGAACTTTGAATTTGGCTGATGAGCTTTTTAAAAGATGGAATACAATGTATATTAATTGTAGCTTTATAGCCGGTGAAGCGATTTTTGGCCGAGCTGGAGGGACCTAAGTTTATACTAAGCGGCCACCGAACGGCTGAGGGTTTTTTTATATCAAAAATACACTCCGAGTGCTTGGCATACCCTGCCGAGGGCCCACCGCTATTAGAAAAATTAACTTTTTATAATTTTGGATGTTGATCTCTGGAACGTCGGTTACGATGACATATCGTACGGTGTTGTATCGGTAACAAGCGGATGCCCGTCCACTGATGTATTAGCTCTGGATAGAAAGAAAATGTGGTTGTTGAAGAAACAAGAAAAAAATTTTAGGACAGCAACGTTGGAAGCAAGGACACCATGTTAGATGGACGGCTAGGCTAATCAGATGATCAAGCAGGAACCATGTTGAAGTGGATTATTATACTACGCAGATGTTAATTGGGAATGAATATTTGACAAATATCCACACAAAATTGGAAACACCGAAAAGACGTTTTTTATATACAACGATTTGCAATCAAATGCATGACTTGGCCGGACAACTAAACCCAGTCAACATTGGAACTGTTATGCTTCGAAACGAGGAAAAGTGGTTTCATCTCCTCTTCTAGACCACCGCAATAGTGGTTATACTCCTAAGTCCCCTTACCCCGTGAATGACCATACAACATAGTCCAGTTAGACTACCCACTGTACGCCAGAGTTTTGACCTTGGGATAGAAAAGAACTTTCATGTTGTTCCAAGGCCCACTTCAGGCTGGAAACTCCATCACACCAAAAGAAATTTTGAATTGATAACCACTTTATCATTCCGCGATAACTTTATGAAACGAAATTTGTACGAATTGATGGTTTAGGGATCTTTCTCAGTGATTTCCGTCTGGAAGCCATTTGTAAGAGATCTGGGTACTTGCAAAGCAAATAGATAATTGTACGCCCATCGCTGGAAAAATTATAGGATAAACCTATTTCGTATACATGCCTTGCGAAAAGCCAGTAACCTGATATTTGGGCTGTAACCCTCTGTTTCATAGGTCCATTCTTTTTGTCCTGTCATACTTGAGCCAAATCTTCTTCAGCATCTAAGAGTTGAATATAGATTTCCATCTATTTGGCTTTATTTGCTCAAATCGCTCTCTCATAATCATTCCTAACGAGCATGGCATTGACTCCATTTCATATTCAAACAGAGATACATACAACTCGTTAGTTTTTTTTTTGGAGATGCCGAGTTCAGTATAGGAGTTCCCTTCACCATTGGTCATTAAGCCCACATATGACTTCTTTAATCGCTTTACAATATTCATCTTCCAGCACAGTTTGGCTTCGATAGATATTCGCTATAGGGGACAAGAGAAATTTAGTGCCGTTAAGGAGGGGAGGTTAAATTTATGATATTTTAGTTCTATTTGGGAATATCAGGAACTCCGTCTTACTAGAATTAACACCAAATCCGTTGTACGCGGCATATGAGTGTGATCAGGGCACTCTCCATAACCTCACTAATTGTGGAAGGGCGTCTTAGACTTCTCCTTCTTTGAGTTCAACTACAAATTATTAGAGATTGGACGTCAATTTATATGGCTAATTATGTATACCTTAAAGATTGATGTTTCTATTAACTGATTAATCGCACATCTCTAATTACTCTTTATTCACCATCTTTATTGAAATTTGTTTTAATTATTTTCCCCTCCTTACAGAAACAAGAAAAAAGACGCGAACTGCGTCTGAAAAGATTTTGGCGTTCACCAAAAACCACATCATCCGAAGATTCAACCGGCTATGAGAGTCCCACACGCACCAAGCCCACAAATGACGCACAACGCTTCAATCATTTGCATTACACGAGTTTAGCGCAAAGTGCGCCGGGCGGAACGGAGAATGGGACGGCATACAACAAGCCGACGTGTTCGCTGCCGCTGTTGCAAGTGTGGCCCAGTCAGGTGTGTATTTGGAATGCGCCTCAATTGTGGGTAAACAAAAACAAAGAACAAAAACAAGTGTAAAGTCAATGGTAACAACAGATTTCTTTAGAAAACAACAACAAAATCAAATTCAATTTGCGAGTGTTTGCTAAATTCTTAGTTTTTTAGCGCCAAAGTCATAATACAACAACGACAACAAAAACAACACTTGTTTTCTACACAAACACTCGTTGTAGGCATTATGCATACATACATACACACTCGTACTATACATACGTATATACTACTTAGCGTTACTTCTGCCATTGTGCCATTATTGTTGCTGTTCTATTTACTGTTGTGTTGATTATTTTGGCTTTTATACATATTCATATATATATATATATATATATATTTATTATACAAATACCTACTTTCTGTTGTTTGTTTTCTTGGTTTGGCGTTGGTTTTGTGATGTGGTGTAACATATTGTGGTAAACCAAAAACAAAAACAAAAACGAAAACAAAAACAATAATAAAAAAATAATGTTTAGCCACTTTTACGACAGGAGGGCTTCGTGCAGTTGCGACGTAACAGCGGCCCCGAAGGCCAACGGGTAGGCGTGTCCATTTCAATCTAAAACTCTTGCTTCAATTATATGAATTTTTCAATTAAATTTTATAGTTAAAAAACAAAAAAAAACTTATATGTAAATTGCATGCTTTTCGATGAATTTTTGAATTCCCTTTGCCCCTTTAAAAAGCAATAAGATGCGCTGTAAAACCATAAATTGCGTATTAATAAACTTTTTTCAACAAATAAATAGTTTTGAAATTTTTTTTATAATAAATTTTGTAACTAAATATATCAAAGAATTTTTTTATTGTATAATATTTTTTAACTTTATTTAAATAAAAATTTTTTATCACTAATATGTTGGAGCAATTCACCGATAAAAATAACTATTCTATTTTTCCCTGTCATGAACCTCTCTTATCCCAGAATTCCTCTAAGCTCTTAAGTATATTTAACGAATAGAGAAACGATGATAACTACGCTCACTTTAATAATATATCTTTAACAGATAATGTTAAATCGCTAACAGACAATGCTAAATCGTTAACAGACAATGTTAAATCGTTAACAGATAATGTTAAATCGTTAACAGATAATGTTTCTTCAAAACTTGACTATATGTATTTCCATTGGTTAGATTTAAAAAAAAAATAATTAATTCTTAAAAAGTATCTAGTAATTTCTACCACTATTGATCTAGTTATCGTCGTTTCCCTTTTCCAGTTGATTATATATATAACCCATGCGTAAGTTTTGATATTTCACATTTTGTTGTAGAGCTTTTTAATGCTTTCGCACAATTAAAATTGAAAATTTGGGTTTTTCATATTTTTGTAATATTTTAAACTTTTTTTACACTAAATTCTAAACTTTACCAAAATATATAAAAAAATTGTATGAATAGAGTGTACATAATAATACATAAATGTAACTGTACATAACCTAAAAGAAACACAAAATTACTTTTATCACTTTTCACTCATTTTCACTAGTTTTTTCCCCCATATTTTCACAAATAATCTCTTCTCATATTCACCATATTCGGCCATACAATTTTCACTTCCGGCCATTTTTTGTTGCGCACACCCAACCACCTTAACAAACCCTAAACTACCTTTTCGATAGTGTCGCATATAATTTTTTAAATAAATTAAAAAAAAAAAATCTTTTTAAACCTTTTTCGCTCTACTCATCAGGATTCGCCGCGTGGTGAGGCGGATGGCCAATCCTTCATCTTCCCTGTCATTGCCGAGACGAGTACGAGTAGCAGCAGTGGCGCCGGCAGCAGCAGTACGACTGGGGACAGCGCCGGTGCTGGCAGCTCAACTACGACCACTACCACAACCAGCGGCACCAACAATCACAACAATACCAACAACAATAGCATAAGTAATGGCAATCATTTAACGCTTAGCAACTCCTGCTTGGGCGAACGACGTCGTAGCTCGCTTTACTGTGATACCTTGCATGCGGGCGACTCCGGCATCGATTCGGTGCAGGCGTCGCCCTCGCCAAACGCACTGCCGCCGCCACCAGGCGTTACGCTACTAGGTACAGGCTTGGGCATTGGCAGTAACTCCTGCAACGTCTCACCCGCCACAACTCCAACACAGGGCTCGCCGAATCTCTCACTGGGTGGTGCGCGTGCCGGTGCACGAGCCAGTATCAGTATCGGCGCACCAAACTATAGACGCAAGTCCAGCGCGCTATTACATCCCGATCATGCGCGTTTATTTGCCTTGCGCATGAAACACGCTGCCGCTTTGGAACGAGCACAAACCTCACCAGATCAAACATCGATCGAAGATGCAACGGAATTCCATGACAATGGCCTAGCAACGAATATGCGTCTTTGCTCTGCGTCTTCGTCGACGACGTCGTCGCTGACCTCCGTCGCAGCGGTTAGCCTGGGCGGTGGCATGGGAGCAATCGGCATTGCCGGCTCCTCCTCATCCTCCGCCGCGGCTATGGCAGGTTGTTTAACTGCCGGCGCTGGTGCGGGCTCACAGCAGCGCGTCTCCGACCCATGGCTGCAGCCGCAATCGGATCGTGAACGTGATTCGCGTTACGAACGACGACGCTCCTCCACGATGACAGCGCGCTATTCACTCTTCGACGCATTGGATTTGGAATATGTGCTATTGCGTGCTGCGGCGCGCGGCTCGGTCGGCCCCTACTCACTAAGCGAATCTATACACAAACTGACATTTACACAATCGTTGGCGTTTCCGGCGCTGGCACGCGGTCTCGCCACAAAACGAAGACGTTCGCATACGCGCACCAGTTCGCGACCGCTGAATCCCAACGAGTCGGGTCTTAATACGTGTGCGAAAGTTATCACCGCCGTAATATTGGTGGGCATATCGTTTATGGTGTTTCTGATTGTGTATAAATTTGTGCGAACGTGAGGTTTACTCCTGGCCCCGACAGATTTTCCCGTCACATATCAGCAAGCGAACGTGAATGCGAATGCGTACACGTTCACAACAACAACAACAACGGGAAATGCGAGTGCCAGCAAAACACTGTCGGGGTTCAGGAGAGTATTGGGTCTGAAAGATCGAGATTGAGAGCACACAAAAGTGAGTAGTTTGAAAGATGATGAGCGCGGAATACAGTAATAAATACAAATTGTGATAAGCATGTGTGTGTATGTGTGCGTATATGTCATAAAGTGGAAGGAAACAACGGAGCTTTAGGAAGAAGGATGGACAATGCTGGAATCTTGACATTTGTAAAACAGCGAAATAAGCTGAGAGCAAAAAAGAGTTTCAATTAAAATATTTTATAATTCAAATACTAACACAAAATGCCTTTTTAAGAATAGTATTTGCTACTTTTTAATACTAATAGCATTTTTAATACCTATACGCCTACGTATGTATGTATAAAAGCTATACTAAATATACATACATATGTAAATGCCTAAAAAATATTGCTGCATTAATACCAGTTTTTCCTATTAAATTAATATAAACATATACATTTTATTTTGTATAATTTAAGGATTTGGATGATATACTTTATATATTTCTGGCGCTTTGTAACCACTAAAGCGATTTTTCGCCAAGCTCATCCTCCAATTTTTCCAACAAATATTTATTTTAGGCCGCCTCCGAACGGCCAATGGGTCTTAGGAGGAGCTTTGATTTGGTGATGTCAGAAATACAGTAGAATCGCTTGACATTTTCAGCCGAGGGACGACGGCAATTAGAAAAAACCTATTTTCTACAATTTTAAATATTGGTTGAGCCGGGACTTGAACCCGGCTATTCCGGCTACACTCTGCAAATAAATGCCTCGCCAATTGGATTTATGGATTCGGCATATAATCTTCTCCATCTTTTCCTTCTTTACTGGCTTACGCGATCATAGCCGAGTTTGGCGTCAATACAGAGTACAGCCGGGTTCTTCTCTACCTGGTCTTTTCAACGAAGTGCTACCACCAGCATGTACTGCATCGAAAACTTTCACAACTGGAGTGTTCTCACTCAATGTTAGTCTCTGTCTGAACTATGTCAATATTCCCGTATATCTCGTAGAGCTCATCGTTCCATTGGCTTCGGTATTTGCCCTTGCCAACTCGTAGACCTTACGCAAAATCTTTCTCTTGAAAACTCTGTTTGTGACTGTTTGTTTGATGACTTTTCACGGGTCTTTTCAAAGATGTGGCGCATGGTGAATATCTGGTCTATGGTAACATGGTAGATATGACCAGCTTGGAAGTTAAAATTTCAAGGCATTGTACTCTTGTAGTAGAGTTCTACATAAGTATAATGATGCTAACAGCAACTAATAGTGGCGAAGTATGATTGGACTTTATATCTGTCCTTGTCTAGCCTTAATAATTATGTGACAACAATTCCTTGGCGAATACTTTTTTGATCGCTTTGCCAAGCAGTTTTCAATATTAGAATTTGTACTGGTTCTAGGGTTGCTTATTAAGGTCAAATTCGTGTTTTCATAATGAACTGTTATTCGTATCATCCAAATATTCCGTAAATTCTAATTGAAAACTCTTTGTTTTTCCTAAATTTAATTTTAATGTTTAATAATTTTATTTTATATTAACTCGTAGGACTTTATTCAATTTTCCCTTCAAATATCCTGTGCTTTTCGCAATATCTACCATTTCTACTATAAAGTGCCTACTTAACTAACAATCTTTACTTAAGCTTCGAATTTAATCTGAAAATTAATTAAAAAAAATATATATACACTCGTATATTGTATAACTATAATAAAAGAAAGCTTCAACTTTGACACATTTTATATTCAATTACATAAAATAAATATCGAACTGCTAATTAACCAATAATGTACGTACATACATACATAAATATTTATATCAAAAGTATTTGTATTAATGTATGACCTTTTTTTACCACAAAAGTTAAACAATACAAACAAATATAAACGTGTATGTATGTATTAAGTAGCTATAAATTATTTAAAAAGAAATTAATAATATTTTAAAATTTTCATTAAGCGAGTAAAACTAACATACATACGTATGTATGTACATATGTATTCCCAAACAAGAAATCCATTTATTTGTGATGCGAAAAAGTTAAATTAAAATAAAAAAAATATTTATTAATAAAGTAGAAATATAATGTACAAAATTACTTTCCAATTTCAAAATATTTTATAAACCATAATTACATACATACATTCAATATATAATAACATACGTTTTTCTACCAAAATATTGGCTTTTAAATCATTAATTATGCTAAATATCTTAGATAAACAAAATTTTTTCAGAAGAAACCCAGAAAATAAAATATATAAATTTATCAAATTATTTAATAAAAAAAATTGGTATATCTTTTTGAAAATTAAAAAATTTTGTAATTAATGCAAAAAAAAATTTCGTAAAATTTTATTAGAAAAAGCCAAAAACTTAAAAAAAAATCCATTAAATGTTACTACTAAATTATTTCGACTGTGTAACCAGTAACCAGTAAACCTTACCCTCAAGCACTGAATAATAACACATACATATATTTACTTACGAAAAAAAGCTGCATGGAGAAGGTAGACTAGTATGCAAAAATTCTAGTTAAATACCAGTTACCATATATGTATGTTGAAGATGAAATTATAACAGAGTTGGTTATTTGCATATCAGTTCACTAGTAATGGGAGTGGCAATAATTTCCACCACAGTGTGTGGTTGTTATATCTAACTCACCACGTCTTCTCTGTTATGCTCTGTTGAATTGCACATCACAAATCAAGAGAAAAGGTGTTGTAAAGGGTTTTCCAATAAGAGGTGTTATTTTAAATTGCCTGCTATTCCGGTAGATGTCACTTTTGAAGCTGTAATCTTTTGATATTTGACAAGTAGAAACTATGTCAGTAATAAAACTGGCACGATACACGCTTCCACAATACATTGAAATTATAAAAATTCACCATATAAATAAAACACGGGCACGGGCCTAATCTATCGAAGAAAATCAGGGTTTTGTCTACACATCGCAGTTGTTTGGATTTGGGCATTCCAAAAACTTCATTACACCGTATTTTGCATAAAGACTTTGGCCTTACGCCTTATAAAGTTCAGTTAACACAAGAATTGGTATTTAACTGGTATGAAGCAAACTAGTTGGATTCTAGTTAACATCTAGTAATTCTCCCTGCAGGCAAGAAACAGAAAAAAAAATTATGTACGGTGAGTATTAAATAATAAATCAACAAATGCTGTGACAGAGACAAGAAAAATGTGTTTAATTAATAAAAAAATACGTAAATGCTGCACTGTGAAAAATGTTTATGTGCGTGTGTGTGTGGTATGTATCAATTTAATATATTATACGCCTAGACCAGCGCACATTTACATACACATTTACGCATTATTATATACAGATATGTAGTTATTTACAATTATTGTATGTATGTATGTGTGTGAAACTGATAATTGTCTTTCAATCAAAAACAAAAAGTCTTTAATTTCAGAAAACACAATATATGTTTGTATATACATATACATATTTAAAAATGCTAGCAATAATTCTATAAAATATTTTTTTCCGGCTCATCAACTAAAATCCTTCGGCTTTGCCACAGTCAAATATATAAATAGAAAATAATTAAAATAAATATAAAAATTAAATTTAGAAAATACATATACATACATATAAACGCATAAAATTGTAACGGCAACTATGTATATTTGCTAAATGTATGTATTGCTAAAAATATATAAATATGTATATTTATATATGTTTAAATTAAAGATTATTTTGCATCGAATATGAAAATAATTCTAAATAAATGCATACATATGGTATACTTGTAATAGTATTTAATTATAAATCCAAATAATTGTAAGATGCCGCTAAATCTAAATCGCTCCATTAAGAATGCTCCCAAATCGAATGCAAATTTCAAATATAATTTAAAAAAAATATTTCATACATACATAGATGTATTTATTTTCTGCAAATGTCTCCTCATGAACATAACATGACAGAGAGCAATATAGTAAATACTGTAGCAATGTTCAATCAACTGAAAATTTCTAAAATAATAACAGGCTCAGCCACGCTTTGCTGTGGTTTTTTGTATTTTATCCAATTTCAATTCTAATTGGTATTACAAAGATGGTGATGATTAAGTTTATATTATTATTTTTTATTTTCAAATATGTAGTTCCGCTTCCTGGAAAATAGTATTTCAAGTAAATAGAACAATAAAGAAGATAATTTCGAATAGGTTGAATCCTAATTTAGATCCTATCCTTAGGCCTAATGAATATATGTATACAAAAGAATTCATAAGAATCGGTCAAGCCGTTTCGGAGGAGTTGACATGAATTCATAATGCGCACCATAAATTGGAGTAGCACCCATTATATATTATTTAATATCATCCAATTTAAGGCGACAGATCCCTTAATCACAGTTAAAAACATAAATTCTTTTTCTTTATTCGCTCAGGGTAGTTCAGCTCTAATAAACATTTAGCTAGGAAATTTGGATCCCGAGACCGTTGTGAAATGTGGAGTTTCTTAAGTACCAAAAGGTCCTGCATATTGCTTTTAAGGCATTAGACTATAGCCTTTGAATTCCATCTAAACCTGATTTAGATGCTGAGCCACAAAATTGGATGATATAATCCAACGCAAACTCTCAATTTTCAATTTAGTTTGAAGTTTTCTTCAGGTGAGTCTTTAATAAATGAGTTGTACAATAAGGACTTTCAAAGAAAAATGGAATTTTTGTAGATAAATAATCGGCTATTTACTTCAATGTAACGAAAAAGATATGCCATTAATAATGGAAGACAATATCAGCTAAATGCCCCCCACGCTACGCTTAGAGGACCGTGTCCTTTTTATAAAATTTTCCTTCACCAAATCGCAAAGTGGCTACTGTATAACCTCAATAGCTTCACGAATTTCATTTCATCTTTCACGTCTTGAATCGATGTTGGTCTGTTCACGTAGACCTTATCCTTCACGTGGCCCCAGAGGAAGAAGTTGCTAGGTTTTAGATCACAAGATCTCGGATGCCAATTGCGATCACCTCTTCGGGAGATAACGCGGTCCGGAAACTTTTCCAGTAAAAGATCTATGGTTCTGTTGCATATGTGGTACGTAGGGTAGTCTTTTTGAAAGTAAAAGTTCTCCAGCTCCATATCAACCAATTAAGGCCATAAAAACTTATGAATCATCTCTCGATAGCGCAATCTATTCATTTACGAAAAAGTAAGGTCCAATGACCGCACCAAACAGTTACATGTTGAGAATGGAATGGAATCTTGGATTTTTCGAGCACCAGTTGCGATAGTTTTGCTTATTGACGTAGCCATCGAGGTGGAAATAGGCCTCTTCAGGTAAGATGATTTTTCGATGAAATTCTGGACCATTTTCATGCATTTCAATGACCCAGTCAGCAAAGACACGATATTTTTGATAATCGGCCGGATTGAGTTAATACAAGAACTGAACTTTATATATGCAAAATACAGTATAATGACGTTTATGGAATGCCCAATTTCACCAGGAATGGACGAGGAATAGTCAAACCTCGATTTTTTTCAAAATCTTGGGCTACAGCAGCAATATTCTCAGTTGTTCTTGAGCGACGTGCTCGTGATTTATTCTTCACAGCACTAACTTGTTCCAACAGCTCCATTTTCTCCATCAATTTCTGTATTGCACACCGACAAGGTGCTTCACGACGACCGAAAAAGGTTTTAGTCTTCCGAAGTGTCTCATCCGGGTTCTCACTATATTTATAGTGAATTTTTACAACTTCATTGCGTTGTTGAAGCGTGTATCGGTGCCTTTTTATTACTGGCATAGTTTTCACTCGTCCAATGTCAAAAAAATACAGCTTCAAAAGTGACATCAACCGTAATACCACCTCTTATTGGAAAACCCTTTATATAAATACAGCGCCGTATCTTAAGACTTAAACAAACCATTAAAAAGATCTTCCCACTTTACCATTATATGTACAATTCTGTAGCTTTTTGCCTTCAACCTCTGCTCACATGATCCCCAACAAGTTTTTAATGCTTATTTTTTGTGAACAATTGCGACAATTTGGAACATACCTACATATGGAACGACTATTTGACGGCATGCTAAACTTAAATTAAGTCAGATATTATTAAAGCAACAACACAGATATTATGTTAAAAAGAGATAAAATCAGCAAAAATCATAATTGTAATTTTTAAATTAGCAAAAATGCTACAAATCTAGTTAGTTTTTAAGTGTAAATCTAAACTTAGTAACTATTAGATAAAAGATACATATATGAAAATAAAAAAAGAAATAATAATAATAATTGTAATGATGAACACAATCAGCAAGTCAAACGAAAACAATTTTAATCAAAGCTTAATGAATAAATACTAAAAAAAAAGAAATGTGTAAATATTTTAATATGAAACATTTCTTTATTTAAGCTTGTGTTTGAATTCCGAAACTTTTGCATACAAAACAAGTCAAAATGTATTGAAAGTGGAAATTAATTAACGCCTTTAAACAATTTCATATTTGACTTTAACATATTTATAAGTAAATTGAGTATTGAGTATTTACTTTCTGTGAATTGTATATCTTTAAAAGTCAAGAGACCAAACTGCGTATTTATCCAAGAAAATAAAAAATAAACAAAAACATTAAACACAGAAATGAAAACACAACAAAAAGTAATAAAGAGATGATAAATTGATATGAAAATTATAGAAAAAGGCTTTTTTAATTATATATAATATGTATTCCAGTGGATTAACAAAAGTTCGGTGAGTTAACTACGAATTCTAAGTTATAATTGCCAACGTTGATTACAAAACCCATACACTTCGCTTGCTTATCCAGTCTAGAAAAAGTAGAACTCACGTCACGGTTTTCAACATCATCGGCGTACGCCAGCAGCTGTACACTCTTATAGAAGATTGTACCTTCTCTATTCAGCTCTGCCGCTCTTATTATTTTCTCCAGCAATATGTTAAAGAAGTCATACGATAAGGAATCACCCGGTCTGAAACCTCGTTTGGTATCGAACGGTTCGCAGAGGTACTTTCCCGATAAGTGTTGCTCAAAGTCAGTTTACATAGCCGTATAAGTTTTGCGGGGATACTAAATTCAGACATAGCGGCTTTAAAACGAAATAAAAATCCTCCAAAGTCTCTTTACCCATGCAGCTCCTTTGACTCTTTCTACTGGCTATAATCTCTATATGTCTAAGTACATTTTATGGCAAACGTAAGTTTATATAAATATTAAGGTAAGTTAGTAAATATGTAATACATACATACATATATGCCTACCTTCCTATTCAATATATTTTCACATATAATAAAAATATTTAGATGAACTTTTTAAGGTCAGAAGGGAGACCAAAGTCATGCAGTCTATGCGGCAGAGTCAGACAAAGTTAACATCAACGTCACAAATCGTCAGGTTGGATAAGCAATTGCAGTCGCTTCGCTGCAACCAGCCGACAGCAATGTCAGCGGCAATAAACAAAAGAAAGATGAATCTTGAATGCGAGTTTACCCGCAACACATTTGTGGGATATAAAATTCGCTGCTGATATCCTTGAAACTAAAAATAAAATACACCATGCACACATATACATACATGTATATGTATGTATGTGTAAGTTCATGTGCGGTTGTTGCAAATATAGGCATATCCGGATAAAATATATTCTTACCTATGTATGGGATTATATGAATTCTGTATTTGGATGACGCGTTGAGTGGAAGTGAAATATTTATAATCTCACATTTTATTTATTTCCAACGGAACTCTTTGGATTTTTGTAACCGTTAGAGGATTTGAAAACTCTTACATGAATATGTATGCATCAGTATCTATAAATGTACATATATATTTTTATATTTCGTATTTTTGAGTGTAATAGCCCATCGTGCATGTCTAAAGGCTAAATATTTTATTTTATATTAAATTATTTTATTTTATTTTGTTTTATTTATAACAATAATAATTTCATTATATTTTATTCTATTTTATTTTATTTTATTTTATTTTATTTTATTTTATTTTATTTTATTTTATTTTATTTTATTTTATTTTATTTATTTTATTTTATTTTATTTTATTTTATTTTATTTTATTTTATTTTATTTTATTTTATTTTATTTTATTTTATTTTATTTTATTTTATTTTATTTTATTTTATTTTATTTTATTTTATTTCATTTTATATTATTTTATTTTATTTTATTTTATTTTATTTTATTTTATTTTATTTCATTTTATTTTATTTTATTTTATTTTATTTTATTTTATTTTATTTTATTTTATTTTATTTTATTTTATTTTATTTTATTTTATTTTATTTTATTTTATTTTATTTTATTTTATTTTATTTTATTTTATTTTATTTTATTTTATTTTATTTTATTTTATTTTATTTTATTTTCTTTTATTTTATTTTATTTTATTTTATTTTATTTTATTTTATTTTATTTTATTTTATTTTATTTTATTTTATTTTATTTTATTTTATTTTATTTTATTTTATTTTATTTTATTTTATTTTATTTTATCTTATTTGATTTTATTTTATTTTATTTTATTATATTTTATTTTATTTTATTTTATTTTATTTTATTTTATTTTATTTTATTTTATTTTATTTTATTTTATTTTATTTTATTTTATTTTATTTTATTTTATTTTATTTTATTTTATTTTATTTTATTTTATTTTATTTTACTTTATTTTATTTTATTTTATTTTACTTTATTTTATTTTATTGTATTTTATTTTTATTTTTATTATTTTTTAGTTTTTTTATTTTATTTTATTTACTTTTTTTTGTATTATTTTTTATATTATTTTTTTATGTGTATCTTTCTGTAAAAAGAATGTTACTCTTTTATTTAATGTAAAAGTTTCCTCAAATCCTTTGTTCGGCTTGCATGTCATCCAAGTTCCAACCAACCCATTAAATATGTCCCTTATATATACAAACATGTTTTGCGTTTAATTATTCACGTGCTAATAAAAATCAAAATGTTCAACAGACAACAAACTCATTATTTCAACACTTACTTCCATAGAGGTACATAAAAAAATAATATAAAAAAATAGCGTACATATAGCAAACCCATACCAGCCTTGTAGTGAAGGATATCTTAACGAGCAACAAGGAAAACACATCAAATATTAAAAAAAAATGTATATATACAGGCATATGGTGCATGAAAGACCTACATAAACATTATTAACTTTTATGTTGATTTTTGGCTGGTGTGCGCAGAGCCTTTATGTTTGTACACGTATATAAGGCAATTTATACAAAAAAAACTGTCTTCAAATGCATGTAATTATGAAAGGAAAATAAAATTTAAGAAAAAAAATTTATTTCAGATTGTAAAGTTATCCAGAATTCATACAGATACGAGGAGTTCTGGATTCTCCAGCATAACGCCGAAGATAACATTCGCCAAGATTGCCTTCAACTACATCTGAACTCGTTTGCGTTGTCTTTTATACTTCGCCAACTCCGCGAAGCTCGGGACGTTCCTCTACCGACTTTGGTTTTTTAGACGGTATTTCCCATCACGAAAATAACTTGGCTCTCTCTGGATTTCTCTTTGACTAGGGTACCACCATATCGCCCTTTACTACGGTGTTTCCATCAGTATTGTTCTCCTTAGGGCAGAAAGACACTTTCAGTTATAATGAGGCCTTTTTTTGCAAAAAATTTGTATACTCCACGCGATAATGTACAATGTATAAAAACAAGGGAAAACAGTATGGATTGGTACCCATTCTTATTTGGTAAAATGCTCAGATCCAGATCCAGTGCGAACAACAGGAGTCTTCATAACTGCACCTTCACCATCAACTCAAAAACGACGAGATCGGCATATGCTACGAGGCCTGCCAGGACCTTAACGAAACGGAGGCTGTCCTGACAATAGTCTAAAAGCCATTCTGCAGAGTGTTACCCCTGCATACCCGGGTAAAACAATATGTCATAACCACCAGCTCAAAATAAAATAATCAAATAAAAACGTCAAGAGAAACTCCATGAACGGAAAGGATCAAGCCAAAAGCGGGGTCAGATCACTTTTCATAATTTCTGCCTCATTAAGTAAGGTGTAGAGTGCCACAACTATCTAATTATCGAGTTGCACATCTATACATATGTTTATATATATCATTTGTGACTCTCCCAAGATATTGCATAATTTCAAAGGCAGCACGTGTGTTGGCTTTAAAGTCTCGAAATAAATATTATATGTTTTCTTTTTTTCTACTATTCCACATGCGAGTAAGTATATATGTATGTAGTAGTATATGTATGATTCCGGTGAAGCGCTTTTCGGCCGAGCTCCATTTTTCCAATAAATTGAGGGACCTAAAATTTATTCTAAGCTGCCTTTGAACGACCGATGGTTTTTTATAACTAGCTTTTTATTTCATGTCAGAAATACCCTCGGAAGGCCCCTGCCGAGGGGCGACCGCAATTCGAAAAATTAATTAAGAATGTTGGTCGGGCCAGGACTCGAACCTTGGTCTTCAGAATGACAGTACGCGAAGCGAACTACTAGACTATTGCCACCGCTGTGTGTATGTATGTAAGTATTTATTTAGGTGAGCCCTTTAAATTAAAATAAACACCTACCAGCATATTATACACGTACATACTCGTATATATGTATGTGCAACCGTATTCTGTTACGCCATATTAGCGGTTTGATGTGCCCGAAAATTTTCCACCAACAGCTGAGCAATTTGTCGCGATGTTCATATGTTTTTAATTAAATTTAATATAAAATGCAAATTACTCTTGCACGTAAGTACAAGTATTTAGATGCACACGCTTGTAAGTATAACCATATGTTAGTTAACAGTGAGTAGGTTAGTTTGCGCGCTGAGGCATGAAAGTGTGTGTGTGTGTGTGCGTGTAGTACATAATTGGCAAACGCTACCGCAAACAACTCGTTCGCAGGTACTTAAAGATTAATTAGTCACACTCAATTTAGTGAATACTTCATACATACATACATATTTTATATAAAATGATATATTTGTATATACACACTTACTTATAATGTAACACCAAAAGTGCAAGAAAGCACATGAAAACTGCTCTTTGGAATTCCGCAGGCAGCAAACTCTGCCTCGTGTCATGTGGTTTTAATGTGAGGAATATTGACTGTAATTAGTTCTACCACAGAATTTGTTATGCAAATGTTGATAAAATAAGAAAAAGTTAAATGCTACACAGTTTAAAATTATACTAATTTGTTTATAAATAAGAAAATTTAAAATTTTATGCTAATTTTCCATTTGAAGTCTTTAACCAACCACTTGGCTATACCCGAGATATTAAAAAATGACTCAAAATACAAATCGTTTTCTCTTTAGTGACACCACATAACTGTAAATATGAAACCAAACGAAGCTCGGCTGCAAATCGAATTCATTCAAAGTGACTTAATTTCCCAATGGTAAAGCAATCCTTTTTTCTCTTTCAGCTATTTTGGTATAAATGCTTATTGGAGAGAGATAAATATTGCAATAAATGGGGATTAATTTTATTAGGTATTTTTATAGAGAAAGTTTTGAATTTTTTTTATATATTTTTTCATTTAAATATATGTAATAAAGTAACGTAAATACATGTAAGTATATAATATAAGAACTGCCCCGCCAGGATGTGAAAGTTGTACTTGGCGACATACCATAAACGTCTGGGTGGGCAAAGTAGGCATTGTATCTTCGGCATAACTGTCGCAAAATTCAGCCGTCATAATGAAACATCCCCTAATGGGTTAAGGCTGATCGAGTTCACCGAGGCCCGAATTATGGTTGTCTGTAGCACTAGATTACAGCACAAGAAAATTTATCAAGTTACTTAGCACTCTCCAGAACGAAAATCTCAAAACAGATCGATCATATTGTTATAAACGGAAGGAATGTATCTAGTATTTTAGAAGTACACTTCCAACCATCCAGACGCTTTTTCTTCCTCTAATTTAATGTTGCCTGAAACTTGACACAAATTTCTGTGAAGATTTTTTCATTTAATGAAAATATGGAACATTTCTACAGACAATTAAAAGCAATTAAAATTCAATCCTCAATTTTGGACGCTCAAAAAAAAATTCTACTAGACTACAGGTCTAGTGTGCAACACTTTTAAACCACTTCATATGATAGGAATACCTTACCGCGGGCATAATCTTTACTCCAAAGTAGCGTAGAGAAAAATGTAAGGCATAAAGAACTCTTCTAGAAAATGGTCCATCATTTAAAATGAAGAAAGTAACCGCTAGGTCACTTCAGTACCATCGATCGCCAAAGGCTAATACTAGCTCAACATGCATATAAAAACCAAATCGACATGGACTAGTTTATATATGTAAATATTAATCCACACATTAGTTCTTTTCTTTGGAAAAATCGACCTTCACTTGATCTTCTTGAGCAGCCTGAGTACAAAACATCTTTCCACTAAAAAAAAAAAAATACCCAACTCGTTTGATATTTCAGAAATTTCCAAAATTGCACCCAAATTTTACCATAACAAAGGCAAAAGCAGGAATTTTTAATGAGAAGAGCAAAAGAGAGTGCCACGCCATACCGTAAGCAATAAAACAACAAACCCATCCTCCATTTATTTTATGCCATAATAGGCAAACAGAAATTTCAGCCTCTTTCTAGCAATAAATGCATAATTCAGTTGCATAAAAATTGGAAAAAGAATTTCAAACCACAGAAAATTAAAAAGTCAAAAGAAAACTGAGCAGAATAACACACGAAAAAATTTTATTTTTTTTTCCAAAAACTATTTTGAATGCAGCTTTTTTCTCTTGCCTCGACAGTTAATATGTATGTAGCAACAACAAAAAAAAAAAAACAAACAAACAAACTGTATCGATTTGCAACTCAAGTGGCACTCCATTGCCAACTAGAAAAGTGTCGAATTGCAATTGGAAAAGAATTTAACGAGCGACATCTGGAAATCGAAATCAAGCTGTTGGTAAAAAAACAACAAAAAAATCATTGACACAAAAAAGTGTATGTATGTATGTACATGAATTAATGAGCCAAAACGGACGGCAAGCAACATGCAACATCTGGCTGTTGCGCTTGAGGCAAACGGTGTTGCAATGTTGCACATCGTATAAATTGATGTGTATGTATACACAGTTGTAAAATGGGTTTATACGAGGGTTGCCTTTTATATTTCGAGTTTAGAGAACAAAAAACAAAATATTAAACATCGAAAATTACTTTATTGTGTTTTTCAAAATCTACCCCATTGAGATCTATACACTTTCGACACTCTGTATGAGGTTTCTCCACAACATGCGATGCCTTTAGGCGTCAACTCTCTTCATGTATCGAAAAATTTTAACCTCTCAGTCTATTTTTTACTTACGGGCTTAAAAAGAAGTCATCTGGTACGATGTCAGGACTGTACAGTGAATGACTCATCAAATCGTTGTTTTGAGTGCTCAAAAATACGGTTGTTTAAGTCGATGTGTGAGAGCTCGTAATGCTGTGGTGAAGAGTGATCCATCAATTCCTCGTCCATTCTTGGTGAAATTGGGCATTCCACAAACATCATTATACCATATTTTGCATAAAGACTTGGGCCTTAAGGCTAATAAAGTTCATTTAACACAAGAACTCAAGCCGGCCGATCATCAACAACGTCGTGTCTTTGCTGATTGGGTCCTTGAAATGCATGAAATTGATACGGAATTTCATCGAAAAATCATCTTGACTAATGAGGCCTATTTCCACCTCGCTGGCTATGTCAATAAGCGAAACTATCGCAACTGAGGCTCGGAAAACCCAAGGTTTATTATTGAAAAGCCGCTCCATCCTCAATATGTAACTATTTGGTGCGGTTTATGGTCCGGATGGGTCATTGGACTTTACTTTTTCGAAAATAAGCCTGAAACAACAGTTACGATGAAGGGATTGCGCTATCGAGAGATGCTTTTTATGGCCAGAATTGGATAGTATTGATCTACAACGTTTACTTTCAACAAGATGTCGCAGCCTGCCACACAACTTCAACCATCGATCTTTTGAGCGAAAAAGTTTCCGGACCGTGTTATCTGTCGAATAGTTAATCGCAATTGGTCCCCGTCTCCTTCCTTTGGGGTCACGTGAAAGATAAGGTCTATCAGGCCGATTCAAAGATGGAATTCGTGATGCTATTCAGGGCATACAGCAGCCACTTTGCGGTTTGATGATGGAAAATTTCCTCTAAACGTAGCTGTGGCGGCCATTTGGCTGATATTATCTTCCTTTATTAATCGCATATCCTCCTCTCAATTATATCAAAAAATGCAATTTTCCCTTGAATATCAAAATATCATATTTTCTTTGAAAACCTTGTATACCATAAAAAAATGTTAAACTTTACTATAAAGTTGTCAGTTGTCCGCCTGTAACACTGAGGTTCCCAAATCTCGAAATATAATTTAAAAGGTAACCCTCGTATGTATGTACAAATGTCTGCTATTTGCGAGGAATTATATTATGGTTTGCATACGGCAGCACATTTACATATACCATATATGCATTCATATGTATGTATATAACCTTCAGAGTCAAATTTATCTCTTTCTATCAAAAATCACCAACCGCGTAGCTCAGCAGCAAATAATAATATTTTTTTTTTTTTAAACCGTATTTCAAATCTGCTGGCGTGAGTTCTGGAGAATTTCCGATAGAATTCCAATTAGCAGCAATGATTTCCCAATATTTTGCTGGCCCTGCTGGCTTTTCTTATTTTTATTTGGTAAAACGCAATCTAATATTCGTAGAAAATGAATGAATTTTAAATTTAATTCTTTTATTCAACAGAAATTCTGTGTAGAGTAGCTGAACCAGCTTTCCGATACATATATGAAAATAAAAGTAATTAAATTGAAATAAAAATATAAACCTCTCAATTCAGAGAAAATTGAAAATTTCACGTTGTTGAATAAATTATTGGGAGTACAAAGGAATTCGGTTCGTCATTCAAAGTATTGTCCAATGGAAGTGACTATTTCTCCATCGCTCTGGTAACTTTCGAATACCATCTCCAAAAATTAGTCATCCATATCCTTGATCAAATCATTGAGTCATTCTTCGATTTCTTCAATAGATCCGAATCGGTGACCAACCAAATCGTTTTGCATTCATCGATAAAGCCAGTAGTCGGGAGGAGCAAGGTCTGGAGAATACAGCGTCTGTGATAAGTGCTCCCATTGCAACCTTTTTAGGTAGTTTTCGACCATTACCGCCACGTGATGCTGAGTAATGTCATATTACAAAATCACCATGTGATGCCTTTTGATCGTTAAACCCGAAAGCTTGCATTATTTCATGTGCAGATGTTTTCCGGCATCAGGAATGGCCCTTGGTTAATAATTTCACGGAGCTCTCTCCCTCGCTTCAACAATTTTTGAAGAGCCAATAAATGACAGGACTGGGCGACTACGTCTCTCTTTCACCACGACTGTAAAACCTAATTTTCGTTATTCTATCTATCCTTTTCTACCCTTATCCTATTCATCGTATTTTCTGGACGGCCTTACATTTCAGAGGACACAAACCAGCACCTTCCATTATCGCCATAAAAAGGACATTTCTATTATAAAATGTGGCGTGTCTCACAGCAGGGCTGGGGTATACTCAAGTAGGAGGCAAAGAACTGATCTGTTGACCAATGACCGAATATTGGGTTTATGCGAGGAGCACTAATGCAGCTTTCTGAATTTCTTTCTGTCGCTAGCCTGAGGTGAAACTAACCAGCGGCAGCTCACATTTTATTGAGCTAATCAAATGTGGTGACGATGAGCTGAGGTTAGTGGAAGATGTAATGACCTGTGTAAGATGGCTAAGCTGACTAAGTCAATTGACCAGTTGCAGGAAACATAAAAAGACGACAAGTAAATCCATACATAAAAACAGGATAAAAAATTCAACGCTGCATAGTCAGCAACAAGGGAGGAACAATTTGTTTCCCTCTTAGATTTTCACACATAAAATTAGCTCGTCCAATACACCCAGGGAAAGGCTTTAAAAAAGTTTATATGAAAAATTCTGTGGTTTAACAGTAGCAAATGTGCCCCAAAGGCATTGTATCATACATAGAAAACAGCACATACGAGTATATTTTTTTCACTTGCTTAATATACAAACAAGTGCATACATACATACATACATGTATACATATGTATATAGTACATATGCTCTTAGAAATTTCTCCTCTGCAACATCTGCTTTCGTCTTTTCCTGGGCGTGCAGCAGGTGTTGGTAATACCTTCCAATGCTTTGGTTGCAGTCGCTTGAGGTGGTCGAAGTAGACTCGAAGTACAAATCTCTATGGATATATCTGTAGTGTTGTTAGGGAAAGTCAAGTAAGTTGAAGGTTTCGCTTGTAAGGCATAGATAATTTTACATATTCAATATGGAAACACATAAATATATGTATGTATGTAAGTACATGTATATCAAATAAGTAACATACTTTAGGTATTAACATGTCAAACTAAAAATTTATTTACTAATCAAAAACTCTCATAAATTTCACACGAACTTAATACTTTTGCTTTTCTTTATGGAGGTGAATTTCTGCAGCCTTTCTTCCTTTCTCTTCCCACAACGTCGAATTTTCCTTTTTTTTGGCGGGTTAGGAGAATAAAAATGCCTTCCGCATCATCATTGTGTCGTCACAGCAAGGGTATGTGCCCCTTGCAGGACATCAAAAAACTCTCCTCTAAGGAACCGTCGCCCACCCTGGAACAGCTTACGCATCACTTAAGGGTGTCATTCGATTTTTCTCATAGTGAGATTACATCTCGCCATCTGCGTCTAGGTCCCGCTTTTCCCTCGTAGTAATTTTGCTATGAACTCCTTTCCTTTTACCGAACAAAGTATTGCCTCATTGAAAACCACACGTCTACTGAACTCATGCTCTATATTAATATCTTCACTGCATATTCATATTATTAATGTAAGGAAGCGACGACATCAAATAATACCACGCACTCAGCTACTCCCACATAACTTCTATGACATCATATTGATGCCCAAATCCTTTGAGAACTTCATGTAAGTTCATATTGAAGCTGATTAGGATGTTCCAGGAAAAACTTATGCTTAAAAGCATCCCAAAGAGATTTCACATCATAATATTCGGAGAGAGCAGAAATAAAATTGGCAAACAGGCACACTTTGTTATATATATATATATATATATATATATATGTAAGTGCATAGTTGACGTCATTGCGAAACTTTGACATTAATGAACTCGAGTACTTTAGTATTTACCTACTTTCAGAAGTTGTGGCAGAACTTTTAGGAAATGTACTAATTTGTCTGCCTCCGGCAGTGAAACAAACTTTAATTTAGTAAATTTCTACTATGAAGAACAGCAATTTATATTCATAAGTAAAAGAAATAATTTAAAGATAAATAAAAATATAATATTCTGAAGTGTTATTTTCACCAACATTTATGACTCTACGAGTGTATGAAGAAAATGGAAAAATTTATTTAATTCAATTAAATTAAACTAAATGATGCAATTTTTAATTTAAAGCAAAACCAAATTTTTATTTTCTCAAACTAGATAAAGTTTTGTAAAAATGATACAAATTTAAATGCGAATTAATATTTCTTTCATCGTTCATCTCAATTTTTCAAGCCTTTACAAATACATATACGCACTTCCCTTCCAGTACGATTCCATAAAACAATAGCCAAAATCTACTGTTGTTTGGCCTATAAACAAATCTAGCCAGCGGTGGCCTGTGAGTAAACCTGAAAATAGAGGCGAAAATAATATATCAGCGAAAACAAACAAATGCGAAATATTTTTATTATCAAATAAATATAATATTTTCTCTTGCTTTGGCATGGACATTGCGTATACGCCATGACGCCCCGTGCCCGCGAGGTGTGGTGATTGTTGATGGTGGTGTATGAAAATTGCCTTTGTTGACTCCGCTTGTTTTTCGCGCACGTCAAATTGATTTTTAAAAAATATATGTATGTACATATGTATGTATGATCATATGTACATACCTATATACATTAAATTAAGAACAAAAAAGCTGCAAATGCATGCAGGAATATAGGGGAAAAGAAAATATATTTTTGTTTATGGTATATATATACATTTGTATATACGTAGGTATATTTTGAAGCTCTCACATATTTGATTTCAATAAAAATATTTGTATAATATTTTACGATGACGATAAACATTATTTTAAAGTTTTGAAATAATTTTGATATATTTACGATAGTGCCCAAGAAAATTTTGATCTATTATCTTCTAAAAATTTTAAATAAATAGGAAAAATTTTGAGACATTTTTTGTTATATTCACCACATACATTTTCATTACGAAGACTAGTATTTTATAAAATTTTAAAACTCATTTCAGAGTAAAATGAAACTAAATGCACATAAAATAGATCAAATTATGAGTGATTTGCTTGCAACACACGAAGACAGAATCGAGGGAACAAGACCATTGGGATCGCTAAGTTGACATTCCCTGCCGAGGGGCGGCCGCAATTAGAAAATTTAGCTTAAGTTTTTATTTAAATTTATGACTGAAGTACCTAAATCTGGTGGTCGGATTATTTTTAAAGTGAATTATTTTAACTGAGAGTTTAGCAGGGAAGAGAGACGCAAGCGGATACAGAAAAAGAGAGCGGGTGAAATGTGTGGGTGTGCAGAATTGTGAAGAAGCTGGCCAACAGAGATAATGTTCCAAAACTCTATGAGAAAATATTTAGAGAAGCTTTCAAGACCGGAGCATACTCACGTAAGCCTGGTGACTAATATCCACTGAGCTTAGAGCGGAATAATTTTTCAGTGAAAGTGACACAGCCGAAAGTAGAGAACAAGAATTCCCTATCGATGACGATGGAACAGTCTTTGCCTTATTCGACTATGAAGAAGTCCAAAGAGCATTTATTCAACAACAACACAACAAAGCCACGAATTCCGATGAAGATCTGACTAAGGGCAAGCGTCTACTGCTAATGGTCGGACGAAAGCTTACCCAACTCTTGGAATTTAAGTGCGCTCAGCCCTGTATATAAGGTATATATGAAGTCCTAGCGGATTCAATGAATACCTGCACTAGATCTCTTTCAGTAAATGTCGGCTTCGCTCTCGGACCTGAGGGGAACGGGGGTTAGATGAGTAGTTTTAAGGGACATGCCTAAGGTGCTTAGTGCCGCGCGGAGTCTCATTGCAAACATTACATATGTCTACACAAATTGAAATTTAGTCGATTGCAATATCCAGACCCTAATTGTGCCCAGATTCTCAAGCATATCAGTATAGTTATATTTGACTCATATTTTAATTAAAAAAAAAATTGCATGACTAAGATTGATGAGCCCTTTTCAATTTTAAAACTGTAAAACGAATTCAATTCAAGTCATAACCTAAAACATTTATTCAAAAAGTGGCTCATATAAAAAAAAAAATAAAAATTAAAACTTTACTCGAGAGCAATAACTTGTTACCAAATTCAAACAACAGTTTCCATTTATCTTCCCATCATTATATTCGATTAAATAAAAATATTCATAAATTGTAAAATAGTTCAAAATCAAACTAAATCGTTTAATTTTCTTTGGCTTGGCAGCACTTAGAAGCAAAAGACTTGGAGGCACTAGCATACGCATGCAGCCCACATCATCCACGCAATTGGATTTCATTTGATAAGTTTTTGCGGTTTTTGTTTTGACTGCGATTTGTTTGTGAAAACCTGTAAATTCTCGAATTATGGCTACAAAAGGTGATTCAAGAAGTGAAACGGATCAGAAACACAAACGTAAATCAAATACTACTTACAAATCTGCTAAAGAGACGAAAGAAGATGATGAAACTGTAAACGGTAGCAGTCCAATGGACACATTTCAACAACAGGTATGTATCTATTTCAACATAAAATATTCAAATACAGATTCCCTTACATATTTTAGCAACAACAATAGGCTTTGGAAATTCTTGAACCAGGACCAGACTTTGATCCAAAAGTTGCACCCAAAACTGGTGAGGAATATCTTACGCACATGTTGTATGAACGCAAAGCTTGTCCGGCAGTGGTAGTGAAAAAACCAAACAAAAACAGAACAGCTGCTGCACTAGTAGAGAATTTTAAGGACGAAAATGTAAGTGGATATTTTTATTTTACAATCAATTTTTTTTAAATAATAAAATAATGTCTTAAATGTGCACTTCAGGCACCACTAAAATCAATCACATATCCCGGTATGCGACCTACAAAGGAGTGGAAAGAATATCAAATCAAAGATTTTGAGGATACACGTGAAAAAGTTTTACTCCTTCGTTTGGAACTGCATAGGCAACGTTATGATCAAACATTAGAACCGCCTTTAACCGGCGATCCGATTGCATGGCGTAAATTTTGCCAAGAAAATCCACCCCATCTGAAAACCATACTACGTTTTAGTCAACGTACTTTGGAGCAACTATTGGAATTCATTTGCGACTGGTTACGTGGCGGTGAAGAAGATGAAATTTTGCAAAAAATTTCCGCAGAAGATCCAACGCCTTCAACTTCTGACGCTGCCAGCAATGATAATTTGTTTCAAACTTCAATAGATCTCACAGACGCCGAGTCATGGATGGGTACATGGCTATATGCAACCTTATCCTGCCTACATTTACCCATAGAACCTGAGGTGCACAGTACGCTGCGAGATATAGCACGCGTTTGCATTAGACTGCGCGGACGCGTGCCAGCAGAAACAGCAGGCAAAGCGGTGCCTTATAATTTATTCATACTCTTGATAGCAAAGGCATTTGCACAAATGGATTTCGATGAATTTGTGTAATGTGTAACTCTTTGAACATAAGCAAGTACAATGAAGTTTTTTTCAATATAATTACAAACCGAGTTCATGAATTTACCAAAATGTTACGAAATTAACAGTTTTAAGTTTTACTTTTCATATAAACCTAAAAAAAAATAAAATCCATATCATAAAATTATTTTATTTTGTTTATCATACATTTTTAAAATAATTTTAATTACTAAGTATTGTTGAATGTTATGAAAATACTCTTCTGTAAGATTGGCAAATGTCACATTGGCGTTGGTGTTCGTCTGGCGCTGATATCGAAGAAATAGTGCAGACAGAGTGACTATGGCGAGAGGGACTACTAACTCTCGTTATTTGGCTAAGGTTGTAAGAACTATTACTGTAGTTACTAAGAAAAAGTGAATAATATTTGATTATGCTATTCCTAAGAGTAGTTAGAAATCTTTACCTTGAACCAGCCGAAAGGCGACGTTCTGCAGTATGACAGGAGCCGGCATCCATTTCAAATAACTTATTTGCATTGGTGCACTGAGTTGCTGATTTTTCCCTTGAAAATCTATAAGCAAAAAAAAGTTTTGAATGCATATTTATAGACAACTTGACATCACAGAACTTACCCGCTGTAAGTGTTTATTTTAGTGTGACAAACTGGTCTTTGCCGTCTTCTCTCTTCCAATTGACTAAAACAACTTCCAGCCGGCGATGACTGCTGTTGACTATGCCGATTCGGTGTATGTTTTGCTTCAAATTCGAGTTTATGTAAAGTTGCATAGTCAGTTGACTTTTTCGGATATTTTTGATCTGCTGTGGACCCCGACAGGCGGTCCTGTACACCTACACGTGCACTTAGCTCCACTTTAGGCGCAATTATACCCTTAAAAGTATTATGATAAATATTTAAGAGAAATATTAAATACTAAAAAATATTTTCAACTCATATTTGATTCAGCGAATATTTGCTTTCATTTACCGGAAATGCAGGTGTCGCCTTCATAAGTAATTGCACATTGATATTGTGTTCGCATGTCAATTTTGGTACATCCGTATGCATTACATCCGCTAGTTTACCCAAAAAGAATGCCATACGACGCCCATTCTGCCAAAGTGTTACCTCCATTTGCTCTGCGGCCAGCACACGTTCCAGGTCACTTAGCGAACCAACTGACTTGAAATAACCCTCCATTTTGAATTTATCATGGCAGAGTAGTGGAAAACGTGGTTCCATTGCACCTGTGCGAAAAAAGTAACCCAACATTTTAATAGTCAACTCCAAATAGCCATGTGTACACAACCAGACGCCGGGGCATGTAACCTTAAATGGTGGATACACATAGTTTAAAAAATTGAAATTTCTTGGCTATTTAAATTGTAAATAATTCTATATTCACAAATCCACTTACCGCATGTAATTGTATATCTATTTTAACAAAAAATCGTTTGTGAAACATTTTTCAAAATAATAAAGTTGAGTGTTTTAAGAATTTATGTATAGAAAAATGAATATTTTCTATTTAGCTTTTGTATTGGCGTCCTTGAAAATGTCCAAAAACAAATGGTTAAGCAAGTGGATACATTGGATACATTTGTTTGCGTTGACAACAATGGTATGCAGAGTTGGGGTCATTGCGAGCGACCCCCTTGGTTTTCCTTTAAATGCAAGTGTTTTTATTTCCATTCTTTTTTGTTTTGTTTTGCCGGTGAATTTGAAAATAGCATTTTGTTGGTCGCTAATCAGTGGTTGCTAACGGTATTTTCTAAGTTCTTCATATACATATGTTAGTAAAGTTTACGTACATACTCGTATACATATACATACGTAAACGTGTATAAAACAATAGAGGAAACATTTCTACCAACAGCAAGTAAAGTATACTGGTGCGCCTCTTTTATGTTTCAAATCTTTATTTTTGGCAGATTTAATTACAAAGCACCTAATTTATATATTTGATTTCATTATTTTAGCGTTTTTACCGACAATAAAGATTTTAAGGTTATGTTCTTTGAAGTAAAACTCTTAAGTTAGGGCATAATTTAAATATCTTGTACACGGCAGAGTTTACTGATACATAGTATATGTATATATATTTTTCAACTCTAAATCTTTTAATATAAATTTAAGCACAGATTATAGTTAATAAAAACCAAAAAATATGAATTATATACATTGCTTCAAACAAGACTAGCCCCATTCGCACTTTTAAAATTTTGAAAAAACAATTCAGAAACTAATTTTGGTAACATCACGACGCATATATTCTTTTTATATTTTCAAACCAGCAAAATTCGTATGTAAAAACATGTAATTTTTAACTTGAAACTTCCAATAAACACTCTACTTTGCTTAAGTTTGCATTGTTTTTTTTTTAGTATTTGAAGTAAATTTTATGTTTGTTATGTATGTATTGCTTACAACTGAAATTTGAATAACTAAAACATAAAACAACAAAGTCACTAGAAATTCCATCTTACTATTTGCACTTGCGTTCCGCCAGACACGTAACAGCGCGACGCCACCTTTCACCAGGAACTGAATTTTCTTGTTGTGTTAAAACTATCACCAAATCGTATGTAAGTAGCAGAGCTCCAAATGGTATATACAAGACATTACAGCATATACAATACATATACCGTAATACCATCTTCTTAGCACAAAAACTTTAACAAGCCGATAAAGCATTTAATATTACCCAAAAGTCTAGCTGCACACGCTACTCACTACTATGGGGCGAATGGTCAGCGAAATAAGGGTGGACATAAAGTATGGGAATTATACCTACAACAAATAGCATAAGAGTTATGCTTATTGGGGTCATGCGCCAAAGTACATATACATATGTGGTAGCGTTTTAATCGTTATTAAAAGAAACTACAATCAAGCATACATAGAGAAATACAAAATTATAAAGGTACGTCTTGAATTAAAGTATTCTGAGTATTTAATGTATAATCATCTAGATACAGACATAGCAAAATTTTATGAAATTCGTCATTACCTATTATAAATTGGTTTCAAATGACTAAAAATAAGTATACAGTTAAAATATAAGTACTGGACCGAGGTGTATCAAATTAAATATCACATATAACTAATTTTTCTCTCATGCTCCATAACTAATAGACATTTTGGAAGGTCCTAACATACATGTATACACACATTCATTGCTTTCCAATTAGACTTCCTCACTGTGAGATTGATTCCAACTCATTGGGATTCGTTTTCATTATTAAATTTAGTAATTTAAGTCATAATATTATATATTTGTTGCAACTATACTTGGAAATTTCGTTTTTTAAATTACCGAGTACTTTTCATTTTACTATTATTTGCATTTAAAATCATCCAGCAGTATCCTCGTGCCGTCTGGTAAAAACAAAAACAAAAAAACTTGAAAACTCAATTCACTAAAATAGCAATTAAATTTTACAACGATTTTATGAGCGTCAACACAGGCTCTCTTTTTTATTGATTCTTAATAAATTTTGCTCCAACTTAATTAATTTTATCGAGTTTTATAACTATGTAGTTGATTTTCACAGTTTTATGCTTTAAATATTATTATTAGTATTTCATAAATATATATAATTTTCACTTTTCACTGTTTATAAAATGATATTCTAAATAATTACTACTTCATGTCTTACCACTAAGTATAAATTGTGCACAACGCATCTGCTTTTTAAGTGTTCATAATCTTTAAATCGCTGATTTATCTTACAAATTTAGTTGTGTATTTCAAACTTACTTGGAGTAATGCTTTGATGTAAATATGTATATGCTTATTCATTTTAAAATGCTGGAATTCATTCGCTTTTATGTAGGTATGTAAAATAGGAATAAAATTCACAGACAGTCGATCGATTTTAAACTAAACACATTACAGCTTCATTACATCCCATTCTTCGTCCAAGTAATGTAGTATAGGTTTTTTATGCAAACGTTCGCCGAAAACTTCACGTAAAATTTTCAATACACGCGCCAAAATGAGATCCACTTGATGTCTAGGACAGTAATCATCTTCAGCCGAGCATGCCATTGTAATTAGCACTGGCGGTATGGGTAACTTTTCCAAAAAATGTTTAAATTGACCGAAATATTGTTCCAATTCCGCGCTGGTGCTGATATGATGTGGCAAGCCGTTAGCGTCTGTTGTGCTGCCCGAATCATATATGAGCAGCCAGTCAATCTCATCATCGGCATAATGTTTTTGTAAAGATTTTACAAGATTATCAATACGTGTATAGATCTCGGGTGTAATAATAGTGGGATCAGGTGCAGGTGAAAGCCCTTCCAAATTTCTCTTTTCTTCTAATTGTTCAAATATATTCTTAAGAGCTTCTAGTTGTAGTTTACGACGCGCTGTTGTGTCACCACAATCATTAGTATTAATGTGGTAACGGAAGATATCGGTGAGTTGTTCATAGCAATTTGCATCTTTATATATTTCTAAAAACGGATTGGAAGTACTGAAGAAATCCAAATCTATGTCTAAAACGAAATTAGGTGCATCTGTAGGCTTAAGAAATTGTGCAGGATCGATGGGTGTACTATTGATGGTGGTGTCGACATCAAACACTTGCAGTTCCATATCACGAGCTTCCTGCAACTCATTTGTTTCAACATAGTTACCCTCGGATATGAAATAGTCTATTGGACAGTCAACACTAATTTTATCGTTTTTTTGTCCAATTTTAAAGTTGTGTTTACCGTTGGGAATTTGTTGGCACCATGAGTTTTTCAGCCACACGATTCTATTAAAGTGACCTTAAAGTATGAAGATGAAACTAGTTATTTAAATTAAGGCATACGAATTTATACATACCTGCGTAACAAGCCGGCATTATCCAATTTTCAATACTGAGCTCAGCCAACATAGTTTCCTTGTCGAATGATGCACTTGCGGGTATCTCACGCGATATGACCATGTCGGGGTGGGAATCAAAATGAATCAGTATATTATTTGCAAGTGGCAAATGACGTGTAGCCAGAGAACGGTATATAAATTCCAATACATCATTGTGATAATCAGCTACAAAAATAGGTATGCGTTGGAATTTACGCGGGTGGGCACTTTTCAAGGCTGCTTCTTCAAAATTGAAGTGTTTGGATTTATTTAAGGTTTGTGTAGTTTTATCTGGTATGGTACCAGCTACAGAAGTTGTGGAGATATTACTTAAACTAATTTCATCGTCTTCAGCTTTACTTGAACTACCGGGCTCTAAATTTTCAGTTTTATTCCGCTTTATAGGCGGCTCTTCCCCTGTCTCCGCAACATCTTCAATCGATACTTTTACATTACTCTTTTCAACTGTTGTAGTTGTCTTTTCCGTTGACACGCTTTCACTTGCCGCCGTCACCGTTGAAGACGATGATTCTACCAACCCATCATTTGCGTACACTTCTCCTGGTACGGATACAACATTTTGCTCATTTACATTTGCTTCCATTTTTGAATATCCACTTTAAATATAATTACAACGCAAATATCTTATGAAATAATTCGTTTGTTTTCTTTTCTTGAACTAGACTGAAAAGTGCTTTGAACTTTATTTTCTCCGCTCCTGCTCTTTGAATATGAAAGTGGCGAATATTAGCGAAAAATCAACGATTGTTTTGCGCTTTTTCTTATCTTCTTCTTAATCTCAGTTGTGTAGGCATTCACAACGGGAAAGTAGTTTGTGCAAGCTCAGGACTGTAGCAGTAAATCGATTTCACAAATATTCCGAATTTTTGTATTTAATAAAGAAAATAAATTTAGTTTGTACTAGTCTCCTGTCCATTTTTAATTTTTATGAGTACGCCAACTAGCTGTGTAATGGTATCGAGCAATTAAGGTGCCGGACAAACCAGCTGCATGCTCTCCAATCATAATCCTCAATAAGTTTGCAGTGGTTGCCATCGAAATTGGGAATTCTCAACTGAGGTTTTTTTTCAATTTTCTCTCAGGTATTAGTTTCTAAGTGGCGGGTCAAAGCGCACAACCTGGCTCAACCGAAGAGGGAACACATCTATTATTTTCTTTTTGCTGCAAATAATGATTTTTCCAAATCAATTGGAGCCATCAAAGGTACGGTCTCACAAATAAAATGATATCTCGTTATGCTCAATTGGCTTACAATTAAATATTTAATAAAATTGAACAAAAATCCAATATTTTTTAGGCATTATTTCCATTGCGGTTCTTTATTTTTTCACTGTTAGGTTACTCGTGCCGGCAAAATGTGTTTATTATTGAAATTAAAACTTATTTTTGCATTCTACATAACTGTGCAGATACCGTTGATTGCTGCTTATATAAAATTCACTAATATTAAGTGTATTGAATTGGACAAAAGCTTCGTAGCGTTTCCTCAATGTGAGCTAAAAGCTCTATCGCGTAATCAAGCTGCGCTCTCGATGGTGATCAAACTCTCTCAGTTGCCTGTGGAGAATATGATGTTGAATTTGGATCTTTACAAAAGAGCAAATGGATATCGTCCTTTCATGTATAACATAACGATGGATTTTTGTCAATTTATGAAGAATAAAAAGCGTGTACCGTTCGTTAACCTGGTAATGGATACCTTGGAATTGTATTCAAATCTTAATCACAGCTGTCCATTTGATGTATGTATGCGAAATTTAGTTTAATTCTTTATTAATTTATATACATACGTGTATGTATATTTTCAGCATAATATTATCATCAAGGATATGGTACTTAAAACGGAAAGTATGAAAAATCTGCCGGCACCAAACGGGGATTATCTATTCAGAAGTACATTCGGTACAAATAAGGATTGGAAGTTGAGGATTAAAACATATATACAAATTATGGAATAGTGAAAATACATACATATATACATTTGTATCTGACTAAAGTTAACTAAATCAATACACGAGTATAATTTGCGCCTATGACTAAAATACATATATTTATTAAGCGGCAGCTCCTTTTCTTGCTGTGGAAGAGTGCTTTAAAAAGAACGAGGAAGAGTGGTGTGTCGATCCCCTATACACGAATCTTTTCCAAGATTTTACTAAGGTCCAATCAGTTTCCATTAATTCAGTGTAATCTGGGTATTAGTCGCTAGTTCACCTTCGTGGGTCCTACAAGAGTTGCTCATGAGTGCTCTCACTGTGAAAGAGTTCAGCTCCGTTCGTTGTTGTGATTGCAGCTCATAAAAATACTCCAGGTGCTCATAAATAGCATACTTGGTCACTTCGTCCTTCTCTTCCGTCGGAGCATGGGCGCAAAGCAGTGATATGTTGAAAATTGTCGCTTCAATGCGAATTGTGGCGAGACGTTCATCCACCGGAGTTAGTGCCAGTACTCAACTCTCTCACCACAAATCTGATACTAAATTTGTGCTCCTTTATATGGACGCTGTAGCATATGTCGCAAAGACCTACACGTCTCTGTTCTTGTAGCGTCCATCGTATTGCTTAGATGGCGGTAATGTCAGCCTTTAGTCTTAGGATGACATCACCTTCTTAATTAAGGGATCAGACATTCCAGGTGCATCACCCAGAATCATAATCCTTAAAACGCTTGCAGTGGTGATCAAAAGGGAGGTCTCCCTCCCGAGCGCTGTTGAACTCTACATTGGAGGTGGTTTCTACGTGGCTGGTCCCAAACTCAGCGCACAACCTCCGTAGGTGAGTTCGTTTAAATGTTGCTCACATTTATATAGCAAGCAGCTTGCTTCAAAACCGACACCCGCTCACTGCAATTAGACTTATGCGAACCCTTGAACCGAATAAGTCGGAGTAGCTTTACTGAAGCTTCCTTTCTTTTAGCCGTGAACCATAACTTTATGTCAGTTAGTTAACGCTTCTTGCATAAGGTTTGCTCATGTTTCCAGGGTGCGCGACGTGGGCGCAAGAGCAAGAATTGAGTATAGCACCGCGACTGTTACTGCATACCGAGAAGCTTGACTATATCCCAATACACCCCACTCAGGTCTATCGCTACAAAAGACGCTGTCAGACTGAAGAAGTCTGGGTTATTGGTTGATTCTGCTGCTTTTGTGTGGCTAGAAATTTTTTGCAGTTATTTGGCTTATATTATCTCTTAGCTAACACTGAGTGGCTCCTTTTCCACTATAATCCCTTCATTACGGATGGGTCGACGCTTGGCGGAAGGCTCACTGCGAGAGTCTTCCATCAAGAATAATCCACCGGTAGAGGATTTAGGATTCCAGGTCTGGCGATGCTTTTAGGTGAATAGAGGCGATGGACACACTGCTACTTTGAGACGAGGCAACATTTACACAGATACCTAGTCAATCAACTATTACAATCTTGGGCTTGCTCTAGGTGAGCTGCAGAGTTGTGAATAATTCACATTCCTTATCTATGTCCATAGCGTGGACTTATTTCAATATTCTATTAATATCATATGACTACCGGGTCAAAGTAGAAAAGCTGCGAACTGCAATTTTGATGAGCTTGCACATATGAGCCCTTTAATGTCAGATAAAACGGAGATAGTCGCTTCTCGGTCAACTTGCGATCTGCTTCTGAATCGGTTGGGTATTAAAACAACTCAGCGATTGCACGGCTGCAAGATGCTTCTTACTTCACACTTAGTGAGAATTTTGACGGGATATTGTCCGATGAGACATCTCATGGAGTGTGTTGTGTCTGCCTGACTGACTGCCCTTGGGATCAGCCACTTCTGCCTAGTCTAATCTAATCCTATACATAGTTCATAACATCAGTAGTGATCCGTAATGGACAAAATATACAAGAGGTTGTTGTTTAGTACAGGGAAGAACGGGCCTCATACCTGCAGTGAGGAAAGGATCAGTGATCTGAAGCGGTCTAAAATAAACTTTAGGTCCGTTCATTTGAAGGAAACATTAAGACGCACACCACAAATTGGAGGGGGAGCTCGGCCAAAAATCACTTCAGCGGTTGGTATGGTTTTCCGTGGAACATACTTTGTGCTATAGATTTTTGTTTAAGTGATTTAAATTGATTTCAAAAGGGGGGGGAGTTCGGCCAAAAATCACTTCAGCGGTTGGTATGGATTTCCGTGGAACATACTTTGCTCTATAGATTTTTATTTAAGTGATTTAAATTGATTTCAAAAGGGGGGGGAGTTCGGCCAAAAATCACTTCAGCGGTTGGTATGGATTTCCGTGGAACATACTTTGCTCTATAGATTTTTATTTAAGTGATTTAAATTGATTTCAAAAGGGGGGGGAGTTCGGCCAAAAATCACTTCAGCGGTTGGTATGGATTTCCGGGGAACATACTTTGCTCTATAGATTTTTATTTAAGTGATTTAAATTGATTTCAAAATCAATTTCCTGAACGAGCAAATTACCATTATATGCTAGGGGAAATTAATGACGGAGATTCGCATCAGTGGATATAAGTAGAAGTATTTACGTGTCTGTAACACATGCAAATTAAAATATTTTTAATCATAAGTATAATTAAAATATAATAATTTCTTTTTGGTTTCATTAGGAAAATAATTTTGACACAAACACCCACATGACATATTTTGCCCTTAATGAAATGCCGGTTAATGGCGGAGTACCACTTCATTCATACGTTTACCTTTCAGTTACCCATTTTCTTCTGCCAATCGATGTAACATTCCACAAAATTTCCATCTGTGTGGCGTCAATCAGTGATATTTGATGCGAGACATTCATCCACCGAAGTACGACACCAAATTTGCGTTGCTTCATATGACCACTGTAATAAATGTCAAAGAACCCGACTCGTCACCGTGCTTGTCCCGTCCATCGCACTTCTTGGACGGCGGTAATGTCAACTCTAAGAGCGAGTAGATAAATTTATAAGGTGTTATATGCCTTCCCAACTACAAAAAGGGCACAGACAAAACTCAGTTGAGATCTACCCTAATGTACAATGATATTTAATAAAATTTCCCCCTTAAAGTAGACTTTTAAAGCAATTCCACATATACCAGTATGTATGTAATGCAATTTATTGTACGTGTATTATATCACAAAATCAATATTTAATTATCTAATGGCATTTTCTAAATAGTTAGGCACAATTAAAATAAACATTTGTACATACATATGTACATAAATATTAGAATTTAAAATAATGTTAAAATAATATTTAAATTTCTCATTCGACATAAACATGTGTTGGAAAATAGTTCGTTGGCATATTGTAATCATTCTTTTCATTGGAGCGCTAAGTACGGATTGTATTTTCCGAAATTCGCTGGTGCTGGCCAATCACATTTTATTCAATAATATTCAATGTCATTCGAAAGATGAAACGTATTTTCAATTTTCACAATGTGACTTGAAATTACAAAAACGTGGATTTAATGAATTGAATATTTATGGGAAATTGTATAAAACAGCTGACAATATAACGGTATGTGTGATAAATTATTTCAACAATTTTTTTTCTTTTTTGTTTCATTTGCTGAGATCATTTTATCTATTTTTTTTTTAATTACTAAATTTTGGCAAAAGTGATATGTATCAGAGGTGCTGAACTAACGAAACGAGGCCATTTTGTTTTGTTAATACGAAAAATAAACTTAACGACGCCATGTTATCGAAACGAAATGAAATTGTTAATGTTGAAACCGCCTAAACTCATCGTTAACGTTAATTCTAGAGTGGTTGCCTGCTATGATGAGTGTGCTGTTAAGACTTCAATTGTAACATTTAACAATATCTGTTAAGAATTCAACATTATCTGTTAACGATTTAACACTGTCTGTTAACGATTTAACATTATCTGTTAATGATTTAACACTATCTGTGAATGATTTAACATTATCTGTTAACGATTTAACATCATCTGTTAACGATTTAACATCATCTGTTAACGATTTAACATTATCTGTTAATGATTTAACACTATCTGTGAATGATTTAACATTATCTGTTAACGATTTAACATCATCTGTTAACGATTTAACATTATCTGTTAATGATGTAACATTGTCTGTTAATGATTTAACATTGTCTGTTAACGATTTAACATTGTCTGTTAACGATTTAACATTGTCTGCTAACGATTTAACATCATCTGTTAACGATTTAACATTATCTGTTAACGATTTAACATCATCTGTTAACGATTTAAAATTGTCTGTTAACGATTTAACATTATCTGTTAATGATGTAACATTGTCTGTTAACGATTTAACATTGTCTGTTAACGATTTAAGATTATCTGTTAACGATTTAGCATTATCTGTTAATGATTTAACACTATCTGTTAACGATTAATTTTTTTTTTTATATTATCAATTTTTTTTACAGGTGAAAGCTGAGCTATTTCGCAAAACTAACGGTTATACGCCATTTATTTACAAATTCACTATGGATTTTTGCGATTTGAAACGTTTTCCACAGCGTCAACCCGTCATGTCGATGTTCTTTAAATATTTGGAACGAAATAGTAATTTGAATCACACCTGTCCTTATGACGTAAGTTAAAGGAAAAAAAATTATATATGCATAAAAAGGCAATAAAAAAGCAAAAAAATAATTTTAAAAAATTCAATAATTATAAATCTCTCATTTTGCTTGCCAGCACGACATAATTTTGAAGAATTTCGTTATGCCCGATGATGCTCTGAAGTTACTTCCATATCCTAAAGGTGATTATATGGTGCAGTTGGGGTTCGCTGCCTACAACCAATGGATTGTTTCTGTGAAGGCTTTTGTCAAGGTAGCCGATTGAGTACACAAATTAAAAATATCTTGCATATCCACATATACATACTTACATACATGTAGGGAATAAATTATAAACATTTGTATTTTTAAAGTAAATATACAGATCCATACGACATGGGAAATCTCATATAGAATTGAAAAGTGCTTATGAATTTTTTATTATTCCGCGAAATCTTATGAAGCATGGATTCAGAGAATCTCTTCTGGAAAGAATACACATAATCGTTTTATACATATCAACAGCAATATATGTATGTATATATCTACATATCCTAATTGGCGCCTTGTAGGCGCTGAAGTGATTTTTGCCAGATCTCCACCGAGCACTTCCGAGCAAAGTTCTGAAACCAAGCCGTGCTCAAAACAGGACAGTCGCATAAGTTATGGGTGCTCTTTGCCCCTTCTCATGATCCTTTCAGCTCTAGCAGCATCTCCTACAGGGAGCCCCTAGCCTCTTCGCGTGTCATCCTATCAGACAGTGGCCTGTCCGAACTCCTATTACTTTGCACATGTTCCCTCTATTTAAGGAGTACATATCTCTATTCTATCCCATTTCGGGCAGGTGTGCCTGGATCTGCGGCTGGTTGTAGTTTTATTCCACTTTGATGCGGCTTGTTCATATGTAAGTTACTTGAGAAGCAGTTTGCTAGTGGCAAAAGGCATACTAATGTGTTCTTTATAGAGAAGAATATTGACCGTACTTTGCCTAACAAGTTTATCCTCCTTACACTTTCCATCGCTTTCCCTTCAACCAGTGATACACATCACAGACAGTCTATTCTGTTAAAGGTGCTTTTATCTCTGAAGCTGACTCCGTTTTATTTTGCAACTTCCATGATAACTTATATCTCCTCATAAAAAAAACATTGCCATGGTCAGGTAGCTTGAAAGGGAGTTCCATCGGAGGGTTCCCTGGGAAGGCACCTCCTCCAGCGGTTTCCTCAAGCTTTGATCCAGCATATTTTCAAGCTGTCATCTGGAGGAGGGTACATATCTATTCTTTCCTGCTGAGCATTCAGGGAAATTTGAACTTCATCCCAAGTCTATGTTGAATACCACTGGTGGTTGGTAGCGAAGAACCTGTATCTCCTTATAAATAGTACTAGTTCTACTTTGTTTGAGTTAACACAGAGAACACATCAGGTAGGCCAGGATGGTACTTTTCCTGATGTTTCCTTCATCAAATTACAGAGAGTTTGTGGAAACTTGCCACAGTATGCAATGACCAAATCATCGGTATAGGCAATGGGCTTCACCTCCATCCCATTTCGTTTGCGTTAATAGCGAGTATACTGTGTAGTTCCAAAGCAATGGGCAGAGAACTTCATTCTATGCAGAGGCACTCGCTTATATATCTGGATACTTGATAGCAGTTGGTTGATGAAATCCACTAAGGGAGTGCCGACACCTAAGCTCAACAGTACAGCAGTGTAACTACACTTGGTTGAAAGCCTCCTCCTCTATACCTAGGAAGGCAATACTATAGATATAAGTAATAATTCAATAATTACAAGCATTAGTTTCAAACTGCTTCCTTATGTTGAAATTCAGATTGTTCATTACTTGCACGTTCGCCACCACAAAATTCTAACAAAGCTGATTCAAACAAAAAAGTATGTACAGTATATGCATAAATATATATTTATATTATGTATGTATGTGTGTTTATATTATATAATAAAGCAAGGGAATCAAAAATAAATCGACTCACCTAACGCCAGAAAGTAAGCACACTTGACTACATCTCCGCTGGAATTCGGTCCGCGGTGTCAATCAGCCAGTCTTCATTTCGCACAAAACAACGCACCCGCACAATGCCTTTTGGGAAATTTCAAAGCTTATGACGTCGACGAAAGTTCTATTTAAGCGACTAATCTGGAGGCGTTGATGTAGAAGTACATCTACATTTACATACATACATGCATATTTTTGATATAGTAACATATGTATGTATATGGTATATATGTTTGTATTTAGCAAACAATCATAATGAAATCATAATGGCGCATTTAGTGACGTTGTTGTTTTAATATGGCCACTATCCCCTAGTGGATCTGAGTGCTGGCAATAATCGTATTTTACGGTGACGTAACACGGAACGTTTGCTAAAAGTTCCCGGTAGGGAAATAATACTGAAATAATGAGTTAAAGAAGACTGAGTCGGGTGGAACCGAATTTTGGATACAAAGCAGTTATTTGTTTGAGAGGGAAATTGGTGAAAAACAGGCTACCTGATCATTGCAGTGTTTTACAGGTAGAGATATCATGGAGGTTGCAAAGCAAATCGGAGCCACGATGTTTTCATTTTCAGTGACAGTCAGGCAGCACTAAAAGCACTGGGCTCGCTTACACTAAATTCCAACTTAGTATTGGACTGTCGCCGATCTTTACAGATGATGACCAAATGGAACAGACTGACTGTCACGTGGTTACAGGGACATCCAAGGAAACTGTAAAGTGGATAAATTTGCTAGGTAACATACAACCAAGCGGGCTCTTCTCGATAAAGAATTCATTGGTATGTCTTTTGTTAACGGCATACTGCTTTTCAGGGAATTTCCACATAACCAAGCTGAGTCAAGATGGCATGAACAACCTGCCGAAAAACCTGGTACATCTGACCGAAATGGGATAAGAAAAGATCACTAGATATGTACAACTTGAGAGGACGTGTCCAAAGTAATAGGAGTTTCAATATTATGATAGGCGGAGAGACTATGCACTCTCTATAGAAGATGCTGCAAAAGCTACAAAAATAGCGAGGACACTGTTCTGTTTTGGGCAGTGCTAGGCTTCGGAGTTTTGGAACCCTACTTTTGAATAGATTCAATAGAGAACCGAAATGTCTGGTTAATGTAGTCTAATGGACAAGTTTTTGTGACAACGCAATGGGTTTTAGACAGACCTAAGTGTAACCGATACGATAGATCGGCAGCTCGCAAGCTCGTAAACTCTTACTTTATTCAAAACGTACTCACCATGGGCATTTGTCAACCGTTCATACACTTTTTTTTATATTTTATTCCGTGGGGTACTAGAGGGAGGTCCCACAATTGGTACAAAATACAACCATGCCAAAGTCCATTAGTCTCAGCTCATTTATTGAGATTTTCGTCGGGGAGCCCACAAAAATATTGCATTAATTATTATTTAAAGAAACTCTCTAACATTTTTCACTACTCAACATGCTCACGTCATGAAAATTACATATCGTATTTATGCAATAATAATAAAAATACACCTTCGCAGTGATATCAAAACTTTTATTTGCACACTCAACGCTCGCCAAGGCAACGAAACGACAAAAGATTTTCGAAATGACACCGCAAGTGTACTTAAGAACACTTTGGAACAAAGCTCGCGCGTCGCGTTGATGGGTGGCATCAATCAGACACTCTTCATTTCCGACAAACACGCACCCTCGTAATGCGTTTTGGCGAATTTCTAAGCTTATGACGTCGATGGCGTAGGCCGCATGCCATTTGGTGGATTAAAAGACTAATATACATATGGTACAGGCGTATGGTAAGTGTAGGAGTTTATACCATATATCTACATACATATATGTACATACATATGTATATATTTACAAGTATATTTTGGCGCTAGTGGTGACGTTGTTTTAACCACTTTTAGTGCTGCCAATAATCTAATTTTACGATGACGTCAAAAACAATTTTGCATACATACATATGTACATACATACATGTGTGGTTGCGTGTTTTCCTTTGCTCTTCCACAAATTTCGTTTGCTTCACTTGGGTGCCCAAAAATAACTTCATTAGGGTGAGGAGTATAAAAAAGGGACAGCTTGTGGCATACATACGAGTGTATATGAGTGGCGGCTGATAAGTTCGCCCCATAACTCTTTTTTTAAACTTGGAGCCAGATCAGAGCTGTCAATTTCTAAATCCAATAGCTATTAAAGCATCCCTCGCAACACGAGCGGTGTGAACGGGTGCGTTGTTTTGAAGAAACAACACTTCGCGCGCCTGACTCAACAATTTAGCGTAATACTGGCCGCTCATTCAAGTTCCCTTTGGCAAGTAATCAATAAATGATATTCCCTCGCTATCCCAGAAAATGGTAGCCATAATCTAAGATGCCGACTTTGAATTTTTTTGGTGGTCTTTCCCCTTTTTTATCCACTGCATCGACTCTAGTTTGGACTCGGGATTAGACTGACGAATACAAGTTTCCCGTTTTGTCATTAGGTTAGATTCGTTTGCCAATATGGCTCTCTGACCAATGTAGTTTGGGTTTTCCCATTCGTCCCTGTTTGGGATTCTTGGGAAAGCCATCCAGCTCCTGTGCAAACTCTGCGAAAGATAATATTTTGGTGTGTTCTACATTGCGGCCGAAATAGCCAAGTCGTTTGCATTGCGTACTGCCATTTGGAAAGGTCAGGGTGCGAGTCCTGGTTCGACCAATATCCAAAATTATAGAAAATTTATTTCTATAATTGCGTTCGCCACTCTGATATGAAATAAAAGCTCCTCATAAAAATCCAACACCCATTCGGACGGGGTGTACAAAGAATTAGAGGAGGAGATCGGCCTATATGAACTGTAATTCCTCCTGAGTTCAAACTAATTGCGTCACTGTTCGCTTGTACAGGCCTAAAAGAACCAAATTTATGTGAGTTTCTGGGGCTTTTGAAGAGGTTTTAACAGGGAGCTCCTGTTATGAGGTTACCTGCAGATCTTTACTTTGTAAATCCAGTAGAAAATCTTCGATTTTACACTCCTCCTCTGCTTGCCAATGATTGCTTTGCAAGCGTGAAGTGTTGTTATAGCCTTTTTTGGATTTTTTAAACCACGAAATACATTGCTCTTGACTCTCTCTATTTCCATTCTCCTAGAATCCATAAAAGTACGTTAATTTCGCCCTTTGCCAACTCCAAAATATCGAAGTCTACTACTGCTGAGAGCACAACATTTGCATACTACACGTAGGTGGAAACCCATCTCCTTCTCGTCGTAATTTATAATAATATGTAGTTCCTGCAGCTTTCTGCATGTCATCCCGTCAGGATCACAATTACCTTTGCTTTGCAAGTAAGTTTGTCTGTTCTCTGGTAGCTAGAAACAGAGTATTCTTAGCTACCGCGAGACTTTACGGTTTTAGGGCATATTATAGTATAGTGTTACCCCTACTGACTTTCGGGAAGCTGTTGTCGGCTACATATCGAAATATTTACTATAAAAATTGGGAAAAATTTACTGCAGGGTGTAGGTTTTCAAAAGAAGAGCATACACATTTAAGTGGAGAGCCAAGTGGCCCTTGATGCCCTAATTTCTCATAGCACGAAGTCTCCTTAGATCGAACTATGTAAAGGGGCTACAAAAAATACTGGAACTTTACATCAGGTCAAACGGGCATCGAAGGCTATGATATAGCTGACAACTAGAGCTAGTGAAAAGAACGGTAATCTCCTCAAGAGATTTAAGAGTTTGTCGTGATCGAGCCGACAGCATTTATTGCTTCCGTTCGAATGACGAGTTGTGTGATAAAACATCTCCATCCACGCTACCATCATCTATTATGCTGACGGCCGTAGTAACTGCTAAGAATTATTTAACTTTTTTATAAAAAATTTGCAATTATGCTGAAATAGGAGCCAACATTAATGACAGTCATTAAACAATTGTTATTATAAATCAATCAACAACATCAAACTATCAATATTTATTTCGGATGTAGGTTTGATTTTTTCTTCACTAACCAAAATGTATAGCTTGCAATTATTCATTATTATAGCATTCGTGTTTGGCTCTCGGCTCGATATCATCGAGTGTGTATCTAGCATAAAGTTTACCAACCTCGAATGCATCACACTCGATAAACCATTTGCCGATTTTCACCACTGCAAACTCAAGGCATTATCCCGTGATAAGGTTGCGCTTTCACTGCGGGTAAATCTCTTTCAAGTGCCGGTGAATAATGTGAGCGTGAGTACCAAAGCGAATATCAGGAGAATTTTATATTTCCTCTATACTAAATGGCTACCTGACAAAGGATTGTTTTTTTTTTTTTTTTTTCTAGCTAAACGTGCAATGCTTCAAAAAATTCAACGGTTTTCGCCCATTTCTCTTCAATATAACAACAGATTTTTGCCAATTCCTACGACATAAAAAGCGTGTACTGTTTCTGGATATTATATTCAAATTTTTGGAAGAGGCTTCAAATATAAATCACACCTGTCCGTATGGCGTAAGTACCATATTTGTTATAATTTTTGATGCAATACATTTTTGGGGTTATGTTTTAGAATTTTATAATATTTGCCATTTTAGCATGACATTATTGTGGATAGACTCATCTTGGCGCCGAAGCATTTCGCTCAAATACCTCTGCCGAGTGGTGAATATCGTTTGAAGATTGTAGTTGGCGCTTATAATGATTGGAAGGCGATTGTCAATGTTTTCTTTCAAATTTGGGAATGAATAAAATTTTTATCTGGTCATTAAACTGAAATTTAACTGAAAAGAGCTTCGGAGAATTATGTAGTGAAATATACTCGTATATAATTTTTAGTATTTAAAGTTTTTAAAATATCTAAAAAATTTTTAAATATAAATTTAGTGTTCAGATTGCACTAAAACGGGAGATTCCTCTGCGTCAAGCTTTGGAACGTCATTTTGAACTTTTCACCGACATGAAAAGATTCGAAGACTATCGAATATCACTGCCGGTAAAATTAGGTTTATGCCAGTTGGGAATCTTACATAGTAGACTAGTTCAGAGAAAAGCAGGTTTGAACTTTTGGAACATAATTAGTTAATCCATTAGACGGGAACTCTTCAAGTTGCACCAACTATCAGACCTGGTAGGACCACCATCATGTAAAAGACCCGTGAAAAAAAGGATGGACACCTCAGCCCCACGCTAAATTCATAACTCTCAACTCGTAGATAATTTCATGTATTCGAGAACCAGCATTAACACCAATAATATTTATTATTATATCAGCCTCGAAATCCACCGCAGAATCACTCTTCCCATCAGGTGCTACTCAGAACTTAGTACGCGCAATTGGAAACGAATGTCCTCTCCCACTTCTAGATAGAAGAGATGGGGAATTTTCGTTAGAAAACAAACGATTTGTGAACCTTTGAATATTAGCGCAGACGATGGCACGATGAGCTCTACGATGACATTGACCAATATCAGCGAACTAAGAAATTACGAGCGGTTAGCATTGCGTACAGCCATTCGGTAGACCAGGGTTCGAGTTCTGGTACGACCAACATCCAAAAGTTATAGAACATTAATTTAAATAACAAAATTAAGTTAATCTTTCTACTTTCGGTCGCAGGAGGCTTGGCGTTTCCAGTGTATTTCTGACATGGAAAAATATTTCCTTATAAAAATCCAACGGGCGTTCGAAGGCGGCTAAGAATAAGCTGTAGGTTCTGTAATTTGTTGAAAGAACATTAAGACCGAAACCACAAATTGGAGAAGGAACTCGGTCGAAGATTGCCAATTATATGTACTATAAGAAATTACGCCTGAGTCATGTTCTTCGTGTTTACGAAAGTAATCCAGCCTTAATCCAGTACTCATTAGTGGAAGCTTGGGTAGAAGGGGACCATCATTCCGTTGAAAAACTCAGCTAGAAAGGCGCCTGGCTTCATTTCCAATTTCCGTTGAACGGCAAATAGAAGAAATGATCACTGACTAGCCTATAATCGCGTATGAGTGCTTATGCACTTAAGAGCTTGATTTATCGCATAAGCTGATAGACAAGGCTTAATGAGCTTTGCTGCGTCACACTAAATGGTTTGAAAAAAATTTGCATACAGGTATAGGTATGGCTGAACATATTCCCATCTTTTTCACATCAACAAACGCACACATATGTATATAAATCAATTTTCTAAAAATAATTGATACAAATTTTCAACTCTTTTTCCAAATTGCTTTATACTTTGTCACAAAAATAATTAGTATTATTTAAAACATTTTACAAAAATGTGTTGTTCAAAATTATTCATAATACTGACTTTCCTACTCGGTTTTCGTCTCCACACCATTCAGTGTGTAACGAGGATTAAATTCACCAATGTGCAATGCGTCACGCTCGATAAACCTTTCGCTGATTTCGCCTACTGCAAGCTGAAGGCTTTATCCCGCGATAAGGTTGCGCTTTCCCTACGAGTCAAGCTCTTTCAAGTGCCGGTGAATAATGTGAGCGTGAGTACATTATGTACAAACAATTATGAACATACAAACATACATACATATAAGTGTTTTACTACTTACAGTTGAATGTGGAAAGTTTCAGAAAATATAATGGCTATCGACCATACCTCGTAAATGTCTCTACGAATTTCTGTGATTTTCTGCGGCATAAAAAACGTCTCGCCTTTTTGGACATCGTATTTCAATTCTTAGAAAAATATTCGAATATCAATCACACCTGCCCATATGACGTGAGTATTGAATCTAACTAAATATTTATTAATAAATAGTATTATTAGAAAATTATAATAAATATGTATGTATAACATATGGAATGATTTTCGACCAGTTCTAATACTACTTTTTAATTTAATTTTTTTTTTTAATTTCAGCATGATATCATTGTGGATAAACTGATTTTAATGCCAAAGTATTTTCGCTTGCTACCTGTGCCAGCTGGAGAATATCGCTTGAGGATAGTAGTTGGCGCTTACAATGACTGGAAAGCGGTTGTCAATATATTCGTGCAAATTTGGGAATAATCAACTAGAGCTGAATTTACATAATATACATATGTAACCACTACAAACTATGTTCCATTAAGAACCAAATTTACAGTGTTTTATGTCATTTTCGGCGGCCGCGATTTCTGAAGGGTTAGCATTGCGTACTGCCATTGGGAAGGCCAGGGTTCCAGTCTTGGTCCAACCAACATCAAATTTTAGAAAATAATTTAAATTAAAACTAAGTTCATTTTTTCTAATTGGGGTTTCTCCACTGCCAACCAACAACCCCTCCAAGGTATGCAAGATGGGTAGTTGCAGCATAAATCCACATTGATAAGGTCTTATGAGTTTGTTGACATCAGTCGCTAGATAAGCTCCCTGGGTCCTACAAAAAGTTGTTCTGGTCTTGTCGGCCAAGTAATTTATTTTCAAATATTTTTTAAGCTCAATTTTTTTTTGTTTAATTTATATACTCCTTATAAGGAATATTTGAAAAACTAATATACCATACATACGAATATACATTAATGCATAAATTTATAACTTTCCTAATGCAATTCTCTATGCATTTCCTGGTAGAGTTTTCTTAAGTAAAAAGCCAAATGTTACCAGATGTACATAAAATTGGGCTAAATATTTACCCTGGAATGTATTTAGGTTGAGCAGAAAATTTTAGTGGTAAAAAAACATTTTTCTATGGTGGGAACAATTTTTTGTGGTAGTGAAATTTTTTAAGTAAGGTGAAAAATACTTTTTATGGGGTAAAAAACAATTTTTGTGGCGAGAAAATTTTTTTATATATTTTGCTATGGTGAAAAAACGTTCTTACTATGGTGAAAAAAGTTCTTACTATGATGAACAAGAGGATTTTAATATGGTGAACAAACATTTTTACTATGGTGAACAAATTGTTCTTACTATCGTGGAAAATCGTTTTTACTATGGTGAAAAACTTTCTTTACCATGGTGAAAAATTTAATATTCCCGCGGTGCAAATTGGTAAAATTTTATTACTGGAACATTTTAAAACTTGCTTCGATCTTCTAGATGGCCACAAAGTATTGAAAATACATATACAGTGGCGGACTAAAGTCTACATACGACCCCTTTTTTTGGAATCCCTACCGTCCCATAGTTTTTACAGGAAAAGTATTGATGTAGTCTTGCTTTGAATTTAATTGTAAGACAAAACCGAAAATTTCATATTTGTTCAACATTAACTTTCAATGTTATTAACAAAAAACTCAAAAAAGCCGTTGACAAAAGTGAACATACGTTTCATTAATTTGTTTCGTTTATTACTTCAGCTATTGTTTTCAGCGGTCAAGTACGGTTTTTTTTATTCTTTCTATACTTTTCTTGGTATTTGGCTTTATCTTTATTGTTTTCCATCATTTGAAAAAAGAAATACAATCGCGAAAATGTCGTCAGGAACGGAAATCCCGGTGGCTGTGCAAAAATTGATTATAAAACACAGAAATGATAAGAAAACGTTCGGCAAAATAGCTAAATTGTTAAATTTAAGAAAAGCGACGGTGCAAACAATTTATAAAAACTTGCAGAATCGGGCTCGTTCGAGAGTAAGCCGCGAAGTGGCCGTCCAAAGAAGCTTACCCATAGGGACATCTCTTTCATCCGTAATAAAGTAAGCCAAAATTCCAAGGTACATGCTACCAATTTGGCCCAGAAGCTAGCGAAATGATCCCAAATTGTTGTGCACTTACGCACAATAACAAGAACTCTTAACAACGAAGGATTCTACAGCAGAACTCCTCGCAAGAAGTTTCTCATAAGCGAGAAAAACCGCGCACATCGGTTGGAGTTCGCTAAAAAGCATCTAAAGAAGGATCATGAGTTCTGGAAAAGCGTGCTATTTACGGATGAGTCAAAATATAACATATTTGGATGCGATGGCAGAGCAAAAGTTTGGAGAAAACCCATTACTGCCATGGATCCCAGGCACCTTATTTCGACCTTAAAGCATGGTGGTGGGAGTGTCATGGATTGGAGAGCAGTTGCAGCGTCTGGGGTGGGTAAATTGGTCTTTATTGAAGGAAATATGGATCGCTTCGAGTATAAGACCATATTGGAAAATAATTTGAAGTTATCTGTGGACAAACTGTGCCTTGGCTCGAGCTTGATCTTTCTACAGGATAATGATCCTAAGCACACAGCGCAAATTGTAAAGGATTGGCTGCTGTATTATGCTCCGCGGCAGTTGCACTCATCACCACAAATCCCGGAATTGAATATTACATAGCACGTATGGAAAATATTGGAGCGGAAAATTCGAAAACACCCTATAAGTAATGCATCAAAGCTCAGAGAGAAACTTCAAGATGAGTGGCAAAACATGACAGGAGAAGAGCTGGAAAATTTGGTTTTTTTCAATGTTAGACGCTTGTAAGCGGTGATCGATGCGCATGGTGGCCCAACAAAATATTAACTTAGTTATTAAAATTAATATGATTACCTAGAATAGCTAAGCAAAAAATCGTATGTTCACTTTTGTCAGTGCCTTTTTTCCATTTTTTGTTAATAACTTTGAAAGTTAATGTTGAATAAATGAGAAATTTTAGTTTTTGTTCTATACTTGAATTTAAAACAAAACTGCACCATTATTTTTTCTGTGAAAGCTATAGGACGGGTTGAATTCCCAAAAAATGGATCGTATGTAGACTTTAGTCCGCCACTGTATCTTTTGTTTTAAGAAGAAGAAGAAAGCAATCAATATAAAATGCTTCTTACCACTAATATTATATCAAAAAGTATCAAAATTATCAGGTAATTGTGGGGATTTATGCAAAAAAATTTTCGCTGAAGTAACCTGCCCTCAGCGCGTATCTAGCTCTAGAGTAGCACTATTATGAAGCTGGAAAAAGTGAGATGGACAATTTTTTATAAATTTAATAGCGAAATGGGAGACTTATATGGCAACAGTGGCTGTGGGTGTGACCACTTTGACAGCTAGATAATTTTTATTCCCCTCATAGTTGTCAAAACTTCACTACCCGGAATATAATTGGCTTAAATTAAGAGTTTCAAAATTTAAATACAAACAAAATAATTTTATTTTATGGATTGTAAAAAATTTTTATAGCTTCCTCCGTCTGCTCTGCCTCCTCAAACAAAATTGCAATTTAATTTTAATTTCATTTCACAATTTTTCTCAATCACTACTGCCTACGCATTACCTATTTCAGTAAGAAAAAAAATATAATATTATTTGAATATGGTCACTTTAATTATTGCACATCCGTCTGCATGCGACTTTGCTGCGTTGCGCTGTGCCGTCTGTTGGTGTCGCTGTCCGCATTCATAATCATTAATTCCAATGAATTCCGCTCAATTATCATCGTAAGGCGGCGGTAATTGACTTGTGCACTATTAGTTAACTCATATGACATTTTACTAAAAGTGGAAAAAGACAGAGAAAAGCTACCATAAATTGTTGTTGCACGAGCAGAGGAAGACAGAAGGACAGAAAGAAGGTTTTCTATTGCATTTTGTGGCGAAACTCTAAACAATAAAAGCGAAGATTCTCTACACGCCATCAAATGCAGCTTGGAATACTAATTGAATAATAAGCAAACGTACATACATATAATATATATTTACATTTTCATATGTATGTATGTATGTGTATGTTTGGATGTAATAATTATATTTACGCACATTTTAGAAAGCAATAGAATTATGCCCGGCTTAGCAATTTCAAACGATTCTACGAAATCAAGCGCGTTTATTTCCGGTTCACTTCCTTTTTGAGTGGGTTTTTTTGAACATTTGGAATTAGCTGTAAAAGATAGTGTTATATACATACATAAATGGCTCAAGAAGTTAGTCATTACTTTCATTTATAATAGTGAATTGGCATTTCCAAATTTTTTTATACAAAATTTATATCAGAAGGCCAATGTTTTTTTATTTTTAATTTTTTTAGAAGAGAGGAAATAAAGGGAACCAACTCGCTAGAATAAAATGAGTGACTCAACCATTCAGCTTAACCATAAAATAAACTTATTGTTCGGACTTTCTTCGTCGAGATATGAGTCACTACTCAGTCCAAAGTAGCCACTGTTGCCAAGTGAAATTTTTGGTTGGATTTCAAGACTGAAATAATCTTCGACGTCGAAGTTATGACTGTCAACAGTGACTTGGGAGCCAAGTCGAAACTGCGATGACTGTTACACGATAAGGAATTTCCTTATCACCTTAACGTCAAAAGACCTCGATCCTCTTTTCAGAGGTCTTTTCCAAAATTTTACATATGGTGAATATCGGGTCATTGGTCGATTTACCTGGTCAAGGTCAGGTTGGGGCCATGAGGGGAAGTCGATGTTGGGTCGTCCAGCTATCACAAATGATCGATCTGGTTTTGTGTTTTCCGATATGGTGACAGCCAAGTAGCTTAATGAATTTTCAACCCATATTGTGATGTCTCGTCCTGGAAGCACTCATGAGTACACGTCCTTCTCTTCCGTGGACAAAGCCGTGATATGTTATTGTCAGTCTTTATTCCTATGAGAACATCAACCAGCTGGACGGCGGCAGAGTGAGTTGTAGAGTTCACTCTTAGCCACTTGAAATCAACATAAACCACTTCAGCGCCTTTCAAGCTGAGCTAACACCAAAAATGGAAGCCGGTTAATGATTACACAACTCTAATACGGTAACTTAACCTATCACTACGTCTCGCCACTGCAATCACACCACCACAAAGGGGGGAAAAATAGTAAGACGCAGGGAAATCTCAAACAAACTCTCGACTGTATTCGAAACGTCCGTGTTTTTGGCCAACGGACATAGACACATCCCAAGAAATTGCAAAGCCAACGAGCTAACCAGAAGGAGAACTATCTTAACAACGACACACGATGAGTGCATACATCATTCCTCGTCAAAATATCTGCTAAGGTCGACTTTTACCAGTATCGATGAAAAGCGAATAAAGTCTCTACTGCTTCTAAACAGAACCACCAGGAGCACAACAACCGGCATAATAATCGGACAGTGTCTGACGGGTAGAAGGATGGGATACTTCTCTAATAACTTTCGTTTTACAGTTGTAGTATTAAAGACACTGAGGAGTTGGTTGAACACTTTCTCTGCCACTGCCCCGCCCTGCAACCCGACATCGTTTCCTCGGTAATTTCTGCCAGGATTGGATTAGGCTTGGACTAGGGACCTCCTATAGAAGATGCTGAATAATGAGTAGGAGAAAACGTTCTCCCATCTCTTATGAGACTATCCAGCTTTGGGCAGTGCTAGACTTCGGAATTTTGGAACCCTACTGCTGGGTGGCCTTTGGAAGATAGCCGTTGTGAAAGTCGTGGATCTAATGAGGTTTATTAGAGCATCGAAATGGCCAGATAACGAAGCCTAATAGTCAAGTTTTTGTGACATCTCAATGGTGTGTTATCTCTGGTCTAAGCGTAATCTATACGATAAACCGGTAGCCACCATAGCCTGATCTTACCTAAGACGTAATGCCACAACTATTTTCGGAAAAAAATCAGAATCCTATAGAAAATAAATGTTGAGTTTCGAGAACATAAAAAAAAGTTTTATATTTCTAAAATAATTGAATAAAAATAAACGATAAATAAATAATGAAATTTGTGGAACATACACGTAACTACACTATTTAAAATCACTTTTTGGTAAAAAGATATTTATCCAATTAATTTTGTATATTTAAGCTTAGTTAAAATATTAGGAACAGCCCTCGTAAAGAATAGTCTACGCCCATAGCAACCTCGTCTAACCAACGTCTGAGTACTAACCTGCATATATGTATATACATGCGTATATATACTCGTATATAAGATTAATAAGTTTTTTCCAGAAAGAATGAACGTAGGCTGCATTTGGTCAATCGGCTGAGACACATTTAAAGCCTGTGCAACAACAAATAAACAACCCATTCAAAGTTTATTTAAACACGTTTTCTAATCTCCTTGCAAAGCAGGTATGTAGGTCAATGGTGCGCTGCTATAGCGCAAATATGAAACAAATATATATATATAAATTTCAGCCGCGTATTCATTTGATTTTTCCATTTCATTGCATTTTTTTTGCATTGCCATCGAATATACAAACAACACAAACAAATTTGTCATAACAAATAAGCCTTTTCCACGCTGAGTGTATGCAGAGGCGAGAACGCCTGAAAGTATGCTTTTAAATATTTATATTACTTTGTGCAGACACGCGCTTGGACTTATGAATATGGCGACATACATATTTATTTATTTATATTATTTATATACATATATAAGCGTTTATGCTTATGTATCGATCGATAAAAATGCATGTGTATATACGTATGTACAGATGTGTCTTTTGCCGAGGGTGCGTTGCGTTGTTGAAGCATGGAACTGAACTTGAACTTATACTACGTATGTATATATATGTGTGTACGTGTATGTATATAAATATGCATGTTTATATAAATGTTTATATATACAAGTGGATACAGCGAAAAACACGTGTCAATTTATGTATTGGCGAAAGCTTTTATGCGTGTAGACGCTTGACAAAATCACCCAAATCATTCATACAACCCACACAGCTTTATTAGTGCACAGTCATTCATCAAAGTATGCGTGCCCCATAATCCCAGTCACACGCAATCACTATATTTGTATGTGCTATACATACATACACTGACTACGTGCTACTATTTTTGTTTTTTTTCTTTTGGTTGCTATCCTTCTGCTCACTCACGCTTGACACAGCGGACGAACTGCTGCGTCTGTAGAAAAACATCCTTCTTTTGCTTTGCACGAATCCTCGAATCCTCAAAGCTGTGCGTGGGTTTCACAGTGAGCGCAAACTTTTATAAAAACTGCCAAAACAACAGACAACAAATAAAATAACTGCATATTATAGGGTTACCCGTTTAGTGGTTTGAAAAGACAAACCAAACATGTTATATTTTAGTTAAAAGTCAGGCATTTATGGAAATGAATCACCTAACAACCACACGACTCATTAAAATTATTAAAGGGTGATCCATTACGAGGTTCCCTGCTTTTTTAAACAAAAAACAAAAAATAACACAGAAAATTCAAATTTAATGGGGAATATTTATTATCATTCGAAAAAATATATTTTGGCATTTATTTTTTGAAAAATATCAAATAGTCTGTTATCATGGCGGTATAAAGTTCGCCGGCATCATTTCTGAAGAAATATGGACCGATAGTTCTACCGGCCCACAAACCACATTAAACCATTTTTTTCTGGATGAAAATGGTAGCTCTTGAATCTCAGCAGGTTGCTCTTCGTCCCAAATGCGGTCATTTTGCCGAACAAAATTTAGCTCTAAAACGTCGCATCTTCTTGGAACGTTTGAAGAGCCCATAGAAAGAAGTGATGTCGCTTGGGACGTTCCGTCCGAATCTCCACGGTCTTTCGTGTACTCTGAAGCCTCATTAAAAGGTGGCCTATGTAAATGGAGAGCCTGTCTAGAAGGATAAGATTGTTATAACTGTCTGGTCACTTTACACGCGATCTCATTCATGCCTCTTGAGTCTGCTCCTTTGACAAAGGCCAGTGTAATCATACACTTTGACGTGGACAAAGGTAAAACCGCATCGTATGCACTTTGTATTGTGGATGGAAGGTTCTGTAAAGATCGAGAGCGTTCCATGAAAAAAAAGATATATTTTAAATTCATTTTATTTATGTTTATTTTCGAAGCCGCAAAATGGATAACCCCGTATAATTATATACATATATGTTGTAGAGAAAATAACGGTAAATATCGAAATGCGAAATTGTCTTTAAGATTTTTTTGGTGCGTCTCGCATTGTAAATCAACCATTTTATATGCGGCGGGACATTTTACGTAGGCGGCACACTTTATTGAAAGAATATCTTCGAAGAAGGTATAAAATTGTGTTGAAATGAATTTCAAAATTTACTCTTTACACATTTACCTGGGTAAGTGTACTATGTAAAATATTGTGGGTTAGTAGTAGCAAGTTTCTAGCAAGCGTTATAGCATTCGGTAGAAGGAGAGTCTCTCTGTTTCAAACATTGTTCGGTGTAGAACGGCACGGAGACTCCCCCATATATTTCTGATGTTTAATTTGATGTTTTGGCAAAAAATGGAGAGACAGTTTATTATAGAGTGCCTTCCCACGGCCGATGGACTTTTATGAGGGGCCTTTATTTCACTTCAGAAACAAACTCAGTTGGGCTGACATTTCATGTCAAAGTATTGGTCCGACCAACACCCGAAAATTATAGAAATTTTATTTAAATTAAAAATCAATCATTTTTTTTCTAATTGCGGTCACCCCTCGGCAGGGAATCTCAAGTCCTCTGATGCACACTACAATTTGGACTTCTCGAATGATTTAAAGTTTCTTAAAAGCTTTTCAGACGTTCGAAAACATTGATTGTCCTTCGTCCTCAAATTAAAGTGCTTTTAAACTTAATTATTGGCATTTAACATTTGTCCCTCCTGAAATAACAAACGCTTCGAAGGAGATCTAAAAATAAAAATCCGTTTTTAGCATGCATAGGAAAAAGAATAAAAACTCAAACTGAATTATATTTGCTTTTATGACTGGTAAATGATACTGCCTTCTTCAATGGAATTGCTATTCATACATACTACATACCTACTTGCACTAACTTGCCAACTCATGGGACGCCCACAGCTTAAGAAGAAAATATTTCCGCTTCGTCTTTTATACACTTACGTAAAATAGTTGATAACGGTGGTTTTGTTGCTTTCGCAACTTGTTCACCTAAATATTATTTTTAGAAAAAAAAAGTTCAAATTTTCACTTTATTAGTTCATACCGAGCGGAAGGCCCGCCCAAACATTATTTATTTAATTCATTTTAATATATATTTATTTCTTTTTTAAACGCCTATGGAATTGTTTACGAGTGTGTATGTATGTATGTATGAAGGTAGATGTGTTTTGCAAATTATTTTCTTACTCTTAATTGGCGTAGGCAACGAATCAAGAATAGCATGACTCGCCAAACAACAGCTGAAGTTCTCTTCAATTTATCTCATCCGTAGAGCCTTCTTCTTTGCTGGCTTTTTGCTGTTCAGGCTCGCCAACTGTATTCTTCAACTTGATCTGTATTTTCCAAAAATCAGTATGTAGGTGGATTTCTCAATTTATGTTTGTCTTCTAGTAAGACGTCAAGGGAGAGTCCATTCTTATTAAATTCTGGAGTATAAAATAATTTAATTTAATTTTTTTGTATTTTATTTTCTAGAATTTATTATTTAACGTACTTACCTAAAATTACATTATTTCAAGTTAGTACGATTAAATTTTATTTTATGATGTTTTATTTTATTCTAAGTTTTCTATACCATGTTTTCTATATATATTTTCCTAATAAAAATTTAAATAAAACAAAATTGAATCAAATTGAATTGAATTATATTTTATAATGTTATATAATAGTTATAAAATAAAATAAAATAAAATATATTAAAATAAAATTAATAAAGTGAAAAAATTAGATAAAATAGATAAAAAAATAAAATAATATTAAATTAAATTAAATTAAATTAAACAAAATAAAATAAAACTAAATAAAATTAAATAAAATATAATTATGTTAAAATAAAATAAAGTAAACCAAAATAAAATAAAATAAAACAAAGTAATATTAACTTAAATTAAATTGAATAAATCAAAATAAAATAACATAAGCTTATATTAATTTAAATTTATTTAAAATAAAATAAAATAAAACATAATAAAATAAAATGAAATGAATAAAATTAAATTAAATTATAATAAAATAAAATAATACGTAATAAACAAAATAAAGTAAAATAAAATAAAATAAAATAAAATAAAATAAAATAAAATAAAATAAAAATAATAAAATAAAATGACAAAAAATAAAAAATTAAATAAAATAATATTAAATTAAATTAAATTAATTTAAATTAAATAAAACAAATTAAAGTAAAAGGAATCAAAAAAATTAAATTAAATAAAATAAGATAAAATAAAATAAAATGAAAGAAAATGAATTAAAAAAATTAAATTGAGTGAAATGTAATAAAATAAAATAAAAAATATGATAAAAATAAAATAAAATTAAATAAAACAAAATAAGATAAAATAAAATAATACAGAACTAAAAAATATAAAAAAATGAAATAAAATAAATTAAAAAAAAAATAAAATAAAATAGAATTAATCAAATTAAATTAAATTAAATTAGATGAAACAAATAAAATAAAATAAATAAAAAGTACGATGAAAGGTAAAAAATGAAACAGATTTACATAAACTAAAATAATGTAAAATAGATTAATTAGAACAAAATGAAGGAAAATTTCCCAAAATAAGATAATATAATATATATGGTACATATAATGGTATATAATGTTTTTTCCAACAAATGGAGGGACCTACAGTTTTTCTAAGCCGCTTCCGAACGGCCGATGGATTTTTATAAGAATATTTTATTTCAAGCCAGAAATACCCATGGAGGGCTTGACATTCCTTGCCGAAGGACAACAGTAATAAGAAAAAATAGCTTTCTGCATTTAATGGTGTCTGGACGAATACTGGCCTTCCAAGCGCACTGTTAACCAAAGTAACAAGTTAAATAAATTCAAATAAATTAAAAAATAATAATGTGGAATAAAATTTAAATATGTTTAATCAAATTAAATTAAGTTATAGAAAATCAAATTGGAGTCTGAGAGCCATTATAAGCCATACAGCTTGGCTTTAGGTGACTTGCTTTAATTTATCTATTATTTTTTACAATCACTTACTACAAATCTGTAAATAGTATCTACTACGCAGCACGTTTAGCATAGCTATCTAGATATGTACCTATGTATGTACGTGTATATACTCGTATATTGTCTACATTCGCCGTAAAATTAACTTAATGCTTTACTTATTTTTTCCTGTCCTGCTTTGCTTCATTTTTCTTGAGTGGGCGTATATGGATTTTTGCAATTTTTTAGTTTTTGCTTTAATTGTTATGTTATTTTTGTAGTTTGACCAGCATATATATATGTATATACTATATATGTATGTAGATATATATGGTATGTAAAGAAGTAAGCTTAGGTAAACTTGTGTATACACCTATTTTTCTGTGACACCCTCTCATGTATTGACCCTCGTGGTTTTTGCTACATATTATATGTATTGTATGTACGTATGTATATTATGGCTTTTTCTTGTTGTTTGGGCAATTCAAGTTTGCGTGGGCTTTTTCATTCATGAAAACTTCAATTTATATGTATGTATGTATTACTCTCTCGTACTACGCGCGTGTGCAAAAATTCCATACCACATACACATACATACTTCGGCTTGACTACATCAATATGTAAATATGTATGCATGTATGTAATAAAATATACACGTATGTGACAAAAGTTTACTTCCACATTTTTTTGTGCAGAAATCTGTCGACAATCAAATATACTTACATATATATGAATGTTTGTATGTATGTACAGTTCATTTATTGGAATTATATAAATTTTAGTATGTAAATTCTCTCATAGCAATGTAAGAGTATATGCTCTTGCGCAGAGAGTGAAGAAAACAAACATACATACATATATACATACATATGTAGCGCGTAAATATGTATGTAGTTTTTACAGAATTATATTGAGACCTTACAACGAAGGCTACAGGTTGACGCATGCGCGCTTTCAGACCACATGCACAAAGTATGTAAGCATTAGTGTGTTAGTGTGTGTGCGTCCCTTTTGTGGTATATCCTTGAAAAAGCACCCACACTCCAGGCAATAGTCCCAAGGCCCACACGTACACGCGTTGGCTTTACTTTCGCCAGTATCAGGGTCATGGATATAATTTTAAACTTTTCCAAGAGTCTCCACAAAAACAGAAACGTTTCTCTTACAACAGTTTGTATGTAGTGTTTGTAAGGGCCAAAAAATTACGAACAAAAAAGATTACCCAGACCTTGATGTACAAGAGAGTAGGAAGGTTTGAAGCGAGTGAAATGAGCAGGTGAGAAGTGGGAGAGGTAAAAGTGTATTGAATTTTGTTACTACGTTTTTTATCAGCTGTGTAGCTGCCAGAAGAAACTTATTCTGAAATTGTACCTAGAAGAGAACTCAAAAGAGTTGATGAGACAAGGGTATAGGCAAGGTATTGTAAATGGTAAAAAGAGTAGCAAACATAAGAACATAACCCATTCTGATCAATCGATGATTGTCCGTGAGCCCCGTGGTTGTATTTTAGTCCTTCTAGGAACCCTTCCGCCCTTCATGTAGCCTAAGATGGCCTTTCAAGGCATCTTGTAACCGATGAAGCGATTTTCGGCCGAGCTCCTCCTCCAGCCGTGGTGTGCGCCTTAATGTTTTACCAACAAATATAGGCATTTACCGTTCATATTCTAACTTTCAGGAACAAACTGGATAGAGTTCAGCGGTCGGCAGTATTCTCATTACTGGAGCTCCAACGTCGACTCCATCAAAAGCCCTGGAAATTCTTCTTAATTTTCTTCCCCTGGATTTGTACCGAGTTGCAATGCTATAAGATTGGACGCGGCTCAGCAGGAGGAATCTCGCTGCGGCGCACGCCACAAGAATCCCGAACAGGAATGAATGGGAAAAAGCAAATGCTCCGGATCAGAGTGGCATAGCCATCTTCACGGATGGCTCTGAACTCGATGAAAGGGTAGGCTGTGGAATTTACTCACCAACGCTATTAAACAATTTTAATTTGAGGCTGCCAGACTACCAAGCAGAACTTATTGCAATCACGGTAGCCTCAGAATGGTTACTGGTATCTCAATCAGTATATACTCGGACAACGAAGCTGGAATCAGATCTCTTCAATGTAATTACACCACTTTAAACAATATCTCAGCTAGATATAATACAGCCCTGATCGGGGTGCTCGGACATAGAGACATCCTAGGTAAATGTATGGCGGATGAGCTAGTGAGAGAAGGTACTACTCTAACTCTACGTGCACGTCGTCGTACCTCAGCTGGCTTTCACCAAAACAGCATACACTAGATGGCGTGACTAGACAGCTGGTCGCTAAAAGATCAAGTGATCTAATCCGCCTAGACCAGTTCACCAACTAATTCAACAACGGGCGTACTAACTGGACACTGTTTAATGGGACTTCACGGTAGGAGAATGTGATACCTTTCGAATGAATTTGATCGTAGCTGCAGTGACGAAGAAAAGTCTGTCGATGAAGAATCTGCCGAGCCTACACGAAATGGTACTTACATCTGAGAAGGTGAAAAGTACTCAACAGCGGTATCACAACGGGCCTTCTAGTCGTTCTGATCAGAAACTGCAGCAACTTAACTCAATTCAACTCAACTCAACTCATCTGAAGAAACCTACCTAGCTTTGCTTCGGTCCGCTTCCACTGGTTACATGGCTTTAACATAGCATTTAAACTAACCCCTGCCCTCTTTTAGCCGAGCTACGTGGTTTATGGACAATCCCCTACTAGGCTAAAGATTGCCTGGGCACACAATCTTAAGAAGTGTTATTTAATTTATAAATAAATTAATCTGAACTCGGCCACCCTACACCCACTAAATCAACCGGTCGTGAGCATACTAAAAATTAATTACACTCAACATACTAAAGTAACAGTTCAGTTGTTTCTCTCCGCCATACAAGTGGAGAGTTTCAATATTTTTTTTCTGGGCCAATATATTCATATCGCAAATTATGCGTGAGATGCAAGCAAGAGAGCAAGAGCGAACTGAGTATTTTTGTGTTGTTGTATTTGTTGTATTTTCTCATTTTGTACTGCCTCAACTACTTGTTTAGTATCCACACAACACCCTCATATACAATACTTTGCATATATGTACATATCTACACATGGTATGTATGGATGTAATAACAATTGTATATTCATGTATGTACATATGTGTGTATGTGTGTGTATGTGTATGCGTGCGTATATGTATATCAACAGTTTTGCAGGAAATTTCAATGAATCAAACTGCATTTCAAGGCGTGGAAATATCAATGAACCTTTTATATACCTATGAATGTATGTATGTATGTATGCAGCAGCGCATAATCAAAAATATTCTACTCAATATTTACATACATAAAGTGAAGTAAATTGTGGGTGGTTAAGAGCAAAAGTAAATTGTGACTTGGGTGTGTTATATGTACGAATGTAAATGCATACATATGTAATGTGTAATATATTGCGTAAGTAAATAAGTAAGAACATATATATTTATTTTTTTAATCTATAACAACAGATATTTGTATGATTTGCAATAAAATTTAATCAAAATTCGCAATCGTAGATTTTCTTTGTGTATATATGTATGTACCTATATATAAATATTTGTGTTTGTAAATAAATATATACCGATATATATACATAAATTTATAACATTATTACATTAATCAGAAAATAGTTCCTCCCGAATACCCCTTCAATCATTAATTCAAGATCTCAATATTTCCATAAACACATACATACATTTACATACTTATGTATGTACATATGTACATACTAAAAATCATCCACAGATGACTGTGGGTGTATGTATACTTCTTAAACTTAACGCATAAAATAAAATACATATATGTAAAAAACAAAAACAATTTCACTTCCTTTTACAGCATCTCTGAGACACTTTAAATTCATTTAAACAATCTCTACATTAGTTTATTAAGAAAACACATTTGTAGAAATATTTCTCGTATTTTTTCCACTCAACGTACGCTCTTCATTGTGAAAGCAACACCTTTTTTCGCTCCCACATGCCAATACATGAAAACATTTGAAAATACAATTCTCTCCAGTGTGCAGAGGAAGCTACTTAAATTTCGTAGTAGTGCTTTGAGATAATAGTAGTATTTTAGAAAAATTCGTAGCATATTATTAATTAAGGATTTAACTACCTATATGTACACGTACATGTGCATATATTGTAAGAAACTCTACGATATTATAAAATTAAATTTAAAAATGTTGACCTCTCAGTTTATTTTCTACGCACGGGCAAAAAAAAAAGAAGTCATTCGGTGCCAAGTCAAGGCAATATGGTGGATGAGTCATTAAATCGATGTTTTGAGTGCTCAAAAGTGCGTCAAGAGCGCTTTCATTATCCTGGTGAAGAGTGATCGGGCGGTAGGTTGTCCTTATTTCTGGTTATTGTGTACCACTCAGAATTTACAAACAGCCCAGCAGACAAAAAATGAAATGGATTCATTGGAATAAAACTCATGTTCATACATGCTTTAAAAAGTAGATTTATCGAAGCCAAAATTGACAATCAACTCGACAGTTTAGATTTTCAATAATTTTCGCTTGTAGAATTTGACGAGCAGTATGGTTCAGACACATATGTTGGCCTCAATTTTAGTGAACGTAAGTCTAGTAAGAAGTAATCCATTATTTTTGCAATTAGTGATTTGTATCTCGCGTTCCATAATACGATTGAATTACTAAAAATCATAATGAGAGAAGTGTTGATTACCCAACTCAGTAGTATTTGAGCGCATGTTAAATCAACACCAATAATGAGAAAATATGCTGTATTCTACAATTTTTATTCGATAAAGATGAAAAAACAAGACAGACAGCTAAAAATGTGAATAGTATTTATGGTCCTAATCCTAGTTAAACATTGCATAAAGAAGCTGGAGTTAACGAGAATAAACCTCATGGACCGAATCTCCAAAATCGATCCATTTCAGAAGCGCATGATGACTAATGATGAAAAGTGAATCACAACAAGCGGGTGAGCGGGTACAGTCTCCCAGCAGTGTGTTTGTTGGGATTTACAAGGAATCATCCACTATAAGCAAACAGGATGGAAATTCTGCTTCTTCAGTACAACCTCACACATCGATAATGACTAGCCAGAAGCTCCGAGAGCGTTCTTAAACATTCACTTTATAGTCCGGACCTCCTACCAATTGATGATTGTCATCCATCCTGCCTATGGCGAATGATTTGGCTGATGAAGAATTGGCCTCAAGGAAAGCTTGTGAAAACCTATTGTCCCAATTTTTTGCCATTAGGGATAAGGGTTGTTTATGAGAGTGACAAAATGGGGTTACCTACTACTAAAGTTATCAAGCAAAACTAACGCTGATTTGGTTGTACTGGAAATTTAGAAAATTTGATTTAACAAAATTTATATTTTTACTTAGGTCGTAAATTTAGTAGTAATATTTTGTATAGTACATCTGACTAGTGTTGATCTACTACTATTGCGGTAAACTCTCAACACTGCTTCTCTCACCACTTTAACACGCTACGAGTGCTCAACTTGCAGATACATCTAGCATATTAATGTTCATACGTTCGTTTCATCTTCAACATACTCTGACTCTCCCACTAGTCATCAAAAACACAAGTGCAAATCGCCTATATGTATACGGCAAAAGGTAAAAAAAAGAGAAATTTCTCTACATACAATTTGCGATTATATACATATGTACAATACATATACCAACACATGCAAACGTATGTAGCGCAAGCGAGTTCACAGAAGAGGAAATAGAATAAGAAGAAGAACGAGAGAGTTGATTTGTTCATATGTACGTATGTATGTACATATATTTTTGCTTTTTCTTTTTTTTCTTGTTTGCTTATATTTCCACTGTGCAGAGTGAATCCACTTGGCGTTTCATATGCTATTGGCTTTGTCGCTGTGCACATTCGGAACGTTTCAGCCATCGTTGCTGGTCGTATTTACTTGTCCGTCAGGCGTACTTGTATCGGTATTGCGCGCTGTAGTCGCTTTTCTACTTTTTTTTTGTGTTTCTCTTATTCAATTCGCTGAAGTTATTGTAAGAAGAAAAAAATTTAATATTTATTTAATAATGAAAATACAATAATAATATGATAAATTAAATATTTTGTATGAAAGAAAAACGCATTGAATGAACAAAAAATAAAATTACAAACATTTACATACATATGTACATACGAGTATATACATATTTCGTTGCATTACAAGAAAAAGTATCACAATAAAAAGGTAAATCTCCAAAGCAAAGGTAAAGTAGGAGTGTGATAAATACTAAGATGAACGACACAGAGTGAAAATGAAATTTATGCTTCTTCTTAAATCAGTAGTTAATAAATAAATTTTAAAGAAAATGCAAAACGTGAAAACAATAGAAAAAAGTGGTGAAAATTTTTGTGAAAAATTGTGAAGGAATTTAGTGTAAAAGATAAACAAGAAAATATTAAAAAATTACAAAGTTACTATATCGAAGCAGATAAAAAATAAACCATACACACATTGCGCACAGTTTGAGTGGCACTGTGAGCGCAGCAGCGTCGTTTAGTTTTCCGCACTTCGCTCTGCTCGTTATTGCATTCACCATTGGCCATTATATTATTACATGAGCTGCATGAGTAATTGAATGCGTTGTCAATGATGATGTTGTTGGCAGCAAAGTGTTGTTGACAAGTCAGTGCGTTCGACCAACAACTATTTATACGCGATTACAAATATAAATACACACAACAAGTACGTTTATTATATACCTACATACTCGTATGTATGTATCTTAGTGTCAGTGTTAAAGAAATTGCGAGCGAAATTTTCAAAAGCCAAAATGCTGAGTGTGCATAATTTTTTGTTTAGAAATTAGAAAATGACAAATCGCTGATGAATTTAAGTGAGATAAAAGGCTACAAAAATAAAACATAAACTGTGGCTATACGAACACAACAGTTTAAGAATTAAAGAAATAAAATAAAAGTAAAAATAAAATAACAAAAAATCCAACAACTGCTCGTACAAGCGCAACAAGCAATAAGAAGGTGAAAAAAAAGAAATTACCAAAGGCAGTGCACAAAAAGAGTAGCGAAAAGTGCAATCGGACAACCACAAACGAAATACTTGGCATTCAGTGTTCAGCAGTGAGCGAAACGTATGACGATCACGCGATGTGTCAGTATTTTAGCGGCTCGCGTCTCTGAGTAACGTGTTTCGAAATAAGAGCGCGGCGTGTAAGGGCAAAAAAAGCGTGTATGCAGCGTACAAATTAATCATTTACGTGTATTAAAATAGAATTTATACATACATACATACATACATATATAATTAAACACAAATAATCAAGTACAAATACCAAATTTCATAAAAGCAAGCAAAAGAAAAAGTTACAGCAAGTAAACAAAACAAAAAAATATTCTAAATACATTTCTTACGCCAAACGTTTAGTGAAAGTTTTAAAATCCAATTAGAGCATAGGCACAATTAATTTCAAACACATACTTACACACACAAATAAATCTACAATAAACAAATTCACTATGCCGGAAACAGAGTACGAGTGCATTACAAAGGAATGTTTGCAAGCCGAATTGCGCGCCATATCCGCTTCCTCACACAGCCATAGCCATAGCAGCAACAGTAGCAGCAGCAGCAACAGCGGCAGTAGTCATCATCACCCGCTCACCCAGCTGCTCGCACAAAAGTTAATCCTTCTGGATTGTCGCAGTTCGCATGAATTCAGCGAATCGCGTATCCGTTCAGCGGTTAATTTCTTCATACCCAGCATTATGCTGCGTCGTTTGGCGAATGGCAAAATTGATTTGCTATCAACAATTAAATCAGCAGATCTAAAAGAACGCATACAAAATGGTTATAAAGTGAGTCTGTTCATATTGTATAATGATGTTGGCATGCAGGAGCAATCAGCAGCAGGGGCAGCGGCATCATCGACGTGCGGTGGCGGCGGCGGCGGCGGTGGGGTTGGTGAAGTGGTCGCAGCGGATGCTATAAATATTTTGTATCGCCGTTTGAAGCAGGACGGTTGTCGAGTAGCGGTGTTGCAAGGTAAGCAAATAAATTTCGAAATCTTTTTAAGTGTTTCAAAAATTTATGGCTTTTAATATTGTATGTATGTATGCAGTACATCCGGTGCGGATGTTTTAATGATGCAAGTGTTTTTGATATGCTGAATTTCGGAAATGATATAATTGCGACTCTCAAAAAAGTGAATTTGTGCAAATGTTAGCAAAGTTCTATAGACTGTAGGCAGTGAAAGTATCTATGTGATGAGGTGTCAGCGTAATATGAATGTGTTTGTTGTTTAGACTTTCAGACTTTACTATTTTGACTTTTTTCTTTTTATTAACATTGAAAAATGAGCTGTCGAATCAAGTTTTACAAAGATCACCATAAAACCGGCCTTGATCGCCTTGGTGAAGCTTGAAAAAATAAGTTTAAGAAAACATCGGAGGCTCCTTAACAGCCCAGAAAGTGGGAAATGTTTAATTTCAATATATAATAGATATAAAAATTAGAATTTGTTGTTGTAGTAACCGCAAAAATATTTTCTAAATTGGTTTTCGGGAAATTGACAGTCCTTTACCGGATAAAAATCCTGGTAGTTCCGGTTAAAAGTCTCAACTGTTGCGAGAACTATTGGATTTTAGTCGCTTCTTACGATAAGCACACCTTACAGCGAGTAAATTCTTGAACTCCTAACCCACAGGGGTTAACATTTGGTTGGATTTATTTTATTTTTATGATAAACACTGATTTATTTCCCACAACCTTTTCGTCACATGAGCACATTTGCATATCACACTCCTTAAAATATAAATATGTTGGGAAAAAATTTTTTTTGCTCCTTTGAACACCACGAGAATTCATGTGCTCGAAGCCTGCTGAGTATTGATTTATTAAGCTGCTACTCAAATCAAAAAAAAAAAAAGAACAAGAAAAATCTTAGCTTAACCTCAATAAACACATATTACAAGCGGAAAATAACAATGAAAAACATATATATATATATATATATATGTAGGTATATAACAACATGCGCCAAGAGTAGTAAGCAAAATGTGTTCACGTGAAACTTGTCAAAGGAATTACCCAAAAAAAAAAAGAAAAAAAACAACAAAAAACAGTATCGCCTTTAGGAATTAGAAAAGAAGAATTTTACTAATATTGCTTGCCACCGCTGTGTTTACATCTGCTGAATACCTGAAAAGGTTAATGACACAACCGCTCACTGCACACCTTATCGCCAGCATTCTTGTGCGCGCCTCGTGTCTGTTGTGTCTTTCAAAATCGACACTCGATGCACTGCAGCAACCGAAAAATTAAAAACAACAACAACACTTACATACATGCATAGTAACTGTAAGTAATGTAGTGTGTGCGCGCGTATAATCAGTGAAGGTAAACAAAAGAGAAAAAAAAAAGAAATCAAAAAGTAGGGAAAGATTTAACCAAAAACCAATATTCAATAACGAACATTACGAACCAACAACAACAACAACAAAGAAAGGAAATAAAACGAGCTGCCAGTATGTAAATATATATATATTTTTATACACACATACCTACATATATGTGTGTTATAGACAAAGCATTAATGAGTTAATATCAAGCTAATAGCTGATAATGCAATAACAGTACATACAAATGTACATAAAAAAAATAAAAAATTACAAAATATAAATAATAATAATTTTTATTATAATAATAATAAAAATAAAAAAAAATAAAAATAAAAATAAAAAAATAAAAATATAAAATAAAATAAAAATATATATAAAAATAAAAATAAGTATAAAAATAAAAATAAATATAAAAATAAAAATAAATATAAAAATAATAACAAATATAAAAATAACAACAATAATAATGATAGTAATAATAATAAGGATAATAATAATAAAAATAAAAATAACATTAATAATAATAAAATAAATAGTAATAATAATAAAAAAATAATAATAATAATAAAAAAATAATAATAATAATAAAAATAATAAAAATAATATTAATAATAAAAATTATAATAATAAAAATAATACTAATATTAATACTTATAATAATAATAAAAAAAATAATAATAATAAGAAGAAGAGAAATGTTATTAAATAGTAAAATAAAAGTAAACAGTATTAAAAATATAATAATAAAAAAATTCCTAAAATTAAAAGTAGAAATAATAAAAAAATAATTATAAAAATAACAATAATAATAATATTAATAATAACAATAATAATAGGAGAAGAAGAGGAGAATATTGTAATAAAATCATAAAATAAAAGCAAATAAATAAATAAAAAATAATAAAAATAATAATAATAATAATAATAACAAGAGAGAAATACTGCCCTCACCGAAGTCTTTATACCATTCATGAACCTAATTTATTATAAAATGCAGATGCTTTGCTCTTTACTTTGAAATAAACATCTGATCTTTGAATATCAAAATAATTTTATTGGAAAACCCTGTATTACGATTTCTATGAAAATAAGCAACCGAACGATCTCAAATTTACACCGCCTTCATAAATTACGAGCTTTCTTCAGATACAGAACGAAAGAATACTATATAAAAAGAATTATAGCAATTTTTAACAATTTGAAAATTAAATTCAATTCGAAAACTAATTTTTTTAAATCAAAATTTTTATTATTTCTTCGTTTGTTAAATTCATTAATTTATCATAAAAAAAAGCATACATTTCTTCTTATAATCCAAGCCAAATGCTATTTTTTATGTTTAGATGTCGGTCGGGACATCATCTCGCACTTCTCGACATACCCTGAAACTGCAGCCTCTACAGCATTGAACTACATTTTTTCGAAAACGTGTAATTTCAATTAAAATTTAATTCTTACTACAGAAAAACCAAAAATTATCGCTCTCTTCTCAACGCACGTACTCACTCACTTGTTTTATTTATTATTATTGTTTTCTTATCTAATTGTCATAGAATTTATAAGTGAAATAACAATTTCTGACCTTTTTTTTTGCTGCCGGTTTGGTATGGGTTTACAAAGAAAGCCCTTAATGTGTACGTGTATGTCACATTGTCAATTTTGTCAACTGTTCACCTTGAAATGTGACATTATCAAAAGGAAATGCTATAAATAGAATAAATGATATATGAATTTTACAACAAAAAGCAAATAATATTTTTTTTACACAAGCGACTCAACCTTTAGCAGGCGTAAACTGCAAAGAAACTGCTTTATTTATTTATCAGCCTACAAACATGTATATATCTGTACATATGTATGAAGTTTACTTAATTACACACGTGTGTATATACCTATGTAATTAAGTATAATTTTGCAATTAAAATTTCATTGATGCAATGAAAGCGTCTTATTCATAACTTTATTTGTTTTTATTTTTAACTGTTATTTTAAATGAATGAATTTAATTATAAATATGTGTGTGTTGTACATACATATGTATGCCAGCCGTGTGTAGTCATATATTAATAAATACATGTACCTACAATATACTGTGTACATATATGGTAAACAAACTCTTGTTTACGTATGCATATATACATATATAGGTATATATATATATCAGTGTAACTTGCTTATATTTCATATATTCTCTATTTACGCCAATAAATTTATTAAGTAAATTTTAATTTATTTACCTATTCCACATACATACATACAAATGTAAGTATGTACTTGTATACTTGTATACAACTCTAAATGTATATTATTGAGTTATCTTTATTGTCATTGTTAATGTTATTCAGTTTTTTTTTGTTGCTTGTTTTTTTGCTTTGCTTATTTGCAGTTCATTACCGTTGTATAATTTTATTTTTATTTATACTATTTATTTATGTTTTTTTTCCAACTCTTATACGGTTGCTCTACTACACAAAAGTTATACTATTACTGAATGAATTTAATAAAGTACTTGTTGAAATTGTTGTTATCTGCCCACTTACCGCCCACTTCTCAGCCACATCTCACTTTAAGTTCATTTCATTTCCATCAATCGAATTACCAGCTAAACGTACATGTACCCTTATGAAGTTTGACTGTATGTATCTACATAGGTACATATGGTATGTACTATGTGAATATATGAATATGGTTATGGTATTATATGAGTCTTTGCGTTCATTTCCGTCTTATCAGTCAAATACTTATAGATAGAGAATTTAATTCATATGGCATCATTTCATTATAAATATATATTGTATCATATATATATAAATATATATACACATTCATACACCCGATTCTTATATAACATACATGTTTGAGTTTAGATATTTATTAGCAATTTTTCATAAAAGTCAGAAATTCAAGAATTAATACTGAAATTTTTCTAAGAACATTAAATGATAGTTAAAATTCGCCTAAATAAAAAATATAAATAATATTATTTATGAAATAAAATAGAAAATATGATACTGCAATTGCGATTTAAATTTTGAACTGCCTACTTTACCTATTTTATTTTCCTTTAATTTATTTTATTTGAATTCATGCATTTCAATTACAATTAAATATTTATTCTGTTTTCTTCTCTTTTTTATAATATTTTATATCATTTAAATTTATTTCAAATATTTTGTATCATTTTATTTAATTTAATTTCGTTTTCTTTTTTTTTGTTTTACTTTAATTAATTTTTTTTATATTTTACTTAATTTTTTTTTATTTAATCTTATTTTATTTCATATTGTTTATTTTATTTTATTTTTATTTCTCAATTTTTTTATTTTATTTTATAATCTTTGATTTTTTTCACTTGATTTGATTTGATTTTATATTATTTCAATTTAATTGAAAATATTTTATTTTAATTAATTTATGTTATTTTGTTTAATTTATTTTATTTTAATTTTTTTATTTCATTTTACATTTTTATTTTTATTTTTTCTTTATTTTTATTTTTATTTTAACTAATTTTTTTTGTTTAATTTTAGTTATTTAATTTTTTTATTTTAATAAACTTTTATTCATTTAATTTGATTGTACTTTTAATTTATCCGCTTATATTTTCTTTGCTTGAATTTTATTTCTTTTACTATTATTTAACTTTTTATTTCATTCTATTCAATTTATTTTATTCAATAGAAACCTCATTCTTATAAAAATTTTACATGACCGCCATTTCTGCGGATGTATAATATACATACGTGTATGCACATATTTATTTACCATTCATACATATAAATATCTGTACTAAATTCCATATACCATTATTATTTCAAACAGCATGACAACAAATCTCTAAGTCAGTATTATGTATGCACTATGTATATAGGTACATACATGTATATTCATTTACAATAGTTAAAAAGCTAGTAATTTGGTGATAAGATAAATTCCGCGTACGATATTTAGCTCAACTCTTTATTACCAAATTTCAATTATAATTGGACTTTTGTTTTATTTTCTGATATTTTTTCATAAGCATACCAGTAACCACTGTAACTCAACGGGTAGTAGTGCATGCTATGGTCTTGGGTAAAAATGATCGTCCCTCCATTACTACTTCTGAGACCCACAAATATATTTATTATGGAAAATATTCTTTTAATTTTTTGTTAGTTAACGACTTCTTATGCGGTGCTTTTTAAGAAAATGTTAACCGACTTTTAATTTAACGTTATTTATTTATAGAAGGAAATACAAAAAAAAACAAAAAAATGGGGAAAAAATTAAAGATTAAAATAGTATCAATAAAAATCTATTTCCAAACACTCGAAACTTTTGACAGTCGCAGTAAATAAACTGAAAATAAATTGATTAGCGCAAGGTAGAAGAAGCAAGAAAGTAAGAATGTTGAAAATTCCAGGAAACTTTTCGCTTTTGAGATAGTTTTATACCTTAACATTAATCTTTAATTTCTAGTAAGGAGTAATTGATTAGCACCTCTTGTGTTTTGCTAATTATATGAGTAATTTTCTAGTTGAAATCAGCCTAAGTCTACACACATATATACAAATAAAAAAAAAATACTTCATAGGGTGTGCTCAAGGTCACTTAAATAAAAGATAACGTCATGTTTATACACATAAATATGTGCATAAGTATGTTTGTATGTATATAATAGCAGACATAGGAAGTTTATTGTTGATATGTAAATAATACTTTATCATTGAGAAGTCAAATTTCCGGGAATGCTTCAAATTAATTTGCAAACAAACAAAATATGTACGTATTTACCACTAAAATAATTAAAAAAAAAAATTAAAAAGTAATCAAATATATAACAAAAGGAAAAGTAAACAAATTAATTAAAAAACAAACAAAACAAATAAATAAGTAAATAAAAATATAAAATATTAAGCAAATAAAAAACATTAGAGAAAGTATTAAGAAAAATAAAAGTAAATAAAAAATATTAAAAATAAAAAAAAATAAAAAACATATTAAATTAAATAAAGAAATAAGTAAAATAAATAACAAAAACGAATAAAAAAAAATAAAATAAAAATAAATCCAAAAATTCAAAAGGTTATAAAATTGAATAATAAAAAATACACAAATAAAAAAAATAAAAATAATAAATAAATATAAAACGGTAAAATAATAAGGAGAATTAGAAACAAAACTAAAAACAGAATAAAATAAAAAAATTTATAAAAATAAAAATATAAATTAGTGGAAATACATTTTTAATTAAAAAAAAGTAGAAAAATTTAAAACAATAAAACGCTAAATAAAATAAAATATATTTTAAAAATAAATATGGTAAATAAAAATTAGAAAAAAAAAAACATTTAATATGGATAAAAATAAAATAAAATAAGTAAATTTAATAATATGCGTGAATAAAACAAAATAAATAAAAAATAAAATAAATATTTAAAAAAACTAATAAGTAGGAAAAAAGAAAAAAAATAATAAAAAAATTTAAAAAAAAAAATGTAAGAATTTTATTCAAGTTCCACTTTTTACTAAAAAAAATTAAAAGTTTTAAAAACAATGAGAATATTTACAAAATAAGTAAAATAAAAACAATAAAAAATTTAAAAATTATTGTAGAAAAATAATACAACCAAAAAAAATATTAATAAATAAAAATAAACATAAAAAAATATTTTTAACTAACTTTTTTAAATAAAAAAGAAATAAAGATATAGGAAAATTAAAAAAATATCCAAACAAAACTTTAAAAATTGAAAAAAGTCTAATAAATAAAAAAAATAAAAAGAATAATTCAAAAAATTTAAAGTTTGTAGAAGAAAAATTAAGAAAAAAAAAATAAATTAAAAAATGAAATAATTAATTAAATATAATTAAAAAATCGTATTATATTGAGTATTTAGTATACCTGTATCACCATAATCTATAAAAATTTGAATTCAAATTAAGGTAAATCACCTCCTGTTACTGTTAAGCATAATGAATTAGAGTCATCAATCAAAAATTTAATGAGAAAGTGTCTGCAGTTTTTGAGTGCAATTCTTACTTATGCATCAGAGACGCAAGCAGAACCTTAGTTTTAGTCGTAGTGGTCGATATGTATAAGTATATGATTGTTTATTTTATTTTATTTTTTTTTATTAGAAATAAAAATATTTAAGTTTTCGCAAATCACAAAATCAACAATCGGAAATAGATATATATACATATAATATAATATATATAATATATAATAACAAAATTGTAAATATAATCTGAATAATCTATTGAAATTGAAATACTTTGTACTGTTAAAGTCAAGGATCGCGTAAGTTGATTCTAAAAATAAGAACAATAAACTGTTCATTGAAAATTGCACGTCTGTCAACTATGTCACTACCACTTGACAATGAGTTCATATTCATATAAACATATACTACATACATACACATGTACATAGATATGTTTTTTTTTTTTTGTTATATGCACAAATTTACACTTGGCTATGACATAAGTTTATGCATATTTCAAGTGGTTGGAGAAAATAATGTCAACAACACTTTTAAGCGATATTTTACATACATTGCATATGTACATACATATCATACACATAGATACTCGCATATATACATATGTATGTATGCATATAAATATTTGATAAACTATAGAAAATATTCATGTTGAAGACCATACAATAGTCCAGAATTGATGGAGAACTCAAATGTCATGAGCACTGACAAACTCAAACAAATACATACATATGTAAATACATACAAATGGTAAATTTGATATTGTAGATTTATCATCCGTTTATACTGGTACACATGCTGCTCTGACGTACATACATACACGTATATATAAGTATAAAAATTGGTTACTTTGTTGTAAACTATGAAGTACTGAAGGAGACTTTTGGCTGTAAATTACATCCACTTATATATGTATGTATGTACAGGGCGCTTTTAAGCAATATAAATTTATTTTCAATGTTTCATAAAGGTTTCTCCGAAATTTTATGTTACTAACTCGGACACAAAATCAATTTTAAAAACAACTAGGTATTATTAAGATGTTTTTTTTAGTTCCTAGGAGCTCCCTGAACAGCCTTTAAAAAAGTGACAATATTGATATAAGAGTCGTAAGTATATATACAGAGCCCTTTATATATTTAAGTAAGGCAGTCAAGATGGCAAAAGAAGAGGAAATATGGTGGAGAAGGCCCTAGCTGCATTTGGTATTTCCAATTGGTGCCATATGGTGTGGAGGAATGATCATTAAAGTTAAGGTTTCAGTAGCGTAACAATCCTAAATATTTCAAGGCCCGGAAAAACCTGGTTATAATGTAAAAAGAGATTTTAGTATAAACCACTCAATCCATTGACCTCAACCCGATTTAGGAAAGTAAGAAAGATATATTTCACTCATTTCCAACTCGATTTTTAACCACGAAAACTTGGACGATGCGAGCGGGTAACAAAGATAGCGGCCACAGCAAGATCCAGCCAATATTGAAAGCATTATTGAACTCTAATAGCTGACACGAATCCAAAGCAATACAAAAGTCTCAGTTCCGTCTCTATTTATTTCAATTTTACTACTTTTAATTTAGTCAAATGACCATTAGTTGTAAAAACCAACAAAAAAATTAAGTCATTAACTATATGAAAAACCAGAATCAAACTTAAAAAATGGTGTGAGGAAATTAACATCGAAGCAACTTGGGGATTGTGGAAAGCTCCCAGTATAAATCTCCCGTCAAATCGGACCAAAAGATGCAGAAACACTTTGATTAAATTATCCAGTAGATTTACCAGATCATTGTACTGTGCTTTTGAACACAGATTTTTTTCTAATATTAACGTTGTTGCAGTGGAATCGAACAAATGAATTTCATTATAGCACCCTAACATTATGAATCGCTCGAAAATTGTGTTCTCAGTCTCACTATGTATGCTTATATATGTTTGTATGTATACATCTGTATGTATAGTGTGTAAATATGAAATTCGAAAACATTTCTGTTGACACTTTAATTATTGCGTGCGACTTGCTACTTTATTGGTTATTTCCATAAGCAATTTAAGTACAACCCTATGACCCGATTAATTGTGCTTGTTAGTGCTCATTAATATGTGTACTCGTGTGTATGTATATATATGTACACATTAAATGATGAGTGTATTTTTGGATTTATTTGTCAACAACAAGTGTCTTAAAATAATAGCAAGTATATGCACATACATATATACATTTATGTACATGCATATGCTTGACTTCTATTTATGTGAGTTTTAAATAATTAAATACCGGCAATTTATTTTTTTATTTCTTGTTAAATTTGTCGGGGTGATAAAAATATTATTGACACTAATTTCGAAATAAATTTAATGTATAAATGTATAAATATGTATGTGAAATATAGTATTTTATATAAAGTATAAATACATATTTATTTCATACGTAATCCATTCATTTGCCGGCAATCAACAAAGAATAAGAATGCAAATAAATAGAAACAACAGTAACGAAATGTCAAACATGACAACTCAACATGACAATGACAGCGCGGCGGATATCTTTTTTATTTAATTTTATTTAATTTTTTTTTTTCAAATCAGCAATTGTCAGTTTGCTTTATTTTTAAATACAAAAAAAAAAAAACAACAGGAAATTGAATGTGATAAAAATAAATATGAACTAACTTGTTAACACACAATGAATGAAAAGAAATTTTATGTACACATATACATACACATTTATTTATGTATATGTGTATACAAGCAATAGGAATAATATCAATTGGAAAAATTTTGGTAGTAAAATGCTGCACAAAGATTACTGAATGTTAATAAAACTAAAGTTAAAAATAAAAAAAAAAATGTAAATAAAATAAAGAAAAAATATAAAAAAAAAATTCAAAAAATTATAAAAAAATAAAAAAATATAAAAAAAGAATAAAAAAAATGAGAAAAGAATAAAAAAAGTAAAATAATAAAAAATATTTTTTTTTCATTCCACTGAGCAAAGCTCAAACTAAATGTGTTAAACAGCAAAAAACAAAACAGGTTTTTTTTTCCATAAAAAGCAAGTAAACAAAAAAAAAACTAAAACTCAAAACAGCACAAGAGCTGACTGAGAAACATGAAAAAGAAAAATAAATAAAAATAAAAATAAAAATAAAAATAAAAATAAAAACAAAAACAAATATAAATACAAAAGACCGGCGAAACAGTAGCAAAATCGCGGCAATTGTTGTATGAAAGTGCAGATCATAATCTAAAAGGCAGACGAAATCAGCAAGTGACCTTTACGCTTCGCTATAGATTTATGCATACTCGCACATACATACCTATGTATGTATGCATGAGTGTAGGTATGTATGTGTGTGCCGTGTTTTCATAAAGGGATTGTCAGTAATGTGCGCCCATAAACAAACCCCGGGGGCACCTTTTAGTTTGGTTGGTTGGACTCAGCGTTTTGTTATTTATTGAAAATTTGTTAAAAATTGATTTTTGAAAATTATAATTAATGGTTTATTGTGTAGGCTTTGTTAAAGATTTCAATTTACTAAGGAAAGCATTAATGTGTTTTCAAAGAATTTTCGTTAACTGGAATATATATAAAAAGGGAATTTAGAAATCATAAGGCGTTACCACTTAACTGGAATATGTAAGAAAGAGCTGATAGTATCTATAAGGTTTCCAAGCCATATAAAAACAAGGATAATATGAAATAAAAATATTACAAAAAAAAAAAAAAATAAAAAAACTCAAACAATAAAAATTAAAATAATAAAAATTAAAAGAATTAAAGTTTAAAAAATTAACAACAATTTAAAATATCATGCTGAATTCAAATAAATAGATTTCATTATTGTTTTTAATCAAGCCAAAATGACCCTTTTTAAAATTTAAACAATATTTCATGTGATTAAAAAAATAAATAAAAAAATTAAAAAAAATAATATTAATTAAAAAATAGAAAATAATAATAATAAAAATTAAAAAAGTAGAAAATTAAAAAAAAAATAAATATTTGCTATTAATAATAATAATAAAAACATAAAAAAAATTTAAAAAAAAACCAAATATAAAAAGATACAATAAAATAGAAAAAAATTATAATAAAAATATAATAATAATAAAAATAATAATAAAATAATAATAAAATAATAATAAAAATAAGAATAAAATAATAATATAGTTAAAAAAAAAATAAAAAAATTTAAAGATTCTAAAAAATTAAAAAATTAAGTGAAAAGAAAAATATTTCTTAAATAAACAATAAACAATAAATATACACTAACTTATATAATTTAATAAAGTCATTCCGTGAAATTGTTTAATTTTGTATAAAAATTCTCCATAAAATTAATTTATAAACTTTTTACTGACAATTTTTTTTAATTTTCCAACTCTAGTTAAAGATGGAGTAAAATTTTGTTTATAAATTCGTTTTTGTTTTTTTTTTGAATTCAAGCTTATCTCTCTCTTCTCGGACACTAAGGTGATTAGCTGCTGCAAAGCCGGTTTACCTGCTGTGATATGTATTAATTACTGATTTCCATTTTGATTTTCAACTTTACATGCAATTTGCATTATAGCAGTTAAAGTGTTAAGGCAAAGTGGTTAGCAAAATAAAAAAAATACAAAAAAAAAACTCAAAAAGAACACAAAATTAATTTAAAACTCCCACACTTAGCAATAGACTAAACGTAGAGCCAACTAGTAAATTATAACAAGACAACCTCCACAATTATAAAAATTGGCACAAAAGTTTTTTTTTCGAAAAATAACAACAAATTTTGCATAAACAATTTAAATAACTAAAAAATAAATGTTAAGCGCGAAAAAATAGTTAAACAAGTGTAGGATTTGATAAATGCGTGTATGTATATGTGTGGTGTGTAATTGTCAAAATATGTTGAAAATACATACATATATTTGTAAATATATTAGTTACGAAAAACAAATTTTGAAACAATTTATGAATTGTTTACGTGTGGGTAAAAGTGGCACGTTATTGGAATTACTTTATAAAATATTTTAATTTTTCAACATTTTAAAAATACATATATTTAATGGAAAGTTGAAAAAAGAATAGTTTTGCTATTTAAAATCCATTTTTGTATATATTTTAAGCCACATAATAAAAATAATAATAATTCTCTTTATTTTTGGAAAAAATAAACAAATACATAATCAGATCTTATAAAGTAAGAGTGCGAGTAATCTCAAAGAAGAAAAAAAATATTTATAACTTGTAAGATACTAAAAATATATAAAAAATTTAACTGACATTAAAAAAAAATACATTTTTACTCTTCAAATTCCATTTTTGTATAATTTTTACAACATATAATAATTTTTCTCAAACTTCTCAGTTTTTATAAAAAAAAAAATTTAACAATCTGTAGTCTCAAAGTTCTCAGGTTTATCGAATTTTTTTCATCAGAAGATTTTTAACTTTGATTGGTTCAGTCTTTTTTTAATAAATAATAATAATTAAAAATAATAATAATTTTTAATAAACCATAGATGTTTTGTATTTATAATAATATCATAATTTATTTTCATTTTGTTTATTTGTGGTAAAAAAATGCATACAAATTTTTATTTTTTTATTAGCAACCGTGTCTATAACGCTTCCAAACACTCCACCCTCACGCATTTTTAGCGCTGCCAAATGTTAATAATAACATTGCAGTTATTTTTAATGCTCAATTGCAATTGCATATGTACATACATACATATTTTCGTTAATATCCACTTTATATGCGCGGCATGCAATTCGCTACAATCAACAACAATTAAATATACTCATACAAAAGAAAAATATACATACAATACATACTAATAACAATGATATTATTTGCAAACATATTTAGTTAAAAATACATACAGTCTTTTTATATATATACATATATATGTATGCTATTGAGCCCCGCGAGAAAAATATGATCCAATTTACTGAAAAAAAATAAATAAAAACAAAATGTCCATTGCACTATGAAAATATTTTTTTCAACAATCAAGCTACTTCAATGCATCGATGCATCATACACTTGAGTTTTTTCCTAGCTGCAATGCGAAAGAGTTTCAGAGCTTAAACAAAACAAAACAAAAAATGTTAAATTAAAAATATCATAGTGTACGCAGTTGCATTCAAAGTGCTGCTCAATGTTTAAATTTAACAAAGTGCATACGAAAATGGAAACAAATGGTATATGCAACTATGTGTTACACACAAACATACATACAAAAATATATATTACACTGTATATTCGATGCTAAAGCGTTTTTTGGCCCAACTTCTTCAACGCTTTGTTTGTTTAAATTTTACGCCACACGAATTGAATGAATTTTTAAAGTTTGTTTTACATATACATACTTACTATATACTCGTATGTAAATATAATATATATTTCGAAAAAAAATCCTTAGCTTTCTTCCTTCTCACAACACGAACCCATTAGCTCTGGCTTGTAGCACGCACTTTTACTTATTCAGCTATTGCGGCATTCGTATTTCATATATATTACATACACATGTGTATATGTATGTACTCATATGTATAAATGTGCCATCGTTGTATGCAATTACGCATGTCAAAGTGCCCACTCACAATTTGTGGTATTTTTAAGTGCATTTAATATATGATTATGCAAATAAATTTACTTAAACACATACATATGTACATATGTATGTGCATGTAATATTCAAATATACCTATTTACATACATACATACATATAGTATTAGTAAAATATACCATATGGCACTTGGATAGTAAATAAATGATTTCCGTTGTAAATGATATTTATATTAAATTGTGGCTAGTGGTTCAATGAGCGTTGATTGAGTTAACGCAGATGCATACATATATAAATATATGTACTATACTATACTATAACATATGTATTTTTAGATGTATTTTTAGTTGTATAAAGTTGAACGAAAAATATGCAAGTAAATAAAATAATTTTGTTTTATTTAATTTCACTTTATTTTATTTAATTTTTTTAAAAATAAATAATAAACTATTTCAATTTTTTCATTAAATTTTAATTGAACAAAAAATATACAAACATATGTTTATGATGTATTTTTTATTAATTTATCTATTAATTAAATTTAAGTTTTTTTATTCAATTTTATTTTATTTTATTTTTCATTCAATTTTAATTTTCTTATTTTCTTTGTATTTATTGCATTTTCATTTTAATATTTTTTCATTTATTTGATATTATTAGACTTTATTTTTCATTTTACTTAACTTTTTTTTGTTTTATTCCTGTTTTTATTTATTATTATTTATTTTATTTAAATTTTTTAGCTTTATTTTATTTTTAATGTTATTCTGTTGGTTTAATTTAAATTAACTATTTTTATTTTTTGTTTTATATTATTTTTTTATTTTTAAATTTTATTTTCATGCATTTTTTTACTTTATTTCTTTATTTCATTTGTTTTAGTTTACTACATCTATTTGTTTTTAATTTTAGATTATTTCCTTTTTTTACTTGATTATTCCATTTTATTTTATTTTATTTTATTTTATTTTATTTTATTTTATTTTATTTTATTTTATTTTATTTTATTTTACTTAATCCTTTTCAATTCATCGTAGTATATTTTGTTTTACATTTTGCTAATATAAATTAAATTGCTTTATCTAATTTGTTTTTAGTTTATATTTATATTTTTTTATTTATTTCTTTTATTTTATTGCATCTTATTTAATATAATTTATATAAAATAATAATAATATAATTTTTAATTAATTTTTATATAATTTAATTTTTTTAATAATTTATTGTTGCCTTAATTTTATTTTTTTTTTTATCTTGTTTTATTTTATTTTACTTTATCTTGTTTTGTTTTATTTAAATTTTATTTTATTTTGTTTTATTTTATTTTACTTTATTTAAATCTATTAATTTTTTCCTTTATTTGTTTACTTTATTTTATTTTTTGTTTCATATTTGGTTTTAGTTTATTTTAAGCATGTTTTTTTGTACAATATTATAGAAAAAATAAAAAAAATAATATTTTATATTTTATCAATTTTTCTTTATTTTTTATTATATTATTTAATTTAATTTTTATTTTATTTAATTTTAATTTTTTTATTTCAATTGGTTTTATTTAATTTCATTTTTGTATTTTATTTTATTGAGTCTAGTTTAACTAGCTTAACTTTATTTAATTTTCCTTTAATCAATTAATTAATTAATTTTTTCTATTTGCTTTATTTTATTTTAAATTATTTCATTTGATTGAATTTTGTTTGCTTGATTTAATTTATTTACTTTATTTTATTTTACTTCATTTTAATTTATTTTACTTTATTTTATTTTATTTTTATTTTTTATTTTTTGTTGTACTTTATTTTTATTAATTTATGTTTTATTTTAATATATTTTATAATATTTCATTGCAATTTAATATATTAATTTTTTATTTTATTTTATTGAATTTTGTTAAACTCAATTTAATTTTAATTATTTTTTTACTCTTCAGATTAATTTTATATTTTTTTCTGTTTATTTTATTCTGTTTTAATTTATTTTTGTTTTTTTTTTTATTTATTAATGTATTTAATTTAATTTAATTTAATTTTATTTCATTTTGTTTAATGTTAATCCATTTAACTTCGCTACAAATATATGCAAATTATTTATATATGCATACATATGTACATACTTATTTTGATAACACTCAGTGGTTTGGGAAACTACCAAATTATTTGTAAATAATATTCTGTAGTCACCTCAACCGTAATTTCATGTATTTTATAAAAATAAATATTTCGAAAATTCAAAAGAAGTTTAAGGAACTGCGAGTCTATCAAAATCGTTCTGTTGGTTGACAAACAAAAATGAAGCTCAGTGACCAAAGAGTGAATTAGCACACCATTCGCACATTCCGCAATGCCGATAAAGTGGCTACTTACTTGACTTTGTCGAGCCACCACCACACACCGCTGCAGATAAGTCAACAACCCGCACTCTTGTGTCCATTCTTTACGCTCGACAACTATGTGTGCATGTGTGTATGCAGGAGCACTGCCTCACTGCGCCACGCATAAGTATGTATGGATGTTGTTGCGCGCGTGACAAAGCAACAAATGATGAAATAGAGTTGCTAAGAGAAGGTATCCCTTGGAAAAAAAAAAAAAAATATTGATTTAATTTTTCAGCAGAATGTAAGAAGTTAGAGGTAAAAGTATCTTCAAAAGATACAATGCCCCGCCTTCGGTGTTATCAGTCATGGAATTCATTAGTAAATTTAACCATCGCATAAAGGCATATTTTCCATTTTTATTTTTGACTTTTTTAAAACTTAAATTTTTAATTTAAAAAAATATGGCAACACTGCCACACACAGGCCTTTGCGCTGCAGTGCATTTAATGCAGTTCAAGTTGAGTACGCAGCGAAGTAAGAATTTTTTGTATTCACACATACTTATATACATACGTGTATGTATGTACATATATACTTGCACTCGTTTTGATACATTTTTACTGCACTTTTGTGCTCTTATGCCGGTGGTGTAAGCTTACGCACAACTTTTCAAACACACACACACACATACGCGAATAGTTTACGGATATCAAGTTGACGTTTACGCATCAACAGTTCATATTTTCGAGACGCGTTTGGTCGCTTGGTCGCTTCGGTGGGTCGAACGGTGGACTGTGCCCGCCTGTCTGCCCCTCTGTCTGTCTGTCTTGTCTGACTGACTGTTGTTTGTGTGAGGCTTTCCTTTTGTTTGGCGTTTCATTACAGATCTGACTTCTTTCACAGCTGCTCCAACGCTTATAATACGCTGCAGAGTTTACTTTTATTGCCATACATGCAACTTTATATGTACATATGTATAAATATATGTATGTATGTACGTGAGTATAGTTGTATGTGTTCTACTTCGTCTTCGGTATCTCAAACGTTGAGACTATAAATGCTGTTGTTGTTGTTGCAATTGTTGCTGTTGTTGTCGTCGTCAACGTCCTCCCATTTACAGAAATTGAACCCAACATGCTCCGTCAAAGGCCATTGGAATTTCAATGTGACTTCTTGGCTTCTTCTTCTGCTTTAGCTTCTTTTTCTTCTTCTTCCTCTTCCTCGGCATACCCGTTCTTCCCTGCTCACTTTGGTGTTGCATTTTTTATATTTTTCTTTTTTTTTTGTTGCTTTGTTACTGTTAGTTTTATCCATTGCCGGCGTGGTGTGGATGTTTCTTCATTTAACTCTTTTCCTTTCCTCCATTTCTCTTTCTGCTCTTACTCATCACATAGCGCTTAAATATAATATGGGTAACTTTGTTGTTGTGCACATATGTGTTTTGTTGTTTGTGACTCTAAGCGGCCTTTAGCTCACGCGATTTTTCAAGGCAACACGTACAATCAGACACACAAAGATACATATGTACCTACATTCATATGGTACATACAAACACACATACTGGTATGCACATACATACATACTTAGGCGCATATGAATAAACAAATTGCGCTTTCTTCAATATTATTCCACACTTTTTAGTTGTTTTCGTTGTTGTTGTTGTTGGATTTTCATTAACCATACCTTATCGGCAAAACACGGCGCACAACACACACCTTTTATGCCGAGTCGTTGGCTGATAGCAGCACCGCGATAAGCTGCCATTTTTGGCTGCTCCACTAACCAAACCTCCATCCGGTAATGATATTTCATTGACGACTGACTGAGTGACGATTGACTGGTTAGTTGGTTGGTTGGTTGATTGGTTGCTTGGTTGGTTGATGGTTTGGCTGATTGTGTACGCGCTGCTTTCTTTACACCTTGCAGATTTCTATTTCAACCAAATTTAGTTCTTGAGTGTTTTCTTGTTTATGTTTATTCATTTTACTTGATTTTTTCTTTTCTTATTTTTATTCTTTTTGTTTTTGCATACCAAAAACAGAAAGTACATAATTTTGAAGCTTTAAGCAAAAGATTTTAATTTGGCGGTAACGTCAAGGAAGTACTTTTATGGGCACTTAAAATGTTCTTTTTTAATTCTTTTTAGTTAAAAAGATGCCTTTCTAAGCTTTGGTAGCGTTAAGGCGGTGTCTTTTTAAGTTTAACGCTATTTTAGCGGTGGAGACCTCATTTGAGATGTCTATAATTCCAAAGGTTGGTTTTTTTTACATTTTAGTAGTAATAATATTTTAAACAGAAAAAAAATTTATTTTTATTTTATTTTATTTTATATTTTTATTTTATTTTATTTTATATTTTTATTTTATTTTATTTTACTTTATTTTATTTTATTGTGTTTCATTTTGCTTATTTTTACTTTATCTTAATTTTTTATTTAAAGGAATTTTATTTTGTTTCATATAATTTTATTTTATATTTTACTTTATTTTATTTTATTTTATTTTACTTTATATTTACTTATTTTATTTAGTTTTTATTTTATATTATTAAATTTTATATAAAATATATATATTTTTATTTTACTTTATTTCATTTTATTTTATTTTGTTTCATTTCATATAATTTTATTTTATGCTATTTTATTTAATTTTATTTTATTTAGTTTATTTTATTTTAATTTAAATTAGGTTAATTTTATTTTAGTTTTATTTTTATTTTTTTTTATTTTTTTAAGTTAATTTAATTTATTTTATTTTTTTAATGCTATTATATTTAATTTATTTAAGTTAATTTAATTTAATTTTAATTTATTTTATGCTATTTTATTGAATTTAATTTAATTTTTATTTATTTTAGTTAATTTAATTTAGTTTATTTTATATTAGTTTAAATTAGGTTAATTTTATTTCAGTTTTATTCAATTTTTTTATGTGTCTTATTTTATTTAAGTTAATTTAATTTAATTTTATTTCATTTGGTTATTTTATTTTATGCTTTTTAATTTAATTTAATTTTTTTGTATTTTATTTTAATTTAAATTAAGTTAATTTTATTTTAGTTACATTTTATTTTATTTAAGTTAATCTTATTTAATTTAATTTCATTTGATTTGATTTTATTTTATTTTTATATTTTTTATATTATGTTTTGTATTGTTTTGTTCTTTTTCTATTTTACTACAATATATTTTGTATTTTATTTTATTATATTTTATCTTTATTTTATATCTATTTTTCTAATTTTCAATTTATGTTTTGTTTTATATACTTTATAATTTTTTATTTATTCAATTTATTTTTATTTTGCTTTAATAGATTTTATTTCATTTGATTTATTTTATTTTATTTTATTTATTTTATATAATTTTATTTTATTCTATTAATCTTATATAATTTTATTTTATTTTATTATATTATGTTTTATATTATTATTTTTTTTTTGCGTAAAGTTATTTTATTTTATATTATCTTATTTTATTTGTTATTATTATTATAATTGGGACCTAAGTAACCGCTGAAGCGATTTGCAACCGAAAATAAAATTTATAGAGACACAATTTTAATCAAATTTAATTTTTTAGAAATTTTGAGAAATCAGTTTTTAAATATTCTTTTTTTTTTAGTATGATTTCTAATTTTTCAATTTCCTACTGTACGTACATATGTACATATGTATGTATGTATTTTTTTAACAACCAAAGTCATGCTAAACAGCAATTATTACTTTCAGCATCAATTACAATGTTCTTAGGCTTCGTAAGCCGCTTTCCGAAGACTTAGTGGCATTGACACTTAACGTATGCAAGAAGAAGCAACTGAGCGTTAATATTAGTTACAAACTTATTCACTGTACTTGAAAATAAAGTTCTTTGTGTCAAATTATAAGAGAAAATTGATTGTAGTAAGAGGGTACTCAACAAAATTTTATTCACACTTAAACAGATGTTTCATTGAAAACGGCTTCAAAAAGTTGATAGTAAAGCCCTTTTTTTTAAATAAACATAATAAAGCTTTCTCAAAAAATTTAAATTAAACTAAACTCACTTTCCAAAAACTCGATCAAGTAAATATGTCAACAAAACAATGTGTTTTGTTGAACAGCAAACACAATTTAGTTATCAAATAACGTACTTATGTACATAACACAATGAATGACCAGTGAAATTAAATTATAAAAAATAGTGCTTGTTGTCTCGCGTCTTAAGTACGGTCGTAGATAGTACAAAAGCAACAATGCGGATAATAAAGCTTAGTTTTACCAAGCGGCAGCTGTGCCTCGAGCCCCTCTGCCCTCTGCCCCTTTGACACTGCAAACACTTATACAACACGTGACAAGCTGGCTTTGTGCTGTGATAAAAAATTATGAAAAATAAAATTGTAATTTAAATTATTTTATCTACATACATGCATACAAATGTGTATACTTATGTATGTAGAAACGAAAAGCGAAAAGTGTTAAGTTATATTAATAGTTTCTCTTGTTAGCGTGAGATCCAAGACCACCTCTTACTAACCCGAAAATCTATCGAGACTTAGCTCCAGTGTTAATGCTGAAGCTTCCCCGTAAAAAGTTCAGCAAGATTTGGTATCAAATCCTGTTAGGATCTTATGTTCCACTCTTACAGCTGTTGTATCTACTGTGCTAGAATGTAAACAATCCATTTCCATTTTTATTTTATGCCAGATCTTCTATGGTAGATTGATTTAGATCGTCCGTTCATTTATGTAAGTTGCCAGATTCTCTGTAGCACTTTTGGAGTGCTTTAAATTAATCTCCACACATGTTAGACTCTAGCTCAAGCACTGAGCTGCCATCGTCGAACTCTTCCCTGTCTTCTTCATCAGCGGGTTTATCGCCTCGGAAAATTTTCCAACTAGTCTTGCCAATACTTGCCTTATCAATGAGCTGCCTTTGTTGTCAGATTTCGATAGAGGCATTATTAGCTCCTCGTATACGAGTATATATGTATGTATTATTGTTTGAACTATTTCTATAATCTCCTAAATGTAGGCAATAGATTTTGTTCTCACATGAAAATAAAAAAAAAACGAGAAGTAGTGAATAGAGGTATTTGACCCTAGAATCAACTACTTGGTTTTTTAATTATTGTTGTAAATTATTTTGCTATAAGTTCAAGTACCATTTGAATATATTTTAACATTCTTTAAGCTAGAAGACAAGAATTTTGGGCATTATTGGCTTTATGTCAATATCCTCCTAAATGTAGGCAGTAAATTGAATTGATTTGTAATTGATTTATGAATAAATATTAAATAATAAATATTTAACATTTTTTGCCTTTCTAAAATCAAAATTGTAGTGAGATAGTTTGACCGAAAAATCAACGAAATTTTATGTATAATGCTAGATTATTGAAATTTAAAACATATTTTCTCCTTTGCGTTTATGACAACGAGAGAGATTAAGAGATTATCTTCCTGATTAAATACAATTTCTTTGTTTATAATAAATTATAGTATAAACTCTACAAACGAACAAAAGTTTTTTTTAAATACATACATACATATGTGTGTATTTAAGCACTTGCACTAAAGTATTTTGAACAATATGATTATGTTTTAGCGTTTTTTTTCTTCTTTTTTTTTGTTTGTTTTTTATAAAAAGAAACTTTTCTATGAGCTTAGCGTATATGGTTAAAAAATGTCAACTTGTTTGACACTTAATGGGCCAACATTGAATGAATGCAACCATATTTGGTTGACACAACAAATCGTGATTGTGCCACAACACAACAACATTTCAATGGGTTAACGAGTTGGAAAAACAAAATCGCGTTTCTCTTGATCAAACACACCTTAGAATTCTTTGAATTTCGATTGTTGTCAACATTGATAACATATGACTAATAAGAAGGAAATATTGCTATATGTATGTATGTATGTATGAATAATTATTTTAAGTATTTGATATTACTTAATATATAATATTATCTTTTGCAAAGAATTGAAGTTTTTGTAAAATATTTATTAACAACATTTTAAACGCCACCGAGTGATACGCAGCTAACTGCAAAATTTTTCATGCATACATACGTGTACATACATACATATTTCTGCTATAACGACGAAACGTGACCGTGTTTGAATCACCATTTTTGTAGTAGGTTTTAACAATTTTAACGCGTTGTAAAAGATCTTCATAAAAATCCATGGGCCATCCACTCGGATGTGGCTTAGAAAAAAGTTTAGGTTCCTCCATTTGTTGGAAAACAAAACAACGAGCTCGATCGACTGCCGCTTCAGGACCGCCTGAGTAAATACATAGTAAATAGATATACATATAATCAACCATTCGGTGGCTTCTGCCATTCAAGTAAGTTCTGTTTGGTAAATGCTGCAGTGCTCGGGTAACGGGTCGAGCTTTTCGTAAATATGGAATTTGCTCCTTGATTTATAACATTTAAATTTTCCCATGCGTTCCTCGCAGGGATTCTTACAGATAAAAAGTAGTCCTCTTCCAAGTTTTATATAGAGCATAGAATCCGATGGCTGCCTTATGCCTCGTTTCATCCATCCAAAGTTGAGTTCTGCATTATAGCTCTGCTGAAAGTTGTCATAGAAATCTAGTGGGAGTTCTTTTGCGGAAGTCGGTGGAATATCTCTCGTTATAAGAACAGCTTGAAAAGCTTAATTCCACACTTTTTAGTTACGGGGCGCCTTATGATACCTAAGTGAAAGCTGTGGACCATTGGCTGAGGAATTCAGCATAATTTGCCCTGTTTTTCAACAGAGTTTTTGTCATGGGTTACTACAAATTACAAGACTGAGCTGGTGAGTTGAATTGATGTGTTTTTCTTTTAGATAAAATGGAATCCTGATGAAGACAACTTTAGGTTAGAAAGTAAAGTAGCTCTCTCTTTCTCTCTCATCCCTCCCTCTCTCTCCTTCTATTTCTCTATCTCCCTCTAAATATCTCTCTAACCCCCCAGATCTCTCCCTTTCTGTGTCTATCTCTTTCTTTATGTCAATCATAATTGAAATATGTATGCATCAACAAACATACATACATAATGTACATACATATGTACATTTTCATAATTTCATAATTTCATTTGCTATATACATTCATATGTATTTATGTACATACATATATATGTACGTAGGTATGAAAGCGCATATCAGCCACTTTTGTCCGAAAAAAAAAACAACAACAATAAACAGAATATTGATAAAAAAACAAACTTAAAGCTCACAGCGTCAGCATTCCAAAAAACATTTGTGACATGTACAAACTTGTTTCGCGCCACAATGCGCCAGCCGCCTGATGTTGCCACAAATAACACAGGAAATTCGCAACAATCGACGGCGTTGTTGGCGATTTCCGGTGTCGAGGTCGGCGCATTGTGGTCGCGTCACGCATTCTTGAGCGACACAACTGTGTGGTTATATGTATATATTTATGTAAGTATGTATGTCAGCCGTGCGCAACTGTTATAAACATAAATACATATATAACTACATAAATATATGTAAAAGCTCATTGATTGTGCCGCAGAACATCTTGGCGGGCGATCGTCTTGATACACACCCGAGTGTATACGAGCACAATTGTTACCTTTGTTTTTGGAAGCAAAATATTAGTTTTTTCTTTTCTGAGTAGAGTAGCGCGCAAAGGAATTTCATCATAAAATTAAGTTGCATTTAAGTGTACTCCCCAATGCAACCCTACAACCCTGCTGCTAGTCGGCCGCTGCCGTGTTTGTATTTTTGTTTTCTTTTACTGTTTTATGTTACTGTGAATGCAGCGAAAGGGCGGCGAACGCCTTGATTAGCAAACATATTTCGCGTTTCCTGTGTGGCGAGCACAAAACCGACACTTCTGGGTGTTTCTCTATCCACTCGCCTCGCGCACACTCCGCTTGTCTTCTTCAATTATTTATTTATTTATTTATTTATTTTGTTTTTCTGCAGTTCAGTGGTTTTTTTTGTTGGGCTTAAATGCAATGGGCGAGCAGCTCCCTAGAAGTGTTTCAACTTTTTTCCTTCTTGACTTCTTCTCCTGTGTTTTTTTTTGTTTTTTTCTTCAATTTGTGTTTTGCTTTTCTTTCTTCTTCTTGGAATTAGCAATAAAACGCCAGTGTGCATACATAAATTTATAACAGCAACAACAACAAGCATAAATACAAACATATATATATATATTACTTGCACGCTCAAGACGTTTACTCAGATGTACATACATACATACGTATATATGATACAATATAACTTTGTATTATTATGTATATATGTACATACATACATACACGTATATAGTGTTCTGTGTACGTTTGTTTGCATGTTTGCAGTAAAAGTGCAAATTAAAGTTGAGTCCACTTTGCCTCTTTTGATACTTTACAATTCTTCGTTTCCATCTTATTCTGCAGTTTAATGCATACTTGTTTATGTTGTTCTTACATACATATACGTGTATGTATGTATGTATGCACGCCGACAACAACATCACCAAGTATTATGCCACCAAACGTCCGCCTTCTCTGTCTCTTCAGAAATATGTGTACAATATAAGCGTTGAAGCTCTCTATGCTGCCACTCTCAATCCTTGCATGCCTACCTCCGTCATCATCATCCATTGTTGGTACGCATTACGAATCGAGCGTCGTGAATTTAAAGATTTCCTGTGCCTTGTGTAACCTTGCTCGCGTAGTCACTTGTCCACAGTGGTGTAACGGCGGGAAAATATGGATTTTCGAAAAAAAAAAATCATTAAAAGTATTTATGGGGCATAACGGTAATTAAACGCACAAATACTAAAGAAAATATTTTGAGCCACCAAGTGAAGCCAAGTCTTTTCCCATCTGATCTCTCACTCTCAAATTGAGTAGCGAATTTGCTCTTCATTTGCTTTCTCTTCCAAAAATGACATGACCTAACCCGGTGTAGAAATCTTAGCGAAAACCTTTGTCGCGAAAACTCCTTTCGTTGACTCTTCAAACATACGTTGACGTATTTTTGTAATACAACAGGACGTGAATGATGAGCGGCTTGTAGAGCTTGATCTTAAATTTCCAGACTGGCATATAGGTTACTAGATATAAGAAATCGTCTACAACTTTAAAGTTATGACTGTCAACAGTGACGTGGGAGTCTGACTGCTTTTTTAATGACAGAAGCTATTTCACTTTGATCTCAATCACTACCAAACCCATACATGTACTTCGCTTCCTTGTCCAGTCTAGAGAAAACAAGGATCGGATGTCGACCTCATTGATGTCAATATCATCGTCTATTATTTTTTAATTTATTTTTATTTTTGTGTTTTTTTCCAAAAATAGTGGTTAACATCCCACTGTCCATGCGTGCGTTTTTCTCGTTTGTCTTCACTTTCATACATTTTCCTTCAACTCAACTTCACAATGCTAAAACTTTACAGGCAATTTAACTTTTGCTCTTTCTTCGTAGGACATAATCTTGTTGATTGTTACCTGGTCTTCATTGCTCTTGTGTACACAATATTTATGCACTTTTATACTCTTCTAATTCAGTTTAGTTGCTGCTATTGAGTCGATTTGTTGTGATTGTTTTTATTTGTTTTGTAGAAACTACAGCGGCTTATGGCGTTTATTGTAGAAATCTTATTCCATCCAAACGCTCGCCAGGAAAGTAAAAGAATGCTTTAAATTGAGACTTCCTAATTTTTTTTTTTAATTTATACGTATAATTGTAATTATACCATTTATATCATATTTTGTTCGATAACTCTTTGACATTTTAGTGGTAATGTCCTTAGGTCTCTCTCAATTGGCAGAAAAAAGGGGACCATGGATTTTCACAGGCTTCTTTTGAGGCCAATTCTTCACCAACCAAATCATAAGCCAGGAAATCATAGACAGGAACAGATGGTAATCACTTGATGCGAGGTCCTTATCAGAAGCTCTCCTTTTTCAGCCTTTTTCAAGTGGTTCCAAATGGTTTTTTTGTCAATGTTTAGCTCCTGTGCAATCGAAACGGTGATCGCATAATGGTCAGACTTGACGATTTTCACTATTTTAATTTAATTTAATGCTATTGTAATTTTTTATACTTATTTTAATTTAATTTTATTTTACTTTAATAAATTTTGTTTAATATTATTAAATCCTGTTTTATTCTATTTTATTTTATTTTATTTTAATGTATTTTGATTAACTAATTTTAATAATTTTTTTATTTTATTTTATTTTGCCTTATTTTTATTTAATTTGTTTTATTTTGCTTTATTTTATTTTATTTTAATGTATATTAATTAATTTATTTTATTATATTCTATTTATTTTTCTTTTTTTTATCTATTTTATTTTACTTTATTTCATTTTACTTTACTTTATTTTATTTTATTTTATTTTATTTTATTTATTTTATTTTATTTTATTTTATTTTATTTTATTTTATTTTATTTTATTTTATTTTATTTTATTTTATTTTATTTTATTTTATTTTAATTTATTTTATTTTATTTTATTTTATTTATTTTATTTTATTTTATTTTATTTTATTTTATTTTATTTTATTTTATTTTATTTTATTTTATTTTATTTTATTTTATTTTATTTATTTTATTTTATTTTATTTTATTTTATTTTATTTTATTTTATTTTATTTATTTTAATTTATTTTGTTTGATTATATTTGAATTTATTTTATTGTATGTTATATTATTTTATACTATTTTATTATATTTGAATTTATTTTATTTTATTTTATTTTATATCAATTAATTTTATTTTTATAAATTAGAAAATTTAGCTTAATATTTTATTTTATTTCATAGCATTTTATTTTATTTTATTTTATTTTATTTTACTTTAATTTTATTACTCTATTTTATTTTTCGTTTACCCTTATTTTCTTTTGTTTAATTTTTTCCATATATCTTATCCTTTTGTTATTTTATTTTATTTTATAATATTTTTTTTTTTCATTTTATATTTTATTCTATTTTCTTGTATATAAATTAATTTAATTATTAAACTTTATTTATATTACGCACATCTGCATATCCTCTCATCTCCTATATTGTTTGTATGCTCAAAATTTTCTTTAAATCTCCACTACACTGATTTCATTTTCTAACGGTTTTATGGTTTGTAACTTCATTGGTGACCGTGACCAAAACCAAAGCTCATTGACATTGACATTCGTTTATTTGCAATTCAATTCTATTTCGCTATATTTTCGTTTCCAAATAAATATTTGCACATATTTATGTATTTATGTATGTATGTATGTAGTGAGTACATATGTGTATGTATGTACCTATGGCTTAACATTTGTGATAAATTCATTATTATGTATACTTGTGTACATACATAGGTTTATGTATATATATTTATGTACATATCAATTTCGCAACATTTGTCGCTGAATCGCAATTGATCGCACGTGACCGACATAACGATGAACGGGATTAGCGTTTGTTTATTTACGTACTGATCTTAACGTGACAAAATAATTTATACAATAATTTCTTTTGTTTGATTTAAGTATTTAGTTTTATAAATATGCCGTTACGCGGTATATGCTTACATACATGTTTGTACGTGCATACATATATATAGTTAAATACACGATTTATTTATGTAGGAAATTATGCAAATGAACTGTCAAATGCGGCATATGCAGATGTGAAAAAAGATTTGCTTGAATGTCTATGCATTCATGTGCATATAAGTATGTCTACTGACACAGAAAATAAATATATTACGTGCATATGTATGTACTTATATAGAATTATTATTATATTTTTAAGGTAAAAAAATTATTTTTTTTTTTTTCGCCTCACTCATCTGAGCTATGCCCGCCCATAGTTCTGCTTATAGCTTAAAAAGTTCCTAGAATCGATTTGCTCAGTAGAGAAATGAAATGTCTAAGCTTAGGGTGTAGGAGGGAGAGTACAATTAGGAATAGGGCAGAATGATCTCAATCTATAAATACAATATACATATACCTATAAAAGGCTTTGTCCTGAATGGCATATGTATAGTTAATAGTTGCTATATGTATTATAAATCTCCTTATTTACAAATTCAGCAAAATTCTGAAAATTCTCAATGCGGATTATGAAATTTTTGCTCACTGACCTTATTATGATGCAATCATTATTTCAAACTTTTTATTAAAAAATCTAATCAACTTGGTTTCGCATTACATAAGGTATGAACGGTGATGAGAAATACTTATGCATTCATACGTATGTTTGTGGGTATATATACCTACATATATGTACACGTTGTCAACAGGAAATTACTATTAAACTTGACCTCTTTCAATTTAAAATGCGGTATAATTCGCATATCAAAAAATTAAATAAATACTCGTACATATCAACATATATTCATATATACATATGAACATACATACGTATGTAAATGCTAATTTCATGAGAATTATTGCAATTTTTATGAATTCGTGGTCAACAATGAAACTGAAGGTTTTTAAAGTAATAAACAATATTACAACAAATTGTAAAAACATATTATATAATTGTAATAACAAACATTTTTGTTATATATACATATATAATATGTATATTTACAAAGCTACAATAATTTATAAAGCTAACAATTAATATGTACATACGTGTATGTATTTGTGTATGTAGGTACATACTTGTTTTTGAAACTTTAAAATTATGTAAGCATAATTGTCAATTTAAATTGTTTGGCAGAATGTTGTTGTTCAATACGAAATTGCATCAATATGTTTTACAATGGATTAGGTACACAAATTTTGGAACATGCGCAATGCATTATGCATACATATGTATGTACATAGTTTTTTGTGTTTTTTTTTTCACGAATAAGTACGAGTATTTATGTACATATATTGTACATTACTACATACTTTTTTTCTTTAATTTTTGACTTTATCCACAAATAACTACAATTTTCTGCTCTCTTTCTCTCTCGCTTAGCAATTTCGTATTCTTACTGATGTTTAAGATACATATGTATATTTGTATGTATTTTTTAGCTGTATGTACATAGGTACATGTACATTTCAGAAACGGTATCAAAATGAAATTGCTATTCATTCACGAAAAGAAAACGCTCCACATGCCCGCGGTGCGCAAAGGATTTTATTTTTCTTTTTCTTATTTTTGGACATAAAGTTTTAGTTGCATACCTACATTATACATACAAACATACATATTTATTTATGTTATACAATAAATGCGAAAACAGGGATTATAATGTTCAGTGTTCGTATGGTTTCAGCGCAAGCAGAGTTACTGTAATTTGAAAAAAACCAGAGATGCTCCGCTATTTTAATTGGCTTTTTTTTAATTTTATATTATTTTACTTTATTGTTATATTTTATGATTTTATTTTATTTTTTATTTAATTTTATTTATTTTATAGTATTTTATTTTGTTTTATTTTATTTTTCATTTAATTTTATTTATTTTAAAGTATTTTATTTTGTTTTGTTTTATTTTTCATTTAATTTTATTTATTTTAAAGTATTTTATTTTGTTTCATTTTATTTTTTATTTAATTTTATTTATTTTAAAGAATTTTATTTTGTTTTATTTTATTTTTCATTTAATTTTATTTATTTTAAAGTATTTTATTTTGTTTTGTTTTATTTTTCATTTAATTTTATTTATTTTAAAGTATTTTATTTTGTTTTATTTTATTTTTCATTTAATTTTATTTATTTTAAAGTATTTTATTTTGTTTTGTTTTATTTGTCATTTAATTTTATTTATTTTAAAGTATTTTATTTTTTTTTATTTTATTTTTCATTTAATTTTATTTATTTTAAAGTATTTTATTTTGTTTTGTTTTATATTTCATTTAATTTTATTTATTTTAAAGTATTTTATTTTGTTTTGTTTTATATTTCATTTAATTTTATTTATTTTAAAGTATTTTATTTTATTTTATTTTATTTTTCATTTAATTTTATTTATTTTAAAGTATTTCATTTTGTTTTATTTTATTTTTCATTTAATTTTATTTATTTTAAACTATTTTATTTTGTTTTGTTTTATATTTCATTTAATTTTATTTATTTTAAAGTATTTTATTTTATTTTATTTTATTTTTCATTTAATTTTATTTATTTTAAAGTATTTCATTTTGTTTTATTTTATTTTTCATTTAATTTTATTTATTTTAAAGTATTTTATTTTGTTTTATTTTATTTTATTCTTTTTTTGTCTTATTTAAATTAAATTTATTTTGTTTTATTTAATTTTTTTCCTTTATTTAATTTTTTTATTTTAATTTATTTTATCTCATTTTATTTATTTTAATTTATTTTTTATTTTGTTTTATTTTATTTTATTTAGCTTTATTTTAGGCATATTATTTGCGCCTTGTTACTCATATTAATAAAAGTTTCTATTAGTTAAGTAACTTCGCTCTAATTATTGTAATTTCCGTATAAAAAAACTGAAAAATTTGAAAAAAATAAAAGATTTATTTGCACTTGGCATTGAAAATAAAATTCGTTTGAGTTTTTTCTTTTGTTTTTTTGTGTATTTGTATTTAACTGGAAATATGCTTTGATTTTATTCTTACGAAAACAGATTGACAAATGCCCACAATCTTGCGCAAACTCCGTCACCACAAAAGCGCTCAGACGCTTTAAAAAAGATAAAATAAAATAAAATGGACTTCAACTCTCGAACACCTACAGCATACAGCGATTGCTTTAAGGTTTCATTTTTACAAGAGCGTAGGAAATTTTTAAATTCTAAACACAAAAGAAAAAGCGCCTATGTTGCCATGACTGGATAAATACATAGAATCAAATTAGGAAAAATTCCAGAAAAAAGACGGAAAAAATGCTAAAAACCAACAGCAGCAACTAAAAAAACAGCCACACACATACATATGTACATACATAGGTAAATGCAAGGCAATATAATGTTTATTTTATAGTCAACACCCCCTCACCTTGACATTCTTTAAGTGTACATTTTAGTATTTGCAATATTTTTTGTTTTTGTTCTGCTTTTTTTACTTACCTATGCGCCCACACGCAGACGCGTGCCGTGGGGTTAGAAAACGACGCTGGGATTATTTGAAACAATTTAAAAGTATTTTTTATTATTTTTGTTTTTATATGCAAAACAAAACTTGATTATTTTATAAACAAAGAAATGGAAAAGTACATGTATTTGTAAATAATTAGAATAACATTTGTGTAAACTCGCTTCTCTACTGTATACCAAAGCAAGCCTCCGGCGTTTGAGTCATTTAAGAAGGTGCTTTATATTATTTTTTTTTTAATTTTTAAATTCCAAAAGTTTTTTTAAATTCAAAAAGGATCCAACTGTAAAAAATATATTTATTTTTTCATTTATTATTAATTAAAAAATTGCTTTAACTCTGCTGTAACAAAAAAAAAAAATATTTCAAAGTTACTATTGACTTGAAATTTAATTTTTTAATAAAACAACTTTCAACATAAAGTACGAATTCCTTTATGCCTCAAAATATACATACATACATCACTTTCACTTTAATTCCTTTGATATGACTAATGGTAGTGTCCTTTGACACACGGCACAACAACAACTGTGTTAGCGCATCACCTGCTTTCTTAACAAATTTTAAGCACTTTAATTAAATATCCTTTCATTACTCGCTTATATGTATATGTGTATATGTGTGTATGTATATATGTATATGTATAAGTATGCCTAATGCTAACTAAATTTTACAAAAACTTGGTACTCAATTTCAATTAAATACGCATTAAATTGGTACTCAGACCGAAATGCCAGCTTCCTTTTTTAAAGGCAACAACAACGCATACATGCATACATACATACAGATTTAATTTGTACGTGTAACTGTATCTCTTGCTGTGCCTATACGTAATACAATGGGTCATTATGTCTTATTGGTAGGGGTGAACAGTTTCTAATTAGTCTAATTAAAATTCTTGGCCAATAATACCTAGCTACACACATACATATGTACACTGCTCAGTTCGGATACAGTTCTGATGAATGATGATTTTTATGGTTGTAAGTACAAGGGATAGGATGGCTGGAAAACTAAATAACCGGGTCGGTGGCGGAGTCTACTCAAGGAAGCTTGGTATTTGCAAATCCTTTTGTTTACCGGGTCACTGTAGTGTTCTTCAAGCGGAATTGGTGGCTATACATGAGGCTGTCATTTAGTTTATATTTTTCTCATAGCTAAACAGTATTAAAAATCCTGGAATATGTGAATATGTAACAGTAAAATCGAGAACCGTAGGGCAGTTCTCTCTGAACCTGGTGTGGTTGCCTGGACATAGTAACATACCGGATGACGGACGAGCTTTCAAGAAAGAGCGCTTTCCTCCTTTTTCTTTTAGCAAAAAATGTTCATATATCATATATCATTTGCGTCCAGGAGAAAAGACTACAAACTTGAATCTGAATCTGTCAAAAAATCAAAAATTACTCTATTAACTTGGCGTGATTCTTACCGGAACATAAAAAATAATAGCAAAAAGTTTGAAAAAGAGATTTCAGTCAAATAATCTCTGAAATATTATGAAACATAAATAAAAATAATTTAAATTTTAAAAGTAAAGAATTCTAAGAGTTCTCTTTTTTTTTAATTTTTTCAATAATTTGTTTGTTTTTTCTGTTAGTTTAATAATCAAAAAGATTTCTCCAAAAATCTTTTTTTTATTTTTAACTGCGAAAATAACCAAAAATGTTTGCTCTCTATTTTCACAATTGCAGATATGTAGGTATTTCCCAATTACTATTGTTGTAAAAAACTGTGTGTTTTTATACACAATACACATTTCGAGCAAAATAATTGAGTGCATGTTAATTGAAATTCCCGGCAAATTGTCGAATATTAAAAATTCATATTTGTTCCTATTTTTCAAACTAAAATATTTTGCGATTTCATTATGTTTTTACCCCGAACGTTTTTTGCAAGTCCAAAATTAAAAAAAAAAATTTACAATTTCACAGAGTTTATTGTTTGCCATTGTTAAAGAAGAATCCAAGTTAGGCTTAATAGTAAATTTTTTGCACCTGTACAGAGATTTGTTGGAAACCTTGAAATTTTTCGACTTAAAAAATATTACATTAAAAGTTTTTCACTTTACTAACCTTTTTCTAATATTTACCTTATTTTTTACTTCTTTTTTTAAGACTCGCAGCGTACTTTCAGGGAAATAAAAATGCATCAGCAGGTTCTCCATTGTAAATATAATAGATAAAATGCTATGCAGAGCCTACTAAGGCATCCCTCTGTCCGCTTAAACTCTAGTATATGTACACACAAATTTTCTTCCCTCTTTTTGCTAGTGATATGACGCAAAAGCATCAATCATTTAGCCATCAATCAAAATGTACCTACATACATACATACATAAGGATTCGTAGGTCTAAATTTTTCGCAGAAACATTAAAAATTCATACATTGTCGATACAAAAGGGCATGTGTATGTACATACATACTAAAATAAGCTCGAGTTTGGCTTACCGGAAATGAACGCAATTTTCAGCCAACCAACTCTTTAACAAAAAATTCGATATAAAAATGAGTAATATACTAGTGCTATACATGTTTATATTCGGCAGATAAATACATACATACTTATTTATGAACATAAAAATTTTATATATTAATTATGTTGAAATACATTTTCGAAATTTTTATTAAAGCTTTCAATTCTTTGAAAAAATAAAGTTTTATTTTATAAATAATTTTCATAGGAAAAACATACACATATTTATTATAAATTTTTGATTGTGCATATGTACATATGTATGTGATACTATAATCTCTCAATTTATTATTAATATTTTTATTAAAAGCTTTAAATAATAATAAATTGTGTTTTTTTTTGCAGGTAAGCATCACTTCGGTCATACGTAAATTTTATTAAACGTGGTGAGTTTATGAAATATATGTAAATAACTAAATAATAGCGCTTTTGTATATAAAATTTATTATATATTTTAAACTGACCGACGTCACAGTAGTGAATGAAGCTCTTTTAGAATGAGTAATATAAACGTGAAGCTGTCAAATTGTGGAGATTTCCTTAATTGTTGCTCATATATTAATAGTATATATATTAATAGTACCTTGGTGTGTAGAAAACTCATAGAATTTCTTTAATATTAACAATTTTTGTTTTATTTTTTATTTTTTTATTTTTTATTTTTTTTGTATAATTGCATTCCCCAATGTTTGATGATTTTTACGAAAATTCCCATTAGAATCCTGTAAAGAATTTTCATGCTCCATTGTGCTTACACCCCAAGCAATTGGTGCCATTTTTTAATTTTTGATGATCTTTCTTCTCATAAACTTATTTTCCCACTTTATGTAAGGTTTTGCGGAAGGATCTTTGTTTTTTGGGCTTATAAAATCCAATTCTATTTTTCTGACGATGTGCAATATACCTAAATATAAAAAATTTGTAAACTAATTTTTATTTCACACTAAAAACATTTTTTTCTTAATTTTGCTTACTGACCGAGGCCCTAAGGGACAGTGCCAATAAAACTAACGACACTTCAATGAAATATCAATGATAAATGATTAAGCAAAATATGAGCACACAAACCAGCTACATTAATGCATGAGTATTCGTAGTACACACATAATTTTTTACTCAATAAAAAGAATTCATTCAAAAAAATGAAAAATGCATTGCTTGGACTGAGGGAGAGAAAAAAGTCAGCCAACTGAGAAAAAGATGAAAAAATGTTGATTAAAATCAGGCGCACGAGCGTGGCACTACACAGACACACACACACACACACATCCACTGCGTATGTACATAGGTATACAAATTAAAATAATTCTTGGAAACGAGACGAGGCCAATTTATTTAAAAAAAAAAATCAGAAAAAAAGCAAAATGCACAAACGTAAACTTAACAAAAACGTACACAATGCATGTGAATGTGAAAAAAATGTTGTTCAAAGGAAAATGATGCAAAGAACAATAAATACTTACATACATACATACAAACATAGAATCCGCGCACAACGCATCGAGCTTTGCATTTTAGAAAAGAAAAAAAAAACCATAAATATTTATACAAATATTTATATGTACATATGTATGTATGTATGTTTATATTAAGTCATGTTTGTACCGTTGGATTATTTGCTATATATAATAATTACTATATGTATGTATGTATACGTGTATGTATATGGGAACAGTGTCTACAAAAGCATATTTTCAGTCATTCAGGAATAAATTTGAATTGAAAACGGTAACAACAACAGCGGAACTGCGGTGGAACTAATGCACATACATACATACATATCTACAAACGGAATTACACAGCCACGCGTGTGTGTGTGTGTGTGTGTGAAAAAGCACATAGAGAAAAATGCAAATAAACATTGATGCCGTGAAAGGGTCAAACAATGTGGCTTTTTGCCTTTTTCCTATTACATGCATATGCATATAGGTGTATGTACATACATATTTACTTACCGCTGACGCGCATCACTGCCACTGATTCATACACTTCAATTTACAGACTGACAGTCGGGGCTGTCATAGATTCGTACATGCTTGTCTAATATACATATATACCATATATTGTACATACAAGCATACATATTTGTATATGCTTTATATATGTGTATATATTTATGTATGCATGTATGTCTATATTTATTGTTTTACACCCAACCGATTTACCCGCACAGTTCCAGCAGCAGATACCTTAGAAAAGCAATATGTTGCTGCTGCTCATGAGCCATTCAATGGAGTCGACTGGGGCAGAATTAAATATCTCTGGCAAAAAACAATGCAGTCGTCCAGCAGAGAAACTGAAAATAAGGCGTAAAAATTTTATGTTTATTTCAATTTTTTTTTTTTAATTTTTTTTTTTAATTTTTTTTTTGTTGTGTTTCGAAACTAAACAATTGTGTGTTCCTGTTTATATCTTCCTCTTTATGACAGCAACTGAATTTCTTTTCGCTCAAAATAAAGGGTTTTCCAATAAGAGGTGTTATTTTGAATACCCTGTTATTTCGGTAGATGTCACTTTTGTAGTTGTAATTTTTCAATTAAAAACTATGCATTGAAATTATAAAAATTCTCCTCTCATTTTACGAAAGAACCAGGATTTATTATTGGAAAGCCTCTCCATTCTCCACACTCCCGATCCACCCGTTGAAACCATAGAATGGTCATCTCGCACCATTTCCAACACAAGAGGAATGGTTACTCCGCACGGTTTGCAACTTCTCACCCGCATCGCACCCCTGAGCGCCTTCAAATCCCTTTACCAGATTAAAAGAGGATTGATCACTCCGTATCATCTCAAATTTTTTCCTTTGGAGTTTACTCTCCAACTCCATTAAGACCCAAACGGCTCGATGAATAAATTCAAGGATATTATTTAACATCAACTTTCCCTTAATCTAAACATTGTCTCCCTCTTACCACCAAGCTTAAATATGTGTCTAAAATGGTGCGAAGTCCTCAGTTCTAATGCATAATATTCAACCTGAGTTCTCCGCGGTAATATGGATGAAGGATACGGAAGAGATGGGATGTCTTAACCACATGCAGAATCGTGCAATCTTCGGTGGTCTTGAACCCAATCACTTTTAGCTCACATTGTCTCGAAAGGCTGTTAAGGCAATTGTAGGTCTAATGTCAGATCATAATCTACTGGCATTATCCTCGAGTAGTGATGCATGTAGTCTGTAGAGGGATGCAGTCTTGAGTGCGACATTAGAATATATCCTCATTTAGCCGTTGAGAATAGAAGAAAGAGAAATCGCAAAACTACTGGATAGCACTCTCTCTCTTAAACTTGACAAAAAGCACTGACGTCCTAGTCAGTGGCTACATTACATCGAATTAAACTGGACAGGCATCTGGCACTATAAAGAATCAGCCGAAGAATAGAAAATCGACTGTTATTTATATTTAGATCGCAGATTGGTTAAACATAGAAAATCCTTTGTATGGAAGGTAAGAAGAAAAGTATACAGTCCGCTATATGGAACAAATCATATTTATATCATGAAAATACCCAAATTTAGACACTCCAATTTTTCCACCTCTTTCTATGGTATTATTCCATTTATTAAGATTGTCTCTCCTCCTCAAATTTGCGGTCAGAGTCTTAAAATTATTTCAACAAACGAGCCACCTCCGACCGGCTGATGAAGTTTTTATGAAGAGTTCTTATTTCATGCCAGTAATACACACGGACATTCCCTGCCGAAGGGAATATTTGGTCAAACTTGGACTCGACTCCTGGTCTTCAGAATGACGGTACGCAATGTTAACGAAGTGGGTATTGCGTTTGCCTAACATTTACTTCCTCAGTTAATGAGATTTTCGATCTTTTCAAAATTACCGTTACATGGGAGGTGGGCGGGAAATTGGTACGATGCCATCCACTTGTAGGAGTCCACTAGTGATCCCACTGGGTACGTTAAAACTTCTCAAAAGTCCAATAATCAGCCTCAAGAATGCAGCAGAGGGCTACAAAATTATCAGCCCGCCTACAACAACAACCAGCGTAAAACATAATAACGGAAAAAATGAAATTTCTTCTTCTTTCTCTTGTTTAAATCTTCCAGCGCACATGTGTTTTTCCTCGCATATAGCAAAAATAAAAATAAGACATGAAAACAAAAAAAAAAATCATTAACCTAAACAGCGCCAATAATAACAAGAAGAAGAGCAAAAGTTCAGTTGAGTTAAACATTGCATATCAAACAAGCATTTTGTTTATATTTCGTAATTTAAGCAAATCAAAGCAGCAATAAAATTTTACTGCACAATGGAAATACAACAGAGAAATACAAAAAAAACAGCAGAAAAAAATTAAAAAAAAGTGAAATATAAAAAGAATTGGGAAAAAATGAATAAATTATTAGCGCATCCCATGCCGGAAAGACATGCATACTTAATTTATACCTATATACTTACATATGTACACATGTTCAGATGTACATACATCTGTACAAACACACATATGTATGTATTTACCTGGCTGTTGTAGAACCAAAACATTTTCGGCTGATGAGCAATACTGAAGAATTTGTAGGTACACGTGTGCGCTGGCAAGGTGTGCGGGCGAAATATAACGCAGCTTCCATTTTTCGCATTTTAGTAACACAACGCAACGCATGAGCGGAATTTTCCTTCTCGAATGCTAATATTTAGAAAGCTGGACCAGATTGAAACACATTTTGTTGCAACACTTTTTTTTCGTCATTCTTACCAGTGAGTTGCAGGAGATACAGTCGGTTCAAATATTATAAAAATTTATGTAAACAAACATAATGAAGGAGTGTTGAAAATGATGGCCCAATTTCACCACCTTGTTTTCGGCAATATGGTACTAAATATAAGAGTGAAGAACTCAGCTATAGGGAGCATATCGAAAGCAGGGCCAGCAGTCACGCGCTCCGTATCTGGAATGTCTGCAGGTGAGCTATGGCGTCATACACCAAATATTTATATTGGGTCTAGTAAAAAGTAGTCCATTAAATTGAATGCTTTATTTATCACAGTTAGAATTATCCGATTTATGTCATTTTAAAGGTAATATCATTATGAATCTCTCATAGAAAACCCTTTCTCTATAGTCAAAAAATTTGTACAATCGATTTTCGCAGGCTTCTTTTGAGGCCAATTCTACATCAGACAAAATATTCACCATAACAGGAACAATGATGGTAATCACTTGGTGTGAGATCCTGTCTATAAGGTGGTTGTATAAGAATCTCTCACCTAGGCGCTCGGTGCTACTGGCGCGTTACTATCGATGTGTGATTCGACGTTGTTCCCGTTGAGGCCAGGGCTCGAGTCCTAGTTTGACCAAACATCGAAAGTTATTGAAAATTAATTTTTCCAATTTCGGTCGCCCTTCGGAAATGAATGACAATCCCTCCAGCCATTCGGAGGCGGCTTGACATTCCCTGCCGTCTAGTCCATATTCGCGCAGGAAAAAAATTTGTATATATTGTTTCAGATTTTTTAATGAAAACTATATATTCTGGAACTTCTAAAACCAGACTAATACCATATTGAAAATGAAAATTTACTATTCTTGTATCAACCCTTTTTGCACCTTAAATTTCAATTGCTCAATTAGAAAATGGCAAATCCACAGAAGCTCTCTTCGAGCTTGGTGCATTATAAAAATTCTTATGAATATAAATATTTTAAATATCCTATATTTTGATTTTTTTTGGATATGTATATAAATAAAGGTTTTGAATTAGAAGGCAATCCTTCCCACTCTTTCAGATATCTTTCAAACACCAGTACAGCTCAAAGCTCACATTGATATATTTTATTTCTCATATCAACTAGCTTTGGTAAGCCTTCTTAAATTTAGTATTTCTTCAAATACCAATTATAGATTTTTTTTGTTTCAAAATCATTGCTTTGCGCCGAATCGCTTTGAGCTAGTCGGGGAGACTTCAAAGGTTTCACCTAAGAAACTTTCGTTCTGAAAAGCATGAAATATTCACACCTAGAGGAACACACACTAAATTCATATATCTCCTAATGCTTTAAGTTTTATGTGTTATAAAAAATAACCGTTATTTTTAATTGTTTGTTGTTTTGAAAAAGAAATAAAAATGTTTATTATTTCATCCAGATTTTCTCTGAGGCAAATTATTCAATTAAAATCTCATCAAAAGTTTTTCTGTTTGATGATGAGATAGTGAAATCTTCTAATAAAATAAAAAACTCTAACATTAAAGAAGCGTAAAAAACGCATTCAAACTAACTAAACGTTAAATTCAGCTAAAGTGAATTTCTGTTTAAAACAGAGATGGATAAATAATAGCTTACGACGACAAACCGAATGATTAATAACACTTTTGCATAAAATTTCACTCGTTGCGATCTCACCAATTTTGCATATCAACTTTCAACTAGCCAAATTACTGCTCATATATATTTAATTATGAGCATACGAGTATATTTATTTGAAAACATATAAACAAACATAATATTGCTTTCCAGTAGGACTGATTTCTAAAAAACTAAAGTAGAAAAATAAAAAAATAAAATAAAATAAAATAAAATAAAATAAAATAAAATAAAATAAACTAAAATAAAATAAAATAAAATAAATTAAAATAAAATAAAATAAAATAAAATAAAATAAAATAAAATAAAATAAAATAAAATAAAATAAAATAAAATAAAATAAAATAAAATAAAATAAAATAAAATAAAATAAAATAAAATAAAATAAAATAAAATAAAATAAAATAAAATAAAATAAAATAAAATAAAATAAAAAAAAAATAAAATAAAATAAAATAAAATAAAATAAAATAAAATAAAATAAAATAAAATAAAAAAAAATTAAATTAAATTAAATTTAAATAAAATAAACTATATAAAATAAAATAAAATAAAATAAAATAAAATAAAATAAAATAAGATAAAATAAAATAAAATAAGATAAAATAAAATAAAATAAAATAAAATAAAATAAAATAAAATAAAATAAAATAAAATAAAATAAAATAAAATAAAATAAAATAAAATAAAATAAAATAAAATAAAATAAAATAAAATAAAATAAAATAAAATAAAATAAAATAAAATAAAATAAAATAAAATAAAATAAAATAAAATAAAATAAAATAAAATAAATAAATTAAATTAAATTAAATTAAATTAAAATAAAAAAAACTATATAAAATAAAATAAAATAAATTAAAAAAAGCTAAAAAAAATAAAACAAAATAAATTAAATTAAAAAAAATAATGCAAAAATGAAATGAAAAAGTACTATCCACTATTTAAATGGCAAACAATATCTAAAATTCCAACCATTTGTTTCAACTGTACTCGCCCGACAGCCAAAACCACATTATTGAATTTTCCAAACCAAGCCAAGTGTTCGCCATTTACATACGTACATATATTCTATGTACAAAAAAGCCTGACACACTATACCATTTTGTAATTTTGTTTATTACTGTGGCAACAAAATTAATTTTTAATGAAATTTTAACATCTTGAAAAATTATTGATTCATAGCCGGCAGATAGGCATTGGCAGAAAAGTCAGTGTGTTGAGTGACTGACAGGCTTAATGGTTATAAAATATACATAAACATGCACGTACATACATATGTACGTATATATGTATATTTACTTGTTGCGTGGCAAAGAACGATGAGAGTTGTTGGTAGAATACGCTTTTGAGCCCTTGATAGAGGTTGATGCCAGTTTTTGTTTGTTTAAATTTTGCATTTTAGATGAAGCTATGCTTTCATGGAAATTTTGCCATTTTCTATGCTAAAAATAAATAGCAGCCTCAAGGTAGATTTTGCTTCTACTTGCAGTTATGTATGTACGTATGTACTGTATAGTTAAAAGTTGTATTTATTGTATGTATAGCAACGGAAAAACATCAATCAGTCAGTGCCTATTTCACTTACTCACCACTGCAAATTGTTAAAATTCTTGGAAAATATTTTTTTTTTATTTTAATTGAATTTTTTTTTTTTTGATATACGTATATTCGAGTTTTTAATTTGGAAAATATGCCTGCAAGGGGAATTTTTGAAATAATTAAATCTTAGTGTGAGTAACTTTTATAAATTTTCTTACAATTATTTTATGATATTTTAAGTGATATACATACGTGTACATATGTATATGTGCATATAACATTATTTTCTTAACTTAAAATAAGCCTTAGTTTAAAGTAATAATTACAACTTAGTCTTCAAAAATATCAAAATTAATTTAATAATTCATAATCAAAGAAAATGTTTTATATTTGTATGTATAGATTTTTAAAAAATGTTTAAACAAATTTCTAAGTATATACATATATACAATATAGTAGTATATCTATTGTATGTATCATGTTAGTCATTGGTGTGCTGTGACCATTGAATTAATGAAATGACATCAAATATATATTTTACGGAAATATATTTTCCTTTTCCGCCCTTTCCATTGCATGATATACGAGTACATACATATGTACATCCACTGCTCCATTACATACATACATACATACAATGTAAGCGCGAAAGTACTCAAGTGACAAGGCTCGCAGCGGAAGTGCACAATTTCCTCTTCAATGCGAAACTAAAATAGTAATAGATATAAAAGCCGATAAAAATAGCAGAGGAAATGTGCATAAAAATACACTCACACATACATACATATATATGTATTGTACATACCAACATACTAGTAGTTACATTCATATCAGTGGATTAACACATCGCATGGCAAGGGAAAGAAAGTATTGAGTCTGTGATAGGCGTAAAGTTAAAGTGCATTCACTGTTGCTTTCACAGGCATTATACAATGTACGAGTATATACATACATATATATATTTATAAATGTATATCAACATATATTTATTATTCCCTTGTGGCCTTAGCGCGAGACTGATAATAGTTAAAAATAAGTATACTTAGGCACTTACATATGTATATGTATAATATTTAACTGAACTGCTAATCGTTGCAAAAAAAAAATTAAAAAATAATTAAAAATTGCTTGGAAGACAGCTTAGCGGAAGATAGATTAGCCATAAAGTAAAAAAAAAAACATAAATTAAAAATATATTATGAGTCTGTGGACTGCTGTACAAACAGATGAAAATCGAAAGACATATTTTGACCTCAAAGAGCTTCTTAAACACTACCAACATTCTCCCATTAGCAACTAACTAAGAACTAGGCTTACTAAGCCCGATCCCTAAAAATGCTTCATAAACACATTATGCTCTGATTAGAGATCTTTTAGAGAGTAGAGATCTACCCTGATGATGTAGTATATAGCGAACTTTAAATTTCGTGTGATACTAGTGATACCAGTCGGTGTTCAATTTGGCTCAGGTACCTCGATCGGTTGACAGTCAAATAGCTTGATGAATTGTCTTAAGTCGACAAACACATTTTGTGCGCCGGCAAAGTCCGATCAGCCTCAGCCGGGGAATCTACGCCACGCTCACAGGAGTTTTCCAGGTATTCGTAGAAGCGCACTTTAGACATATAATCCTTATCTTTCATGTGTTTGCCTCTAAAAATCCAGCAGCATATTTGAGCTACCGACTTTGCTGAAACTTTTTTGTGTTAAGAAGATTCTACAATTGGAATTAATATATTTCCGGGAAGTAGTCCTGAGTCCGATCTATTTCAAAAAATCGTATTTACAGTTCGGTTTAGTTGAAATTTGATAGATCCATATGTAGCTTTGTACTTAGATTAACAATTATACTAATTTTTCTTCTGGGAAAGGAATAAACCTTGCCAGAGAAAAACAGGGATTGAACTATTAAAAAAAAAAATCGAATTTACTCCTTTTAAACGCCTGGAGATAATTTTTCATCAAATCTTTTGTGTGCTGGATTAAGTGGATTCTATCTACAATGGTTTAGATTTAAGACTTTTTTCTTAAAGTTTACGGACCTTTTTTAAAAATTTGCTTTCGTTTACATGTGGCCTGGTTTTCTAGTATTTCAATACAATTTAAGATCTTTATAATATACGCTTGGTAAGTTAGTTGTTGATGTCGCACGGAACATCACAGTTATTTGTTATCGCAGAGTTTTGGAAGGTGTTTTTGTCTGTTGTTCTATACTCTGTACTGTGACACGTTGTACTGATATTTAAATAACACAATAACTATTTTTATTTGAACTGTTAACGGTGTAGTAAGCCCTCTAGCGGAAATATAAAATAGATAGAATTCGTTTTCAAAGGCGTTGTTTACAGTTTATACCACAAAACAAGCATACATACATACATACGTATATATGGCATTGAACATTTCAAATTACTACAAATCAAACATGCTCAGACGTACATACATACATTTCCTTCCTTCCGTTAGCGTATTTTTACATTACTTACATACATACATATGTACATATATGTATGCACACACAATTCGTATTTCGGGCACTTTCATTTCAATATGTATGGTGGGTGCGTCTGCTGCCCATCTGTTTTATTGTTTCACTGATTCGCATGTATGTACATGTGTATATGTATATGTACAATATGTACGGGTGTATTTATTTATTTCATCATTCAGGCATTATACTCGTATGTACGTCCATTCATTCATTCATTCATTCATTCATTTCATTTACAATTCTTTGTGTGTCAGCAGCCGCACAGAAACGAATCGAATTTACTGCGCTTCTTCTTTCGTTCATTCATTCACAAATAATTTAATTCTTTTTTTGTTTACTTTTTTATTTGCATTTGCCTATTTGTCATACATACTCGTACGTATGTATGTAGGCACGTACATGGGTACGTAGGTGAGCTTGTGAATATCTTGGGCGATCACACAACCTACAGTGCGATCAACTTCACGAGTGTTGTTTTTGTATTCGCCACTACACCAACGGAAGTGGGAAATTTTCAAGTGTGGCTCTGGTGGCCATACCTACAATAACTAGTTGCTAATTTTGGTTGGGAACTTACGTCCGGACCGGAAAACAGTTGTTGGAATTGTTGGAAAAGAAAAATACTTATTTTATTTTTAATTTACTTACTGAAAACTTTAAATTAATAAACTTAACGTCGTGTTGTACTTTTATACATTTTTTGTATAATAAAAGTCAGTACGCCTTTGGTCCGGTGACTGTCAGTACTAGAAGGAACAGAAAGAAAAAGTGCCGATAGATTAGCAAGCGCAGCTCAGCTGTCCCCCTAGCTGTCCATTTAAACCTTAGAGATTTATAGAGATTTTTACCTATATTATTTTCCCCTCGGCTAGTTCGAATGAATTCTTGCCGAAAAGCTCAATTTTCGACCACTTTTTGCAGCAATTAGGACCGTATGTCAGCAATTACGCGCCGAATCTTCTGTTACAAGACGTCCATCATCTCGGACTTATTTGCGTAGACAAGCGACTTCCTATAACCTCACAAAAATAGTCCAGTGGGGTTAAATGGTACGATTTTGGAGGCTTCTGATATGTAGAGACGTGTTGTTAGAATCAAAAGTCGCCCACATGAACATCCTTTAATTCAGGCTTGAGAAAGTCTTTAATCATGACTCTAAAGCGCTTCCCGTTGACTGTAACATTATGACCGGTTTTATTTTTGCAGAAATATAGTCCAATAATTCGCCATGCCCACAGAGCCCATCAATTAGTGACTTTTTGAGGATGTAACGGTGTCTCAACAACGGCTTGTGGGTTTTCATTTTACCAAATGAAGCAATTTTAATTTATTAACGTACCCATTTAACCAAAAGTGGACCTCATCGCTGAACAAAATTTTTTGCTGAAAATCGCTATCGGTGGTCATCTCGATTTGGGCCCATTTATCGAATGCGCGATGCGCTCGATGGTCGCTCGGTTCCAATTCTTGCAAGAATTGGGTTTTGTTAGCCCGAAAAATAAGATCTTTCTTCATAAAGTGGATGGGCGCAGCTCCAATTGTTGCGCGTGATTACGCATGGACTCATGGGTCTTTTTGATACTCTACTCCACAGGAATAGTAGCGTGTTTGTTTTCCACGTTATTCGTTAACCTACCTAATGTTCTTTTGCAAGTCGCGTACAAAAAAAAAAGACCCACCATAAAGCATTTCAAGGAATACTTATTTCGATGAAGAAATAGTAAATGGGTTTGCAGATTTGAATATCTGCTTTACCCAATAAATCATACCTGTAACAATGGTGCAAAAAAATAAATTTAATTTATACGCTTTTCTGCAGATTTGCGCTTTCATGACAGTTTAATATCGCCACTGCCATTGGAAGAGGCGATTAAAGTACAATAGTTCCCGCGAAAGTCTGGTCTTTATACCGGAACCATCCGGATTTTTTGTCCAGCCAAGGACTGACATTCCCACAATATTCCCGGATTTCTTTTTACTACACCAATATGATATTTTTTATTTTGAATTTGACTTTATTTTATACAAACTGATGGGAAAATTATGTGAAACAAACTATTTAAGTTGTACTGATCTATTACTTTCAAATATGTTCAAATAATATATAAAAAAATATATATTATATTTAATCCGCAAATGGACATATTTTAACACTCTTTATGAGGGATATGACGCGGTCAGTACAAGTCAATCAATTTAAATTCAGTTATGAAAAATTAAAAAAATATATATATTTAATCAGTACATTGTGGGCACATATTTACATAAATATTAACTTATTTGCAAAACAATAAACACTCGCATAGTGAGTATTTCCGCTGTCGGTTTGTTTGCACATACACGTACATACAGATGTAATTATTGCTTTTATATGCAGCACTATGCCATTTATCTTTTGTATAGTTTTAATATTACATTTTTTCACACACGCAAGCACACACATACAAACAGTTAAAAAAAAAAATTGTCACGCAACAATAGCAACAATCATTCTCTTCCCACTCTTCCCACTTCCTCCAATTGTTGCATTTAAGTAGGTAGATAACTCATACGCCGCGTACACGTATGCACCAAATGAGCAGAAATACACAAACGCATGCATATGTTTGAACATGTATGCATGTAAAAATATTTATTTTGTTGCAATTCCTTAAAGAAATGTTACTGAAAATCTGTCAGTGCGTCTAAAGTTGATTACTTAGACGTAGCATAAAAATTACTAGCACTTACATACATACATACAAACCTAGAGTACATATGTACATATATGTACATATATATGCGCTCGCTGAAGTGTAGTGGGAAAGCAAATTCAATTCGCCTGCACGTAAAAATAAAAAAAAAATAAAAAAAAAAGTGAATGATAAAATAATTCGCAGCTCAACTGCCTAACTCTTAGCTGGGAAGAGTTGTCATAACAGTTCACACACATACACACACACATACGCGCTTGCTTGCACATACAATGCGAGTGGGGGCGATTCCTCCGCACTTTACTACACAATTCAAACTAAATTCAACTTAACAGCGCACAATAAGAGGAAAACAAAACAAAAAATTGTATACATACAAACATACGGGCATGTGAGATAATGTTAAAGCTGACAGTACCCCCACACATTGTCACGAGCAATCAACCGTGTATATTGAATAAGCACTCATACATATACTCACCTACATTCATTTGTAAAAAAAAACTGAAAATAAATAGACTTTTATCACGTCGAATGATATCTATAATGTTTATCAGACCAGACTTACTGTATTCAAGGGTTTATAAATTTTGTTCAGCTAACACGATTCTAATAACATACAAAACTTTTCACTTATTTTAATGTTTTTTTAACGTTCTATTTTATTTTATTTTAATATATTTAATTGTATTATATATTATATGGTTTTATTTAAATTTTTTTATTTATTTAATTTTAGTTAAATTAATTTAATTTATTTTATTTTATTTAATTATATTTTTAAATTATATTTTATATTATTTATTTTATTTTATTTATGTTCTATGACTTTTATTTTTTTTCTATTTTTTTAAATAATATATCTTTAATTTATTTTGTTGTGTTTAATTTTTTCTATTTCATTTTGTATTATTTTTTCATTTTAATTGATTTAATTGAATTTATTTTATATTATTTACTTTGATTTTATTTTGATTTAATTTATTTTAATTTTTATTTGATTAATTTTATTATGTTTCATTTTATCTTTTTTATTTGTTTTTTTATTTTTTCACTTAACTTTTTATTTTTATTTCTTTCTACTTTATTTCATTTTATTTTACTTTAATATCTTATATTTTTATTGTATTTTAGTTTATTTTATATTAATTAGTTTTATTTTATTTGATTTTACTCTGTTTAATTTTATTTCAAATTATTTCATCCCGTTTCGTTTCATTTTCTTTTCTTATTTTACTTTGTATCATTTTATTTTATTTTTATATAATTTATAATTTAATTTAATTATATTATATTTCATTTCATTTTATTTTATTTTATTTTATTTTATTCAATTTAATTTTATTTTATTCAATTTAATTTATTTTTTTTTTGTTTTATTTATTTTTTATTATTATATTTTATTTTTTGGGTTTACTTTATTTTATTTTATGTTATTATTGTTTTCTCTTTTTTTGTCATTTCAAATTATTTTATTTTAATTTATTTAATTTTGCTTAATTAATGTTATTTAATTTTATTTCAATTTATGTTCTTTAATTTTTTAGTTTATATTAATTTATGTTATTTTTCATTTTATTTATATTATTTTATATAAAATATTTGATTTTATTTGCTTTCATTTTATTCTTAGAATCAGAGAGTCTTCCAGCTCTACCCTACTTGTTCTATTTAGTGTGGGTTTCACTAGTTATTCATGTGTTCTTTTTCTATTTTTTTTTTTTCTTTTTTTTTGACCATTCATACGAGTACCACATTTCTTGTTATTGTTGATAGCTAAGAGTAGGTGTTGGTGTTTGCCGTTTATGGCACATATTTTATTTTATTTTTCATTTTATTTTTCATCTCTCAATTTGCTTGTCTATTCTGGTATTTCTGTTATAATTTTTGTTGGCGTTGAACTCAAAATCCGGTTTGGTGACTGCCTGTCTCTGAAGCAAAACAAATTTGCCACACTACACGACACGCGGACGCCCGATCTTTATATTGTTGTTGTTGTTGTTCCTGTGTCGAAATTATTACGTTAACTAAATGTTCAAATATTTTTTTTCTTTTTGTTTGTTTTTTTTTTTTTTAAGAATAAATATTTCATATTTGTGTATTTCTTTTGTGTTTTGATTAAAAGTTATGCGAGATGTTAGACTATTTTCGAAGCTCAATAACTTCGGCATGCGTTCTTATAAACATACACATTCAAACATATATTTATATGGATATAAATGTGTCATATACATATGTATGTGTTATTTAATTTTATTTTAGCTTCTTTTCATTTATTATTGATCTTTATAAATAAAATTTTGTATTTGCTTACTTTTTCCGGCGTCTTTGTATACGCTCTCCTCCGCTGAAGGTCGTTGTATGAACTCATCAATGAACGATAAAATAAAAGAAATGATAAAAATTCAAGCATGCGGTAATCAGTGTATTTATTTGTTTTTGTATAGGGAAATATATCATTCATATGTGCATATGTATGTATGTATATATTCATAATTGGCGAGTTAAATAACTTTTCATAGCGCTGTGTGGAGGTATATACTTTATTGACGTAAGACTTACTATTTTTACTCATAACAAATATTAATATAATATAACGAAAAGTAAAATGAAGTAAAAATTCCTAGTTTGAGTGATCGTCATAAATAAACCATTTTATTTTTGTTATAAAAATTATCATTTACTTCTCACAAGCAAGCTGAAAGTGACATTAAACAAAATCTAAAACATTTAATTTTTTTTTAATTTTTTTTTAATTTTCATTTATTTTTTTGTTTCTTTATTTTTTATTTTTATTTTTATTGTTTTTTAACTTTCATTTGTTTTTTTTGTTTTTTTTTCATTTTTTTATTAATTTCTTTTTATTTTAGTTTTTTATTTCTTTTTTATTCTTGTTTTTTTTTTGTTTTTTTTTTGTATTTACTAAAAAAATCACAAACACATTAACACCAATGACTGGCATTTTTTCAAAAGGAAAAAGTCTACACATTATGTCTCTTTTCATATCTCTACATATTTTGCGGCATTTTGACTGACAGCCTACTGTAAATAAACAACACGCTGTCCAACAAAAGCGCCGGCGGCAAAAGAAATTATTTAAATTTGTTGTGTTAAAAAACACAAGCGTATTCTTTTTTCGACTAGCAGAGAAATATTCGAAAATATGAACCAACAAATATGCGTATATTCGCTGAGTATTTTTGAGTTGCAACTTAAGTATTATAAATTTATATATTTATAATATAAAAGTATGTACGATTATGTTTTTGTTTAAAAAATGTGCTTTAAAACATTGGCAAAAATAGTACATGTCAATCAAATTTAGACAATCTTTTGCGCTAAAAATAGATTTAAAGTAATGGAAAGTTTAAAGTTAAAAATAAATTTTTAAATATTTATAATATATATTTTATATAATAAATTAAATATTTAAATTTAGAATTCGCTGAATTTACTTAAATGTACACTACACGTAAAACAAATATTTTTTTCGAGACTTTTAATTTCTTCCTCTAGAGCGGCCAATAATCTCAGATTCAATTTCGGGTGTTAAAAAAAGTAACAAAATTTATTTTTCCGTTAACAGTGAGAATAGCCCTGTAAATGTCAAAAAATTAAAGTCAAAACTCTTACCTTTGCAGCAAATGTACTGTAAAACCTACCCGCTTCTGGTCCGAACCCTTCCAAATAGCTGATTTTCTGGAACTACCCTTAGAAGCCCTCGATTACTGATCGATTAAACTGATCTCGTTGCTCGCTACAACAACAACAATTTCCTCCTTTGGTCTTCAAGTGCGATTGAGCTAGATTGAATATTGATAGCACGTATAGACCGTTGAGTTGATGCGTTTGCTGAGCAAAGCGACCAGCGCACTTAAGCCTGAAGATCCGTTGTGATACCGCTTTTCACATTCTCAGATATAAATACGAACGATATGATATTACCTATACCAGCCGCTGCTACGTCAGCCAGGCAGTCAAAGAAGTGATGTCCTAGATCTATTTGTCATCTTTTTCTTGCGGCTAGACAGTGGCTGAGGTAATGCTCGACAGACTCTTCCTCTACTTCGTCCCTGCAGATATGACAAGAGCACTGGAAAAGTATCCCATTATCCTACCTTAACGGAAACATTACATTTTCTCATATCACATAGAAAAGACGTTGGCTCAGATATGATTTTTTTGGTTAATATGAGTTCAGTAATGAGTTATTTTTTAATTTTAAATAATAGACCTTTCCATTGTAGATGTTTTTTTTTCACAGCCGAATTAGTAATTTGAAATTAATCGTCTCAGCTCAATTAATTCCATAATTTTTTTTTAGATATTTTTTTTTAACATTTTTAATAAAGGAGACTAACGAGGGCGATAAGATCACACAGTTTATCCTGACTTTCCTGGTTTCAAAACCATTTTGATTTCAGTTACCTTCCACTTGGGTCGAAAAAGTGCTTTTTGTTAAGAAGACATAAAACAGGTGAGTGATTAATTTTAAGACTTCGTCGGTCAGCTTTTTGAGTACCTCAGTAGTAATGTGATGGTGTCTAAATGCTTCGTTGCCTTTTAGATTTTGCATGGTACTTTGCATTCCACTTCTAGTGAATTTCTTTAGGCAGTAGTCTCATTTACAACCCGAAAAACAAACGTTTTTTCACCAATTTTTTTGAAAGGGTAGAAAATTATTGCGATAAACGAAATTTTCAGACAATAATGTACTGTATTTTAGCTTCAAAAACCAATTTTTAGTATCACAAAATATTGGAACTTTCCAATGTTGTGATGAGTTTTCTGAAGCGGCTGCAGTCTGAACTCGTGAAATGGTGCCTCTGAAACAGTCGAACCATTTTTTTTTAATTTATAACGGTGTCTCTTTTATGTATATGAACTAAAAAAAATACCGAAGAAGTTCGAAAAATTTAGTTTTTACGAAGTTTAAAATATAAACACTTTTTGAAGGAAAAAATCACTTGAAGTTGCAAAAAATAATTTAAATATTACTTTTTTAGTTCAAATAGAAGCTAATTTAATATTGAAGCTAGATCACTTTTTTTCTCGATCGGACATGTTATTTTCGTTTTCTAAGATTTGTAAAAATGAAAACACAAAAAAAAACGCGCTTCGAAGTCAACACTCGGCTACTAAAACTGCTCTTGCTACTAAAATATCCCAAATTGGCCACTGAAAGTTTGAAGACATATTCTTGTATAGTTTTGGAATAAATTTAAAAAAAAAATACTTTTTTGTGCCCTCTAAAGCGGCAGTGGTCTGCTTAATTAATTGACAGGTGGCGACTGAGAAGGAGAATGAATCTACACACACCTCTTATAACCCCCTCATACAAGGTGCTCATCATTCCTTTACATGCTTTTCTGTTCACAATTTCAATTAATTTAGCAACATAAAGTATTATTCGAATAAAATTACTAAAATTACTTGGAAAGCGCCAACATGGAAGCTATAAAAATATATACATATGTATGTAATTATTTTTATTTCCTCTTTATACACATAAACATGCATACACCGTCATTTCGCCGAATAGATAAACAAATGAGCACAGTTTTGAACTATAAAATTTTCCCCATAACTGGCGGCATTTGTGCGGGTGGCGCACATTTCCGTTTCGAGCCGACTACCGGAAGTGAAAGCAAAGCTATAAAGTAATAATATCTTCTGCCACCTTAGAGAAGTGGTGGGTGGGTTGCGTCTTAATTGTTTTATTTTTATTTTTTATTTTTTTTTTGTAAATACATACTTATGCATGAATACAAGAAAAACATGCTATCAAAAGCAGCAATTGTTTGGAAGTATGTACCATACATACGAGTACATATGTATGTACATATATGTCTATATAATAAAAAATTAATCTCTTGTTTTTCAATGAAACCCGGTTATGACGCATTTTCTACGCCAAAATAAATTAATGAATGCAAATATATGTACATACATATATGTATAACTTACAACGTGATCGGCAATTTGTGAATGACTGACCGTTAAGTGTAATAAGCTGTGTGGCAGGTGGCCATATACACGTATGTACATACATAGTTATTTAAATGATCCACCGACTGCCCACCTAACCACTATACCTGCCTACATGCATACATATGTATGTATATACAAAAGACGATTTCAGTTTGTATGTACATATTATATGTATATGAGTATGTATGTATGTGACTAGCATGCCAAAATACACACAAAAGTACACCGGTCATTTGGTCAGTCAGTCATCAGTCGTCAGTCGTCAGTCGTCGTCGCTTTGTGGCTAAAATTACTTTACTTTGTGTATGTGGGAATGAATGAATTAACATTTTGTCTGGAATCTACAAATAAACGCACATACGTACATACATACATATGTAGGTATATACCTAACGTATGTAGTTGGAGTACTTGCGCACGAGTGTATGAATGAATGAGCGTGTTGTTTTCATGGCTCAAAGAAAACGCGTTATTTGCACGCTTTATTATTAAAAACAATATAAACTTGGCGCACAATGCATACATACATATGTATATCATATGAATACAATACAATGTATCATATAAATACTTAAGTTATAAGCATCACTATTGTTTAATAAATTTTTTGTTTTTTTTTTTAATTTTTATTTTAATTTTATTTTCTCTTAATTTAACATCAAATTCGGATTTATTTTCTATGTTCTTTTGTTTTTTTCATTGCACTTTACGTGATTTTGTCCGATTTTGGCGCGTCAATCACACAAGCGCATCCAAAAATAACGCTTGAGTTGTTTGTATGTCTGTATGTCTGTTGTGTATTTGCAAGTAATACTTTTGCGCCGCTGCATGTGCACAGACACGCATTTGTTTAATTCACAAAAATGGCGTGAAGTTTGTTCCGCTCGCTGCCTGTTCCATTTAAGCGCATGCAAATGATGTCAGCACAAGGAAAGTGAGTAATGGCCGGACGCTAGCAGTTTCCAGCTTCAATGTATTGCATTTATTTTTCCATTTTTTTGATTTAAAAAAAAAAAAAACTTCTCTGCTATTGCTGTTTTAATTAAAAAAAAATAATAATATTAATAATTTTATTTAATCTCAGACGGTGATCAATAACAACGAATCTCAGTAAATGAAACCACCTGAAATATTTTATTTCTTTAAGCAAGCAATTTATCCATTCTATCTTAAACTCCTTCGAAACGGTTGAACTGATTTCTATGAACTTTCTCTATGCATATGAGGTAGGTATGAGAAGCGGAAAAATATATATTTTTCACATCGATAAATGGACCAGATACTGACCTACTCAGAAATATCGTTATTATGCTTCGATTTACTTGCAATTCGGTATATTGGTTTAGTTAAGGCAGTAGTCTGCTTTAGAGCGCACAAAAAACATTTTTTTCTTAAATTTATTCCAAAACTAAACAAGAATATGTTTTAAAAAAATTTCAGTGGCAAATTCGAGATATTTTAGCAGCTAGAACAATCACCGGCAACGTTTCACGTGTTCAGACTGCAGCCGCTTCAGAAAACTCGTCACAACATTGGAAAATTCCAATATTTTTTGACACTAAAAATTGGTTTTTGAAGCTTAAATATATGTAGTACACAATTGTCTGAAAATTTCGTTTGCCGCAATAATTTCCTTCCCTTTCAGAAAAAGAATGGCTGAAAAAAAAAACATTTTTTCGAGTTCTAAAGGAGACTACTGCCTTAAGCAGGAACACTAATTTTGTTTCCGGGTTTTCGATCTATTCCAATAAATCTTATTTATGGTTCGAATTAAACATATCAGCGCTTCTGTGTACCAAGTTTAGTTGAAATTTCTCAACCCTTCATTCTAACGCGCTCGGTATACATGCTGATGGGGCTATCTCTTATCTTCGTACAATCTCATACTTACATACTTCAGACCAAAGTTAGTATAATACATCATTATATTTATAATATTATCAAGCCCTTTGAGTGAAATCAAAGCTACTCACAGTGCTCGATACCCGGGTATCTGGAGCTCTACTTAGTACAAACTGTGGGTCCCTCCATTTGTTGGAAAAAATCAAGATGTATACCACAAATAGGACGCGGAGCTCTTTACTAAGTGAGTAAGGCTTGATTTTTAAAATAAAATAAAATAAATACAATTTAGTAATAATAATAAACATGAATAAACTAAATTTTCTCAAAAAAAATGTCTCGCTGGTTAATCATTATTCAGAAATTCACTCATTAAGTAAGTACAAAGAAACCACAATTGTAGCTAGTGGGCATTTTTGACGCTTGTGGGTGTATATATGTATGTATGTTTTAATTGTTGTTGTTATTTTTTTGGTATTCTTGGCGGAAATGCAAATATGAAAACTCAAAAGGTCAGTGGGTTGTACTAAATACAACAAAATGACGTCAACCACATTTTTTTTAAACAATTCTCATTCCCAAACCGCAAAAGAACAATATCACTGAACATTTGCATACTTATGTACATACGTGTATGTATGACTAATAACATAGCAGTACCACAGCATAAATTTGACGTTTCGTAAGTTCATTTTTTTTCTTATGTATTTCATGGTATATTTTATTGTGCTGATAAGAGAATAATAAAAAAATATTTAATTTATTTTTTTAAATTTTATTTTACTGTATTTCATTTTATTTTATTTTATTTTGTTTTGTTTTGTTTTATTTTATTTTATTTTATTTTATTTTATTTTATTTTATTTTATTTTTATTTTCTTTTTTATTTTATTTTAATTTATTTTATTTTACTTTATTTTATTTTAATTTAATTTACTTTGTTTTAGTTTATTTTATTTTATTTTATTTTATTTTATTTTATTTTATTTTATTTTATTTTATTTTATTTTATTTTATTTTATTTTATTTTATTTTATTTTATTTTATTTTATTTTATTTTATTTTATTTTATTTTATTTTATTTTATTTTATTTTATTTTATTTTATTTTATTTTATTTTATTTTATTTTATTTTATTTTATTTTATTTTATTTTATTTTATTTTATTTTATTTTATTTTATTTTATTTTATTTTATTTTATTTTATTTTATTTTATTTTATTTTATTTTATTTTATTTTATTTTATTTTATTTTATTTTATTTTATTTTATTTTATTTTATTTTATTTTATTTTATTTTATTTTATTTTATTTTATTTTATATTATTTTATTTTATTTGATTTTATTTTATTTGTTATATTTTATTTATTTTATTTTATATTTTTTTATATGTGTAATATAAATTTTTACTTATTATATTTCATATTTTATCATAAAAAAATCAGTTACTTTTATTAATAATTTTCCTTATTTCAGACGGTTTCTCCAGCTTCCTTCAAGCATTTCCCGAGTGGTGTGAAGATGATAGTGCACAAAATAGAGAAATGGAATCTAGTCGCAGCACACAGGCTGACCAATTAATGGGTCTGAGGTAAGGTTTTTCTCTTTTGTCTACATTCAAATTAGAATATTTTCACTTCTTCTGTTCTTCTCCAATAGATCCTTGCGAATATCAACACCACATTCTGATTCCACCTGCAGTAGTTCCGCTGAATCTTCCGATTGTGAGAGCACCACACATCACAATATCAATGAGGCACCTGTGGAGATCATTCCAGGCCTGTTTCTTGGCAATGAATCGCATAGTTGTGATTCACGCGCACTGCAACGGTACAATATAAAGGTGAGTAGGAACGTGTGGGGGGAAAAGTTAAAAATGCACGGAGGTGTGATATTTTTTTATGTAAGCCGTAGAGTATTCTCGGATTCATCCATAAAAATTGAGGCTTAGAGGCCTTCACTTTAGAACCGAAAACTTTTAAACATTAGAACCGGACAGCACGACCGTCCCCTGCGGGTTAGGGGGTTCGCCTGTCGTAAGAGGCGACTAAAGTCTAATAGTTCCCGCGCCAGTCGGATTTTTATATCGAAACGACCTGGATTTTTTATACGACCAAGGACTGTTGCTCTTGGAACATTCCCCAAAAACTACTTTGGGGAATATTTTTGCGGTTACAATAACAACGTACCGCTTTTGACGCCATCAACCATTCAGTGCTACTATCAGCCATTGAGGAATCCTTATTACCGCCTGGGTTGCAGAGGTGGATCATGGGCTACCTGAGTGGCCGTCAATCTTCGGCAGAATTTCAAGGCGAAACATCAAAACTGAGGAAGATTAAACAAGGGGGATTAAGGGACACTCACTTTTCACTTTCCGCTAGTTTTCTCAAATAGTCATTCGTAATTATGTATCTACATACGAGTATGTATTATTTTAGAGCTCCAGATCTAATAAAATATCTACTTCACTCTTTTCAGTATGTTTTAAACGTCACACCGGATCTTCCAAACGTCTTCGAGTCCTCCGGCGACATACAGTATTTACAAATTCCAATCACTGATCACTATTCCCAAGATCTGGCCAAACATTTTCCAGATGCTATACGATTTATAGGTAAGTCACTCTAACAGCTCATATCTCACTAAACTGAAACTAATCACCTCCTCTCTCTCGATCTCACTTGCAGAAGAAGCGCGCTCCAATAATGCGGCTGTACTTGTACACTGCCTAGCTGGTGTCTCCCGCTCCGTAACGGTGACGCTCGCCTATCTGATGCAGACGCGCACGCTCAGTCTAAATGACGCATTCACGTTAGTGCGCGATCGCAAACCAGACGTGGCACCCAATTTCCATTTCATGGAACAGTTGCATTCATTCGAACGCAAACTGCGTCCGGCTGGTGCCGGCAGTGGCGGCAGCAGCGTCAACAATGAATGCACTGCCATGGATGAGAGTGGCGGTGGCGGTAGTGTTAGTGTGCCATCTTGTACCGCACAGGCAAGTTTAGCCAACACATTGATGGCCGGCGGCCGGTGTGCCGGTGAAATGGGTTCGAAATTCATTTGCAATTGCATTGCAACGGATTGTAAATGCATGCAAACGGGCGGTTATATGGCACAATTGGCCAAAGCGGCGACTGGTGTGTCACCGGACTCGGGTATTGAATTCGATCGATGGACGCCGACAAGCGATACAGGACTGAAATGAGATCAACTTGTGGGAAAAAGTTTCGTGTTGCCGCCAAGCATTGTAGAACCGCCAGTGGCACATAACGCCGACAATGTGTCACCAGCTTCGACTACCTCCTCGTCCACATCGACGACAACAACGGCGGAGGCGGTGTCAGTGGTCGAAGTGGTGCCGAACGCCGACGAACGATAAGCTACGGCGGTGGTGCAGTGGCGACGGTGATTGGAAGCACAAATGCACATGAACACACACACACACACACACATACATATGTACATAACGGGTATTTATGCGTGATTTTGGCGGTGTGTGTCGTGGGCACGCGAAACTTTTTTCCTACAGGTTTGGTGGTGGAGCAAACTTCAACTTCAATATACATACATATATACATAAATGTAGCACAAGCAAATATGTGGGGCCATCAAAAAAACTACATACATATACATACATATTGCAAAAAGCAACAACAAAAACAAATTTTAGTTTTAAGCGAAAATTAATGTGTCATTTAAAGCAGCTGTGACATAATATGTTGTTGTTGGCTAACACAGTTTTTTTTTATAAATAATACATAAATATATATAAAAATTAGAGTAAATAATAAATATGTATCTTTTTGTATTTACATAAATAGAAAACTGAATATTGAAAATTTATTTGCTTCCTTTTTTTATAAATATTGTAAATGGTATGACATTTTTTTTAAATGGAAATCAGATGTAGATTATATAAAAACCAAGCGATGCAAAAAAAAAATAGCATTAGTTAAGGCTATTTTCAGTTCAGGAGTACATACATATGCACATATGTATGTATGTTTATGTGTTTATGTATTTAAATGGTAAGAATCGCAAATTATGAGCGAAAATAACAAAGATGTTAATATTAAGAAAATTACAAACAAAAAAAAAATAATAATAAAATATAGTTTATTTAAACAAAAAAATTATAATAAAAATAAAAACAAAAGCAAAATAAATTAATATAAAATCCAATGAAACAAACAACTCTGTACCAAAAGCAAAGCAAACTTAATTTTACAAAATAAAATCCATTTTTATATACATAAATAAAATAAATGAAATTGTAACAAATCCCACAAACTAACGCCCTAAGCCAGTAATGTACTCGTATGTATGTATATATGTATGTACATACATAGATTTCTATGTTAAGTTGTGTACATTATTAAAAGGCCAGATTTAAATTCTAGTTATTATTAGCGTTTAGTCATATACCTTCATACATACATACATATTTATATGCTAAATATATGCACTACAAAGCGTGTGCCACGGTTTACATACATACATACATACATACACATAACCAACATTCATATACAAACTACATACACATACCGTAAATTTTGCATACAAATACATACATAAATACATACATACATATATTTACTTACATATATTATAAAATATATAAATACAATTTTTATATATCTGTAAGATGAAATTCAAAAATTCCGGCAACCACAAATGAAGTCAAGGCACAAGAAAATATTTCAATATCATACTACATACATACATACATACATATACTATATGTACATATGTACATACTCGTATGTTAATCATAATTTTAGTTCAACCAGTAAGCAATGAAGTGCACTAATTAGTTATTCATTAATATAAAAAATAATGTTACAAATACATATAATATATATAAAACCTTATATACATACACACATACATATATGAAATAATGTTGAGTAATAAAAATTCTTTTTAAAAGAAACAAAAAATGCAAACTATTTGCCAAAAGAATATAACAGAAATTTGTTGAATTTTATTTCGTTTTATTTTTTGTTTAACTACTTTTTTTTGCTTACCGTTTTTTTAATTGTCGCTTTTAGGTTTCAAGTAGCTGTATAGTCGAGAAACGAAAAACAATTGAAAATAAAATTTTCGTTGACTTTGGTTTTGTTCTACTCATTTAAAACAAAATTGGATTTTGGTCTCTAGTCTGCAGAGTATTTCTGGCATGGTTTTGTTTAAAAAAATGTTTATAATTGATTTTCATAATTTTGCATAAGTTTGCACAACCTTATTTCTTCATCATCAATGTTTTTTAAGAATATTTTTCCTTTTCTTTTATATTGGCTTAGTAAAAAGTAATCCATTATTTTTGGAATAGATGATGCTTTAGTGGTCTGTATTTAGAACGCAAGGTTCCCCACTTTTTTAAAAATTCGAAAGAGCATACTTTGACATTTATTTTTTGAAAATTATCTCTTTCAAATTTTGGTCACGGCTACATCTCAGATGGTCCATCCGTTACGTCCAATTTTCAATGGCTCCTTCGAGCATTTCGATTTGTAACTAGCGAGTGACATGCGAGATGTTTTGCTCCTAGGCCTTAATCGAAGCGGAATTTTCCGCATAGACTTTAGAATTTATATATCCCCATAGGAAAAAGTCTAACGGTGTGATATCACACGATCCTGGTGGCCAATCGACCGGCCCAAAATGTGAAATTATCTGCTCGCCGAAGTATTCTCTCAATAAATCCATTGATTGATGCTATGTTTGGGATGTGGACCCGTTTTGTTGAAACCAAATCTCGCCGAGATCACGAGTTTCAATTTTAGGCAACAAATAGCCGGTTATCATGACGTGATAACGGTCGCCATTGACGGTTACGTTCTCACCAGCAACTTTTTTTGAAGAAATATGAACCGATGATTCCAACGGCCCACAAACCACACCAAACCGTTGTTTTTTCTGAATGAAAATGGCAGCTCTTGAATCTCTTCAGGTTGTTCTTCGTCCCAAATGCGGCAATTTTGCTTGGCCAAATACCTATTGAGCCAGAAATTTGGCTCGAAAACATCAGATCTTCTTGGAACTTTTCAACAGCCCATAGAGCGAAGCGATGTCGCTGGGGAAGGTCGAGGGGTTCCATGATGAAATGCCAAAAAATACTGAACAAAAGTAATATAACATGAAAAAATACCTCTACTTGGATAACCCGTTATAAGTGCGATCGATCAGCCCAAAAAATAGTTTGGAACCACTTGAAAAAGGCTGAATACACAAAGAAGCTTGATATGTGGGTGTCAGATGAGTTGACGTCAAAAAACCTCATGAACCGCATTTCCATTACCGTTTCACTGCTCAATCGTAACAAAATCAACCTATTTCTGGCGCGGATGGTTAGTGATGATGGAAAGTGTATCACTTAGAGCAACGTCAAACGAAAGCGGTCGTTATCGAGGGGCAGTGAGCCAGCCCGAACGGTCTCCAAACCGAGGTTGATGGTGAGAAAGGTTTTATTATTGTATGTTTGGCGAGATTCGCAAGGAGATCGGCCACTATGAGCTGCTCCACTATGCCCAAACTAATGATCAAATTCCTCATACCAAAAAAATAGTTTCATGTTGTAATTGTGCCATAACCGAAAGCCGATTAAAAATTAAAATTACGAAAATGTGAAAACCAATATTTTTGAAGGATCTTATGCAACATAAGTGGAATATAGTAAATAACGAATCAGGCAGACATGTGCTGCATTTCACTTTCGATTGAAAGTAGAATTAAAATACTTCAATTTTACCTTTTTTTTCATTCATTTATTGGGTTATTTATTTGATTTTTCTTTAATTTAGAAATTATACATTTCTCTTTTAGTTTTACTGGTGTATTTTTGATGATCTTTTATTTATTTATTTATTTTTTTTAAATGGACCTTGATTTGAACTAGTATGAAACTGGTAAATTTTTAGCCACAAAATATTAATCGAGTATTTCATTTTAGTGTAAAAAATTCAACAGTTAAGACAGTTGACTAACTACTGGAGTTTGCTTTGTTTGCATATAAGTTTCAAAAAAACTCTTTAGCTAGTTCATTTCACTGCTTGAACGGTAGAAATGACAAATTTCGCTAAATTAATGTATTATTGAATATTCTAAGTGTATACCTGTTTCCCTTCTATGCGTCTTTTGTAATTAAAAAAATTAAATAAATAATAATTATTTTTAAATTGTTAAATTGTAAAATGAAATAAAAATTTTGCAAAATAATAATGAACATTTATGGCGCATTTTACATATACATACATACATACAAATTGATCTAATCGTATCATAAAGTGTACAAATTAAATGTTTAGCAACAAACGAAAATTTAACGAAAACGTTGAATGTACTATACCCGACTTAAGTAGGTAGTTACATACATACATATGTATGTATATATGACCCAAACTAGGGTTAAACATATGAAACTAAATATGTATGTAATTTAATGCGACATGGTTTGATATGCGAGAGTGATGCGTACAAATAATTCAGGTGAATGATACATGTAGAACGAAAATGAAGGCTGTGCATACACGAAAAAAAAGAAATAAAATAAAAGTAAAAAATAGAAATTAAAAAATTAAAAATAAAAATAAAAATAAACTTGTAATTAGTAAAAAACGAACAAAAAATTAAATTAAAAAAATAGAAATTAAAATTAAACACAGAAATATTAAAAAATAATAAAAATTAAAAGATGAAAATAAAAATTATGAACTAAAATGAAACTATAAAAAATTAAATTAAAATTAAAATAAAACTAAAATTACACTAAAATAATTAGAATTTTACTTAAAAAGTAAAATTAAAATAAAAAAATAAGTAAAGTTAAAATTACACCTAAAAAATTTAACAGAAAATATAATTTTAAATGAATTAATTAAAAATTAACAAATTAAAATTAAAATAAAAATAATAAAGTTGAATTTAAATAAAAAATATAAATAAATAAAAATTTAACTAAATAGAATTAAAACAAATATTAATGAATTTAAATAAAAACACTAAACTTAAATTAAAAGGAAATAAAATAATCTAAATTAAAATAACAATAATAAAAAAATTAAAATAAAAATAATAATAATTAAAATAAAGAAATGAAAAGATTTAAAACAAAGATAAAAATTAAATACAAAATTAAAATAAAACTAATTTAAAATATAAAAAAAAAACAAAAAAAAATAGAAATAAAAAAATAGATTTAAAGAAGTTAATAAAAATTAAAATTAAATTAAATTATTTACAAAATTAAAATATAATAATTTTAAATAAAAATAAAAATAAAAAGTGAAATAAAAAGAAATTAATTGAAAAATATTTAAAATTAAATTTAAACTATAAAAATTAAAATAAAACTAAAATAAATTAAAATTAAAAGTAAACTAAAAGAAATTCAAAATAAAGATAAAAATTAAATACAAAATTAAAATAAAATAAATTTAAATAAAAAAAAAACAAAAAAAAAATGGAAATAAAAAAATGAAATTAAAGAAGTTAATAAAAATTAAAATTATTTACAAAATTAAAATGTAATAATTTTAAATAAAAACAAAATTAAAAAAATGAAATAAAAAATAATTAATTAAAAAATATTTTAAATTAAATTTAAACTATAAAAATTAAAATAAAACTAAAATAAATCAAAATTAAAAGTAAACTAAAAGAAATTAAAATAAAATTTAAAATAAAACTAAAATAAATTAAAATTAAAAAATATTAAAATTAAAAGAAAGCATATAATAAATTATATTTGTACATATGTATAAAAGGTAATAACAACATATTTTATAATTTTATTAAAAGTATATAATTATTAAAAAATTAATTACAACAATTAAATTAAACAAACCCATGATGCTTTGTATTTAATGCGCTAATGAGAAAAAGAAAACCAAAAAAAATATTTGCTACGTGAACATTTTCAACGAGTTGAAAAAATATAGAAAAAAAAATATCAAAAGCTAAATTATATGGTAAAAAATGAAATTTATCCAACGGTTGTAAGTGTGACAAAGTAAATCTAAAACACATATGATGAAACATTGTAGTAAATTTACAATGGAACCCTTTTGGCATAAACGAATATTGTTATTAAAAATTAAAATTAAAAAAAAAAAACTTTAAAAAAACTACAAAAAAAATATTTAAAGAAATTCCAAATATAGCAATTAAGTGATTAAAAACGTACCTAAAAAACTGCAACAATGCAAATTTTGAAATTGTCCATCGCCAAATTTATTTATAAAGAATTAAGAAATATTTAAAATAATGTGTTTCGCTTATATGTATACATATACATACAACAATAAATACTCATTTGTACATACATTCCATGTATTTTTGCTGTGCAACCCAAAAATTTAATAATTCCACTTTTAATGTGCATAAAATGTCCTTTGAAAATGAAAAATGCTGAGTTCGCTACTCAAATCTTTTATTTACACAGCAAGCAAAGGAGATTTGAAGGAAAAACAGCATTTCATTGCATATCCCAAGGGGCATTGCAGTGTTCGGGTTGCATCAACTTTTATTTCATAAATAATGTTTTATTATGTATGTAATAAATTATTGAAATTATTTTAAATGTTCTTACATATATGTATGTACATATTTACACATCTTTGCGTGTTGTGCAACGGATTTTATGCGAGTAAAAAATCACGAGATTTACTCGAGCTCGAATCGATGTCGTGTACAAGAATACCTGTGTCTCAAAAGTCAAAAATACATACAAAATAAACAAGAAATTAGCAGAAACAGAAAGAATAAATAATAAATCGTAATATATTTTTAATGAAATTTGCTACAAATAAACGCCTCTCATCTCAATTGACTTTCATTTTACATTTCATAAATTCCAATATTTATTTAACACACATGCGCAAAACTAAAGAAAAATATATATAACATTTGCAAAAAAAAAAAAAATTGCAAAAAGTCTTCAATACATGTTTGTATTTGTGTACTTGCATATTGTATAAAAACCAAAACAAACAAGAATATCGTTTTAATAAAAATTATTTTAAAAAGTTTGAAAGTGATGTGATTTTTCTTTTCTTGCAAACAAATTTAAGGAAGATTTTTGGAAAAATTTTCTAAATTCAAAAAAAAAAAATGTTCCTGGGAGGTTTTTTAGTTTCAAGCAGGCATCTGGAGGGGTGTTAACATAGGAGGCAAATCCTTTCTAAAAGTTCGATATCAGGAAGCATCTAAGTCTCGCAGTGAGGCTAGTGCACTGACGACATTAAAAGGCTTCTCTCGCGCCTTGGAGATTTTATTGCGACTCTGTTTCTTAGGTGCAATCACGACCGTATGCGAAGTGAAGGAGTTCAGACTCTTAAAGGTCACTCCCAGCAACTTTAGATTTTTGAGTCTTGGGTTTTTCACGTCATCAACATTAGCAGGCAAATCTTGCCGATACTTCTTCATCCAGATGGTGAAAAGGTTTGCCGTAGTTTTCAAACAAAGGTGTTTGTTATAGGTGAAATTAAACAATAATAAGAAGAGGATACCAACTCGTGCAGACGGCGGGTTTCTTGTATTTAATCTACATCTACCGAAGGTTTGCAGTGTTAAGAGCCGGATAAGAGCTGCTGCACTATCTATTTCCGTTTATATGCGAACCCATTATATCAGGACGGTTTTCAGCTGGTTCAAAAAGTGACAGGTGGTATGTAGTTTGAGATCAACATTCCTTGACCTGTTAGTTATGCCTTTATATTATTGGGTAGGGTCTCTGCCACCAACTACGAAAGCCAGCATATAGATATATCGACCTGCCTAAGCACGAAACACAATATGGGTTAAGAGAAGAGATACCCAATTAACATTGGCACAAGTAGTAGACTCAACTCTCACCAATCCAGACTTGAATTGTCATACTTTACAATGCAAAGCCATGAGGTACCGCACGAACTTAACCACCTCTTTGCATGTTCACTAAAATCCACTCATCTGACACTTCTCTCGTTCTGATTCGAGCCCGTCGAAACCGCTCGTTTCTTGCTCTTAACGCTGAACTGACTTAGCTCGCTTCTAGGCGGGTTTTAGGAAACTCCTAAACAAACAACAGAAGCTGCGTCCCATACGTTGGGGTTGGAAGAATTGGGGAGTTCCGTTTGGCGAAGGAGGTCTGCTGTTGGTTACCCATATTGAGTAATTGTGCTGGGGGCACGATCGGAATGGCTTAAGGTGCTGACGTAGTTTTGGTTAGTCCTTTTTTTTGATTTTTGTAAACTACGATTTATTTTTATAATTTCACAATTCGTAATATTTAGATGTGGAGACACATCAAATGTTCACACCTACAAACATACATGTATGTATATTTACATTTTTTCCATTTAACACTCATTATCTGAGTGAAATAAATAATTTTCAACATTTTTTTTTTGCTTACATTTTTTTTTATTATTTTCTTGAGTATCATTAATACAATAAAATTGCATATATTTTACGCTTAATTTCTCACACAAATACCGTACAATACAAATGCGGTAGTTATTGAAATATACGAGATGTTGTTATTAACAATTTATACAATTATATTATACGAATGCATGTGTATAAATGTATACATATCGATATACTGTTAAACATACTCAACAAATACCGCCTACGAAGAATTTCTCGCGTTTTAAACACGTCAACTTCTACGTCTTTAGTATGCAAACCGCCGCTTATAAGTCAAGACAAATAACGAACAACAGTGATGAACAAAATGTATAATATAATAACACAAATACACTAGAAATTTATAATTGAAAGTGAAAAGACACCAGTGCCATACAAAATATGCAAAAAAAAAAAAAACTCTAAAGTTATTGAATAGACAGGAAAACATAAAATTAAAACTAAATCACAACTACAAAATGCTCAGTTACTTTGGCTTAAATTTATAAACGTGTTTTCTTTCATTTTTTTTCTTTTTTTGCCAAATTATGGCAAATGTATCAGCAGTAATTTTCAATTATTGTATAGAGTTTCATATAAATGCTGTTGTGTATTGACTCGGAAGGCTATCCGCCAAGCGCAAGCACTTCGTTCACTTTATATTGTCTATTGTGCATAAAGCTTGCAAATAGGGCAGCACATATTTTTTTTACAAGCCTTTATTAAAGTATACACGCTCCGGTACATGACCTTTGGTATTCGACTCTATTTTAGCATATTGTTCAGACTCAACAAGCTTGATGGTGGACGTCTTCAATGAACTGTAAGAAACATAAAATTTAAAATTAAATAAGATAAAGTAGAAAATATATGTATGCATAAAATACCAATTTTGTGGGAATATAGCACAAGCAGTGGGCACCATGAAGAGCAGGCTGTAAGTAAATTAGAAATTAGTTTTAAAAGCCCGTACGCTGCAACTTCATTACAACTTACAAGCAACCAACCATAGCTGTTTGGAAGGGCGCATCTATCCAACGTATGCGTCGATAAGCCGGTATTTTCTCCAAACGTTGCATAATAAATGGCAATATCAGCATGCCAGGCGCTGCCATGGTAATACGTGAGAGCACAACCTGCGTAATACCTTTTATGGCGGCTAAACGACTATGGCCAATCACATTACCATTCTCATCTTTCAATTCTATGCCATTAATAATTTCATTTTGACGCATTAACGGAATGTTAACAAAATTGGCAGCAGCAACAGCAGCAAAGGGTACAAAACGCTGTGTGGTGAAAGGAAAACTATTCATAAAAAAAAGCTTAAGTATTGAAAAACTTAGTTATACACACCTGAAACAGTGGACTTGCACGCTTAGACCAATAACTTTTGCAGCCAAGCGCAGCTACTAAGGCTGACGTGGTCGCCGATACATATGCAACGCCCAATTGTGTCACAGTAGTCGGTGAATTAGCATTACGATTTGTATAATTGACGACAGCATTGAATGACTGATTAATGAATTGCCAGAGTATAACGGCGGGTACAGTGCGGTAAAAGGCCAACATACCACCGGTTATAAGCATGCCGCCGGGTACCTAGAAATTACATAAAAACACACAATAATTTACGAGTTTTTATAAAGAAAATTAAAAATTTACATTTAAGCTATTTTTAAACGATCAAATCGAGACAGACGGTCGACATAGACACTACATTTGAGTCTAATTAAGAATATAGTACCAAAAGAATTAAAAATAATACACAAAATGTGTTTATATTTACATACATACATACATATATATATACATATATGCATGCAATATACAATATACACTTGGAAGAGTATACATATACGCAAATATTTCAAAACAGAAATTCATATTCTTATCAGTATTTGAGCAGGGCAATTTGCATATATGGTACATAAAACCACATACATACATAATAAATTTTTTTATTAATGACTAAACCGCAATAAATATTTTTGGCAACCAAATGAAAATACGTCACATATGCCCATCTGCAGAAACGTTGACAGCGACTTGACGGCACGAGCGCAGCGATAAACAAGTCAGCCGACTATTTATAAGCACACAAGCGGACATACTTAAGTACATGTGTATGTACATATATGCTTATTTTTATAAAATTCTCTGCGCAAAGGCAAGCAAAATAAAATCTAAATGCTTTAATTGAGTAATAAAACAAAATAATGCTAGTAAATTGATGGGAACTAAAATGTGTTTGTTGTGTTGGAGGCACGAGACTGTCGGCTTGTTGTTTATAGTGTTGTTGTAGCGATGTAATCATTTGATTATAAGCAGAAAGTTTAATATAAGCGCTTGTAAAATAAGTAACAAATGACTTATGACTTAATTGATTTGCAATTGATTTTTATTTACCTGAAAGCTCATACGACCCGTAACATTTTGCAGTTCTCCTGTATCTGGATGAAAAGCAGACGAATATAATTTCATCGCATATTTAACTTGCTCTTGTGTAGTATTCTCTGGTTCCTTGCCTAGACGATATTTCTCTACTAAAGTTTTGGCTTGCAATAAACGATCATTGGAAACGATAACAGTGCGCGGATCTGTCATCCATGCAAAGTAGCGAAAACGGCCGGAGAAGGTGCTTAGATCATACAGCGGCTCATCCACGTTGATACGTGCTATTTGATAACAATGTATATTTATTTAATCATTGAATTACCTAGCACGTACATATTGTATAACTACTTACCTAAAGATAATGCCATTATTTACTTAGATTTAAGTAATTTTACACTGAACAAAAAATCGTAGAATCTTTTATCTTCTGGAATTGCGTAATCACGTTTAATCGTTCACTACCGCTGATGCTGAAGATCTAATAAGATGTATTGACCTAGAAATTGCAAGAAAACAAGCATAAAAAATACAAATTAAAAATTAAATATCACCATAAAGAACAATAATAACACAACTACATTTAGCTGCGGTCACTTTTGCTTTTACATATAAGCTTTGGCAAATTTTCTTAATAGACTTTGAGCATAGATTTTGGCAAATAGCCAAATATATTTATATGCATAAATCTATGCACGTTTGGGAAAAATATGCATTTATATTCTTATATAATTTATTGAATTATCACACAATTAAATTTCGCTTTTCACATAAATTAGCAATGCCAATCGTATTAGCATATACTTAACACCAACCTTAATATACAAAAGTCAACCGCGTTTTAGCTTCGCAAAATGTGCTATGGATGAAGGTAATTTGCATTAAACATAGGCAAACCGTTTGTTTACTTTTTGTTCTATTTGTTTATAGCGCATGTCAATGGCAAACAGCTGACTATTCGAACTTCGAGAATTTGAAATAATCTTGTGCTGCCAGAATGATGTAAAATTAATGTTATTAAAATAATTGGATATGCTGATTCGAATAAAACTAAAACTGCCCAAAACTGTTATTTAAACTCACTGTATCTTCACAAAATAAAAAAATAAGCATGGCCTGTCCCTTTATCTGATCCTAATGATAATAAATTATTCTATTGGCGTAGACTTATATTCAGAGAGGTAGGGGTGTCAAAGAAGATACATTCAAAAAGGTTTGCCATTTATCAACGTAAATTTTAGCTAAACCTTGTGAAAATCTTAAAATTAAAATACTAAATATGCGTGGTTTCAATAATCGTTTATTAAAGCTTGCGCAAATTATTCACGCCTTTTGGCATTAAATCTGCTTTGTTGAATATGGCAGCACTATCAGCTGTTTTTGACTTTTCGGCTTTTCTGTATTTGGTTTTTGTTTACGCGACGGCTGTCTATATTTGGTTTGTTTTTATGCAAAATTGTACAATTCTTGCTTTCGTCGCATTTTCTCAATACACACTGCCGTTTATATTATAAAAGCTAAGTGTTTTTTTTTATCAAGAGAACATACTTAGCTTAAGTATATTTAAATTGCATGCAGCTAAAAGTGAATTGTAGTGACAAAGTACAAAAAATGTTTGGAGTTTGCATTTCAACGCGGAATAGAGCAATGCGAAGTTGTAAAGATTAGCATAAAAAAAGATCTAATTCTAGTTTTAAAACGAAAGTATTTGGTGAAAATCTTTATTCAAGCAGGACGTGCACACAGGCAGCCAAAAACTGGATAAACAACAGTCACATTCGTATTCAAATCGATTGATATATCAGTGTGCATTTTTAAAAATTTAGATATATCAATACTTTTTAACGCTGGTTATAAAATTTTATCAAGTGGATAGTAAAAAGTACTAAGGTCAAGCAGGCGGCAACAACCTTATGCACAGATTAACGTATCCCCCAGCACCAATAATCTAATTAATGGCGAAATTTGTGACCGCTGTGTCATTGCTTTCGCTGCTGAGTGCTTTGCCGCATTTAGTATATGGTGTAAATGTATTAGCAGTACTACCAAGCGTCTGGAAGTCACATTACCTGTTCGGTAAACGGTTACTACAACAATTAGTAGACATACAACCAAATTATTCGGTGACTTTAATAAGTCCACATGCTCAGGAGTATCCAGTGCAACAAAAAATAAGAGAAATACATATTGATGGATTATGTGAAAACTGGGAGGATATGGGTTTGCCATTTGATATCGAGCAATCAAGCCAACAAACCGTAATGGAGCACTTTACGAAACTAATGTATGCTGGTTCATCAAATGTGGACTTGTTATTGGGCGATGCAAAAGTGCGAAAATTAGTACGTAGTGGCGAAAAGTTTGACCTGTTGGTGGTTGATCTCTTTCTCAGTGACTCGCTACTGGGGTAAGAAATATTGAAAAAATTTATACAAACAAGTGCATAATGCAAACGTAATTAATACAATTACAGCTTGGCACATTTCTATCAAATCCCTACCGTTGTGATCAGCCCAAATGGCGCTAATACTTGGCTGAATCATATGACAGGTAATCCCCAAAGTTCAGCACTTGATCCCAGCATGTTTCTACCCTATACGGAGCGCATGGGTATTTGGCAACGATGCGTAAATACGTTAATGGGTTTGTTTGAAAAGTTGACTTACAAGTGGGTACTAATGATTTATGCATTCAAATTGTTATACTTAATGAATTGTATTTGTTAACTTCAGCTTTTTCTACCTGATCTCACAAGAAGCAGTTTATACAAAACACTTTCACACGCTATGCCAGCTTGCCAACACTACGTTACCACATCACAGAGATTTGACGAAAAATCTAAGCCTTGTCTTAATCAATTCACATCCTGTTGTACAATATCCACGCGCTTACTTGCCAAACATGCTGGAGATTGCTGGCGCACATTTGTATAATCAACAGAAACAAAATGAACTGCCAGCGGTACGCAAAAAATTGAAGATTTCAAATATTTTGTGTAGTGATTTGCATATTATAAGTGACTGACTTTGTTTAATTCGATTTCATTGGTCTTAATATTATTTGTGAAACTAAATACACTTACATTTATTTAATTAATTTTATTTTTTTATTGTAATTATTATTTTTTTAATTAAACTTTTTATTCTAAATTATTTTAATTTTTTGTTTTTATCTATATTATTTAATTTTAATATAATTTTGTATTTAATTTTATTTCGTTTTATGTTATTCTTCTTTGTTTTATTTTGTTTAAGCTCATTATATTTGATTTTAGTTGAATTAATATATTATTTCATTATTTCTTTTCTTATTATTTGTTGTTAATTTAATTTTATCTTATTCCATTTAATTCTATTTTAATTTCATTTTTAATTTATGTTATTATACTTATTATTTTGTTTCATTATAACATATTATTTTATTTTAATTTAATTTTGTATTTAAAATTTTTGGTTTATTTTATTTTTATGTATTTATTTATTTTATTTTATTTTATTTTATTTATTTTATTTTATTTTATTTTTCTTCATTCCATTTCATTTTTGTTTATTAAATTTTAATTTTAATTTTTTTTAATTCATTTTGTTGTGTTTAATTTTATTTTCTCAATTCTTCTATTATATTTTTTATATTTTACTTTGATTTATTAAAATTTTATTATTTTTGTTATATATTTTATTTTAATTTTAATTATTTTTATTTTAATATTTTTCTTTCAGTTTATTTCTTTGTTTTTTTATTTGTTTTATTTTAATTTTAATTTTATTTAATTGTCTACTATTTCTAAACGTGATTAATTTAATAATAATTTTCAAATATTTTTGCAGCATATTGCCTATTTCATTGAATCTGCACCGAAAGGAGTTGTCTACATTAGCTTCGGCGCAGATGCGCGCACAGCAGATTTGGCAAAGGAAAAGTTAGATATCTTTTTGGATATCATCCTAGATATGCAGGACTATAACTTCATTATTAAATGGGAAGATCACAAGTTTTATACTGCGCTACCCAAAAATGTAATGATATCGGAATGGTTGCCACAGGAAGCCATTTTAGGTAAGTACATAAACCAGGAGTATTAATGAATTTTTATCTTAACCTACATATGTATATTCTCTATGCCGCCGCAGCACATTCCAACGTTAAGGTGTTCATAAGCGCCTGTGGACTTATGAGTATTATTGAATCCATAAATGGTCTCACACCAATACTTGCCATACCCATTTTCCCCGAACAAGAAGTAAGTGCTAGACGTTTGCAACAGCAAGGCATAGCTCTCATGATCTCCTTCGATGCAATAACCTACGATGCACTTTCGTTGAATATACAAAAATTGCTTACGCATCCCAGCTACGCTCGGCAAGTAGCCGAAATGCGTCGCTTGCTAAACTCTAACTACGGTTCACCGATAGCAAGGAGTGTACATTATATTGAATTGATTTTAAATAGCGCCGGCGGTGGTGATTTCCTCAAATCGCATGCAAACGAATTGAATTTCATGCGCGCCGAATTGGTGGATGTAATAGCCATAATTGTTATGGGTTTATTTGTGATTATAGCAGTGCCATTTATCGTTACCTGTTGTATACTGCGACGTTCGTATATAAATCAAACAGCTTTACAAACGCAAACAATCGGTGCGCATCGTGCAACCTTAAAAGTGTTTGGCCGCACCAATTCGAATAGTGGCGTTGCTGCGGTGAATGACTCGCCAGTTTTGGATTGGCACAGACGCAGTAGTGCCATACAGGCTGCTGGTGTCTTGAAACCACCATCATCACCATCGGCTTCATCAACTGCATCGAGCATCTCAACAGCATCTTCAGTAGGGAGTTCGCCGCAGACGCGAAGAAGTGATGCGTACATGGTGGATGGCAGTGGGGATGGTGCAACGAAGCGTGAAAAGTTTGCACGCCAAGCGGCTATGAAGACCGTATCTCAGAAGAGTGATTAAAGTTCGCATTTTTATTATGAAGGAAATTATAAAGTTCATAAACGTATATACGCTGTAGGCATAGGTTTAAGGTGAAAAAAGTGATGGATGTGCTTTGTGGTTATTTTTATTTTTATTTTTTTTTTTGTTTTTGTTGGTACTTAAACAGTATATGCGAAAGTAAAGGTTGCTTTTCTTTTAATGGTTGAGATTTATCGCATTTTATTGCTCACTTGTGTAAAGTTTTTTTTTTTATTTTTGTTGTTAAAAGCTTACTTAATGTAGACATACATACATACATACATTTATTAATTACATTGAATTTTACTCGCTTTCAAAATCACAAACTTCTGTGTAAATTTTAAATTAATTATATTTACATATATTTATTGCTGTTGCATATATTATACAAATACATAGTTTAAGTCAATTATATGTATGTATATGTACGTATTATCTTCAAGTTCACAAAATTTGTTGTAGTTTGCTTACAAATTAATTAATATATTTAAAAGCATGAGTTTCACAATTAAATAAAATTGATGTTGAAAATAAAAAATAAAATTGGCTAATGCTTAAAACGAATAAGGAGTACCAAGTGCGGATGGAACTGAATATAGATAATCGGTCTAGTAAAAATTAAACCATTATATGTATTAAATTGAAGGCTTTATTTACCATAGTTAGAATTAACCGATTTACATATGCCAAAAATGCACCGTTTTGCTCGATAACTCTTCGCCAGTTTGAAGGTAGTCTCATTATGCCCCTCTAAATAAATAGAAGCCCTTGTCTCAATTCTTCACCAGCCAAATCATTCGGCATAGTCACGAACAGATGGTAATCACTTGGTGCGAGGTCCAGACTATCAATATATTGGCCAAATGCCAAATATCGAGCTACCATCGGCATATGGGATCAATGAGATTACTTCCGGAGAAGGAGGGAGTCCGTCAACACCTTCCTGAACTCTTTTCCAGTGAATGGCTTTTTCGCAGTCAACCTATTGCAGACGACGAGCTCGAGCTGCCTCCCACGTATTACTGGCGCAATTTAGATCTGGATATTGTATGTTTGTTCTGCATGCAATCAGCCTCCGCACGACACCTCTTTGTAACCCCCTTATAACTAATTCATTTAATCCCCCTCTCCCTCTGGTTCAAGCCCGACTGCAGTTCGAATAATTTATTTGCTATAATTTTGGATATTGATCGCACCAGAATCCGAGCCCTTGTCTTCCGTGTAATTTTGGTGCAAGAAAATATTGAATATTTTAACCGACTCCTCGACTCTGACATACCTAAAATATGTATGTTCACCTTGTAATGGATCTCTACACATCAATAACCCGCGTTAAAAAAGACCTGTCGTAAGAAAATCCAAGAGTTTTTGTGAATGTCGATTTTTGTCCGTCAAAGGACTAAGCCTCCCGTAATATTTCAAAAGAAATAAACAAAAATTTGGGAAACATTTTTGCGGTTAAAACAACCGTCGGTTACGTATAAATATCTTGTTTTATGAGCCTCTTGTTCGTTGGTCTTTACAACGGAGTGGAAGTCCTCCTCTTCATTTACAGCTGGATTATTTACATCTATCCGGGCTATATGATCTAGCAAGCGCAGTTATTTTCTCTTAATTCGAAAACTCCTGATATCAATTCAACAGAAAACAATCGGAGAACTCATAAAAAATCCATCTCTGGCTTAGTTGGTGTTTGCAAGTAAAAATGGGAATCCCCGAATACTATATTTGAATATACTTCCAATTAATACATACATACATACACACATGCGTGATTATATACTAATAGCTCGGTTATACAGACTTCGGACTCAAGGTTCAATTAGCGGTGCCATAATCATAACCATACAAAACAGCTGATCCAACGAACTTCATAGGCAACACAGCTTTCGATTATTGGTGTCATATCAGAATGCGGTGGCAAATTATATTTTGCATGATGATTGCCTCTCCTGTCTGAAAAATCCATGAAGACTTCAAAAATACATCCATTGTTTTGTGTTTGTTGGTGTGTAATAAAAATAAATAAAAAAATTCTTTGGAAGATTCTCTAAAGTATTTAGAAATTTGCGACTATGGCACTCACTCAGTGCTTCTAGTTCTGTTGTTGAGTAACTAGCTCTAGCTCTTCCCCCTAATTACGGCTTCACCTCTTTCCTTTGACGACGGTGTTGTCAGTCCTTAGTTGTACGAAGACGTCAACCAACTTAGTAATGGCACTTTTTCAATTAAGTGACCGCACTTGGAATGACCTCATAACTTAATCCTTAATACGTTTGCAGGTGTCGTCATTAAAAGGACGGTCTATTATCCTTGGCTTATTGCGATCATTCAGTGAAGCAGGTTTTTATGTGGTTGGTCGCAAACCCTATGCCCAACCGTGGTTGGTTTGCGATCTTACTTGAGTTCGACTCCGAATGGCTGATTGTTGGCTGTCCAGAGCATACTTGGCCTAACACCGGAAGTCGCGAGCTGCTTGAACTATGTGCAAGTCAAATAATTTAGTCTGTATATCTCTAATTTATTTGCTGTTAAGCAGACGACAACATATGTAGGTGCTCTTCCCTTCCCCAACATTAGGAATGAGCCACAAGAGAACGCGCCGTGCTTTGTCAATTCATGTGCACAAATGTGGCATACTTTCCTTTCTTTTTGCCACAAAGGAATAGACATGTGACTTGTCTTTGATCGTTGAGACCAGATAACTGTTGCTACAGGATGTATCCCTCCTTTCACAGCCACAATTCCTTCCTACTTCTACTAATAAATTCGTAATTATGCGCTTTTAGGTTGCCGCAACTCAAACTCAACGTTTCAAGGCAAGCGGCATACAAAGGATTAAAAGGATATTTTCCCCTTTTTTGATTTCTCGCTGTAATTGTTTTACGGGAATTACAGTCATGGCGAAGGGGGGTGTGTGCGTGCGTGTGTTTGTGTGTGTGTGTGCTTATGCATGCGATTGAGGTAACAAAGCCTGGGTTGATGTTTGCATTGTCTACTTTTAGGAGCTGGAGTTAATTACGATTCTCTGGCGTAGACAATGCAGGCATGCAAATTATATATGCACCCATATATGTATGTATGTAGGTACATATATGTGTGTAGGACTGCATTGGCAAGCGGAAAGGTAAAGAAACTAAGAAGCATGGGAAAATAGGACAGAGTGATTAAATGTGGGAATTATGTAGCACAAAAAGCTGTTTGGGAATGCAGATGATAAAGTTGTTTTCTAGGCTAATTTATAAATTGCTTTCGCTGCATGAATGAGTAAGGCAAGCAAACCTAATTGAGTTTAATTTAAATTTCTCATTCACCGACCGAAGTGAAGGACGATGTGACCACAGATCGCAGCTTCGAACGCTGCGAAACCAAGTCAGTATTTCTTTTATAGACGAAACACAATAACGACGAAGAAGAGCAGAATTTTGATACAGCGGGAAATGGATTGCCTCTTACGCCGTGGTACAGCACGTAGCAGCATTTGCATTGAAGGCACAAACCAGATCTGGATATTGTAGCAGGTTAAACTCCTACTTATCCAGACTCGACCCCAGCATACCCAACGTATGCCATGCATGTGGAGAGTCTCCGCACGACACTAACCACCTCTTCCCATGCCCCCTTAAACCGACTCATCTAACCACCCTCTCCCTTTGGTACAAACCCGTCGAAACAGCACGTTTCCTGACCTCGGCGACTTAAATTGACAAAGCCTGCCCTAAGCGGAGTTAAGGAACCGCTACAACAACAACAACAACAACATTTGCATTGAGGTAAGGATATCGTGAGCTGGAGAGAGAAGTAAGAATCATTAAGAAGAATGATGAGCTTTAAAAGTTGGTTCATTAGAAGAAGAAGAATGAAGAGTCGCAGTGGGAAGCATACAGTGAAGAACTCAAAGTTTACCGTTGAACATCTGCTTGACGTCTACTTTTCTAGAAACTTTTCTGGCGCCAGCGAGCCTCTCATACGAGTACACTCAACGTTTCAAGGCAGCTATTCTAGTTATTCTTACTTCAGTAGAAATAATAAAATGCGTAAGAAAAACCTTCAGTGCGTTAAAAACAGCTGAACCAGAAGGTACAATACCTGCACAATTTCAGGAGAAAATAATTCCCGTGCTGGTTCAAGATGCTAGTCTGCAATATAATAGCATTCTGACTGCAAACTGCTAGTCAAAGACTTTCCTTATGTGCAGGCTCTCTGAAGATAGTATCACATTACCACTTGCAGAATTTCTAGACAAACTATGCCGGTATGAGATTGAAAAATGTCTCGCAAAATAGACTCTCTCAAATGGGAGGACATCATTATAGTTGTAGGATGGCATGTAGAGAAGCTGGATGTTTCATTTGAGATGCTGTAGGAACTGTAAAAACGATGAAGAGCAATAAACGGTCTCTCCTCTCCTACATTTGTGACTGCCCTGCAGTGCCTTGGGCAGAGCTGGCTTCCGATATCTGGGAGATGCTTTCATCGATGGCTTGTATAAGATAACCGACATCAAAATAAATTATGCAATGAAATTTATTATGGAATCGAAGTGAATGGATAGTGAAGCTTAGTGATTGGGTAACTACTATGGTATCACAATGGCCCAGGTGTTTTGATGTTTACATATCGATAGACATTTCAACCTATCCTAACATAACATTTGTCGCAGCTGCAAGTAAAAAGGGATTGAATGCTCAGCTCTCTATCACAAACTCGGCATGAAAACACTTGAAATCCATAAAAACGTAATGGCAGGAATATAAAAGTCCTGTGACAGTGCCTCACTCCTACCTACCTACGTATAACTCTTCTATATGGAGCTTGCCTGGGGGCTCGTTATTCAATAGGCATGCGACCGTAATGTGGGTACCAGCTTCATTATTAGTAATTATAGAGTTTAAAAAGTAGACTAGCTTTCTTGAAAGGGGTTCTGGCAGATGAATTATAATATGTAATTTGAAAGGTTCATCTTTTTGATCAAATTTACCCCTTCCCAGCTCAACGACATTATGAAATTTTTCCATTTTTTCTTACATACATATGTACGAGTATATAAAATATAGGTATATCTAAAGGTGAATAATAGGTGTAAAAGTATATACATATGTACATCACATTACGTCACATGCGAGTGGCCAGTCACAATTTGTGTTGTCAGCGTGAAAACCGCAGAGATGTGGAATGACATTCCTGTAGCGCATCTCTTGCCGCCTTATCTCAAACACAACTCCGGTGGCCGGGAGGAGTTTAAGTGAATGTGGTGACATTGCTGAACCGCAGGAGGGACGGAGCTTACCGCCACAACACACAGTGGCAACGCTACTGATTACCACAGTGACAGCCGAGCTGCTGCCGCAATCACACATAGTTACTTGTTGATTGGACGGATTTTTCTTACATAAATTGCCCTTACGTGTTTCTCAAAGGAGCAGACATTTATAAGGCATCAGTCATAAAATATTTTTTTTTTTTTTGAAATAGAATATTTTTAGTTTATAAATTAAAGTAATGCCGCACGTATTCTTCTCGTCTTGATCGTCCTTTTGGTTTGAGTTGAAGTTTGTACGCTGTTGTCTCAGACTTTTAGACCGTTGATTTACTGAGGTAGACCTCACTGGGCCTGCTACGTTCAAAGTGTCACTCTAGTGCGGACTGTATGGCCGAGTATTATCAGTTGTTCCAGTAGACGACTTTATACAATTTGAATAAATTAAATTATAAATAAATGTCCACAGTTGCCTTAAGCGCTTAAATGATGCACTCGCATTTTTGCATTTTGCTTTTGCACTGTTAAAAATTTCCATTGCTTTTGTATGGTGGCAGTGAGGAAAGCAACCCATTCAAGTACTTTCCTCTCTTGCGCATAAATGTATGTATGTTTGTGCATATTTAATTGAGTGGTTTTTCGGAAGAATGACAAAATAATCTACCATCCGCCCGCAACATTAAAAACTCATTTGTGCCATCAATTAGCGCAACTGTGCCCGTTCGTTCGTTCGTTCCCTCGTTGAGTCCTCTTTTGTCTCGTTGGTTGCATTGTATATTTGGTTGATACGCAGCGTGGCATTTCCATTATGAAGTGTCAGCTGCATTGACAACAAATGAGATTTAACACTTTAAAACTCTAAAAGGATTTATTCAAATAAATGCACACATTCAAGAAATTATTAGCCCTTTGGTGCCTTATTTGAATAGCTGAGCCGGTAAGTCTTCGGTTACCATCCCTTCGTTGTTCCTCAGGCGAGCAATCTGATTTAGTTGGATAATAGATCTCTTTTTTCCATCACTGTTAAGGGATTCCGATTCACTATCTCCGGGGGTTGTGATTTCACTGCCCTTCAGTAGGCTCCAGTATGGTCTGGACATCGGTCACCTTCTGTAAGTTGCCACATCTTTTCATAGTATTTTCGAGCATTACCCTTGATAGGCCAGCTTCTCATGCTCTTCATACTCACGCAATTCGGTCTCTTTCTGTTTCTTTGTTCGCAAATGTGTTTTGCTTCTATATTGAGACTTCGGCATCTATCCCATCCAGTGTAGTGGTCAATAATAACGTTGCGAGGTAGGCGGTCTTTTTTCTCTGCAATGCGACACCGCACTTCTTTTGGACTTATATCGAATTTCTGATGAGTGCTCTGAGCAAGCAGTAGTGGAAGTCGAGTAGAAAACCAACAGTTGGTATCTGCTCTGATTGAAGCCTTTTGCAGTCGAATCTTCTTTGTGTTTGTTGATAGGCGTTCTTTGTTGTACGGAAGTGGATGTTTATTTTTAAGTCATAGCCGGAGCAGCGTTCATAAGTAAACTCCAGGTTCTCATAAAAAGCGTATTTGGTCACACCGTTTTTCTCTTCCGTGGGGACTTGGACGAAAGTCAGCGATATCTTGCAGAACTTTGCTTTAATGTGGGTTATGGCGCGTCGTAATACCACCGGATTGAATACCAGGACCCTATTACTTTATATGTTCCCTGTAGTAGTTCCCACAAGGACCTACTCGTCTCCCTGCTTGCCCCCATTGCATGTTTTGAACGACGGTGATGTCGAGGAATAGGACGAACGAACATCATCTGGGGCCAAAGCTACGAGAATGAGCCCTTCGGTCTAGGTTCGGGCTATAACTCTAATAACGAGACTTTCAGCTGCAGGAACGAAGAAAAGAAAGAGCCTGTTGAGCACTACCTCTATCACTGTTCACCACTAAGCATCACTCGACATAAATACCTAGGACATCACTTCGTTGACTGTCTCGCTGTCTCGCAGCAACGGCTGATATAGGCTTACTGCCGCATCGTTCATGAGGCCCCCGAAGTGGTACGTACATCTGAGAAGGTGAGAAGTACTCTACAGAGATCGACATAAAAAGGGGGATCTCTCATCCGAAGCGTTGTTACCTTTTTCATTGGAGCTGGATTCTCCGTGGTGGGTTCCGAGCGAAAACCTCACCAATAGGTTTAAAATGGTTATATATTTATACAGCGAGCCGTTTGCTTCAAGACCGGCGCCCACTCGAAGTCGCACCGCTGGTGAACAGACGCTGCAAATTATACTTCAGCAAACCCTTAAGCCGAATATATCGGAGTAGCCCCACTGAAGCTACATCTTTCCCAACCTTGACTCTATTCAGGTTGACTACCATATCTTGCACAAGTTTTCAGGGTCTTGTCTTGTCGTTAAAGGTATTCAAAAATTGTCGAAGTTTCTTTTAAACATATTCATGTATAGAGGCCGGGGCAAAAAATTATTTTCTCCATTAATTTTTAAATATTTTCCTTTTTCGTTAGCGAGGACCTAGTAAATTCATACATACTCGTACTAACATTTAGATATATGTACCTCTTCCATGCCATGCTATTCCACACAACCGTTGGCTCAGCTACATGAAGGCAAACTGCAATTTTGTGGTCACCATGTGTCATTGCGCCTGTCCAGTTGCCTCATGTCATGTCGTTGCGCATGCGGACCGCTCCATTGACGTTACCGTAAAAAGGCGGCAAAGAATAAAGGTAAAAGATAGAGTCAAAAGCAACGAATGGACAGACATGGCTGATAGACAAGCGTACTTTTCGCAGAGCTGGCAAGTTCAAGTGATCAAAGGCATTCGTCAACATCTGCATGCGCTCGAACGTATGTGTATGTGCGCATGGTCAGTTGGTAATGCGCCGCCGCGAGGCATGCATGCAAGAATGAACTTTCGCACAGCGTACATATAAGTACATCTGTACATAAATATGTGTGTGGCATGTAATAGATGGGCGTTAGTCATTGCCGAGATGGACTGATAGCGATCCCGTCGAGGGGACAGTTAAGCTGGTGGATGCAACTTGATTCGCTTGAAGTTGGCCGCCGAAAAGCGTTAACTAATGTCAGTATGCTGGGTGTGTTGATGCGTTGAGCTGCTAGACAGATAGACATGTGTGCCTGTCACACTAAGCCAATGATGCGATATATTGCCTGTGCATGATGGCAGAAACTGAAATCGAGATGCACGTTTCCTCGTTGTAATTGTTAATTATTGTAATTCTTTTTGTTAGCCACCTCTGCACTCACCGTGAAAATAATTGCGGAGAATGGGTGGTCCACATGGTCAAGATTAATAGTTCTTTTGTTGTAGAGGTACTTTTGTTTGACAGATAACATAATCGACCTACTGAGCGCAGTATTCGTAACATCATCATGCATCTGGAGATCCAGCTTTCATTATTGAATAATATTCAACCGAATAGACCCCGTCCAGTACATAGTGAAGAAAATATAGCAGAGAGTGTACACGAAGACCGTGGAAAGTCGATTCAGCGCAGTTCGCTGGAACTCGGACTGACGTATGGAACGATTTGGCGCATTTTACGTCTAGATTTTAATCAAACTGTACAAAATACAACTTATGTAAGAACTGAAGTCGATCGACCTTCTCAAGTAACATCGCTCTATGGGCTCTTAAAAAGTTCCAAGAAGATCCAACTTTTTAGAGTGAACTTTTGTTCAGCGCTGAAGCCTATTTCTGGTTCATGATTCACTGAATTTTTTGGAAGAACCCTTCGCTGAGCAAATAATTTCAGGTTTTGGGCCGGTAGATAGGCCAAGAGATCGAAATACTCGAACGAGTCATCGGATATTGGGCTCAATGAATGGACCATCTGAGACGTAGCCGTGGCCAACATTTGAAAGAGATAAAGAAAGGGAGCACACACTAGCGTTCCTTGGCGCGGGCTGACCGCAATTAGTTAGTTTAATTTTCGGCCCAGTCAGGGTCACAAACCTCAGTATTGCGGCATGAATTAGTCAGCCAAGTGAGCCTAACTTAGAGGGCTGCACTCCCCGCTCAATCGTTGGTTGACTCACTGACACCATAGTTCATGGCAAAGTCTTTATTTTTATGCCGCGATACCCACTGTTGAGTGAATGAATGTTTTTGAAAGCTGACAATTCAAACGATAGTTTTCTTTAGACAGTTTTGTAAATCGTCAGGAGGTAGTGGAGCTATAAGGCATCATTAATAATTTCAAAACGGACTGTCTGCACAAAAAAGCTCAAAATGTTCCAAGGCTGGTGACTCTCCGCAAACAACGTCAAGCCTAAATTGACTACAAACAATGCGATGCTGAGTGTATGACGGATTTCACCATATCTGAGCCCTCTCCAGCTGATCCATTCTCAATGGATTGGAGGTCTTCCTTTTCATCTGCTTCTACCAGCGGGTGCTACATCGGATACTTCATAAAAGCTGACCAGCACAGCCGCTGTTGTCGTACAACGCATACCTTAAAATTCCCCTACGACATCGACTACGCTTCAGATCCATATATCAGTTGTAGAGCTGCTTTCTCAGTCCAAAGTAGCACGAGTTGACAAGAGTGATTCTCCGCTGGATTTCGAGGCTGAAAAGGCTGGTCTAAAGATAGACGAAATTATCAACGACCTCGAAGTTATGACTATCAACAGGGACGTGGAAACCAACTTTTTATTTGTTTCGACTTGCCCTCGCTCATATCGTACCCGTTCGCTTTGCTTCTTTATCAAGGCAGATAGACCACCTTATAACAAACTCTTAGAAAAACCACACGGATCTTTGACAACCAGGCAGATGAACCCAGCATACGTATAGCCTGGACCGTGTTATACAATTTTGTTTCGGTCTCTGCATTTCTTTTCGCCGCTGGAAACCATTTCGTTGGTTATTTTATGAAGAAATAGAAAGAGAGCACGGCGAAATTTAACAAAAAAAAATTGATTACAGGAATTAAAAGTTACATTTTCATTTCATTTTTAAATTTCCGACTTCAATAAATCTGCTGGCATACCCACGCTTGATTGAGCGAATGTCCTTTTTGTTTGTTTGCATATATTTAATTTATATTGATTTGATTATGCAATGACATACGGAGAAATGAAAGCTGTTTGATGAATGCAACAGACCTGGGTCACGTGAGCGCAACACAAGTGACAACATACAAACGCAATGTGTGCTTTACAAGTTGACAGATTACTGCATTTGATAGAGGCGCATGTACATATCTACATATGTAATTATAAATATATTTATATACACTCATATACCTACATATTTGGAAATACATTAGGGTACGCCTGTTTCTTTTTTATAGGAAACAAATGCTTCATAGAGAGGAAAAAGCTTAAAGCTCATATAAGCTCTTTCAAAAATGATTTCTGGGGGAAATGAGCAATATTTAAGCGCTTTGGGGACATCTGAATTTTCCTAAAAATTCCATGAAAAGGACAATAAAAAAATTTCGAATATTGCTAATACGGGCGGAAATGTCTAATGAATTAAAAAGGAATATATAATATATATAATTTTAATGAAGGATGATGTAAAAGCTTTTTCTCACTCTCAACTAACATAAAGCTAATCAAAGTACTCATATATATTGACAGTATAGACATATGTACACACATACGTATGTAGGGTATATATTATGTTTGTTTGGTATATCTCAAATATACTCTCATACATATGATTTTGCAATAACTCAAATGCAAATTTATTTGTTTTTGTTTTTGTATTTGTTAGCCTTCGATTGCAATATGCAAATCAGAAATGTGGTGTGTCAACAACTGGTCTTTGCTAGCAATTTTGCGATTCGAAATGCAATTAATTTGAGCATAAGCCAAAAAACAAAACTCCACCAAACCGACAATGTCTGTCTACCATCTTCCTCTTCCCTCATAACTTTTGGATTCTATGCGATCTACTGGAAATTTTGGAAATTTTATAACAAGGTCACATAACGTTCGCAGTTTAATTGTCAATCATCTGAGGGATTTTAGAGGGACTTGGTATATGTGGGTGTGTGTGTGTGTGTTACAATGAGTTTATCTGTAACTCATGCTCAGTAAATTTTAATTTTGATGCGTTTGCAAATGTCAAATGTAAATTTACGCAAATTTTCGCTACGTCATTCATTTTCAACATTTTTGATTGATTTTCAACTTTGTTTATCTAACTTTTTCAGTGAAAGGCACAAAAAACAAACATCTCCATGGTTTTACCGAAATTTATGTATAAATTGGTGTAGTAAAAAGAAATCCATTATTTTTCCAATAGATGGCGTTATACCATATATCAGTATTTCGCGTTGTATAAGTCCGATCGGGTTCCGCTAGATGGCGTGGACTGATTAGTCGGCGATGCGAGTTTTTGAGAGAAAGGTTTTGCGTAACATTTATGGTCCTCTGCGCGTTGGCAACGGCACCCGATGAAACGAGATATACGGGGACATTGACATGGTTCAGCGAATCAAGAAACAGGGGCTAGGCTGACTAGGTCATGTGGTCAGCTTCAAATATTCAAGCCAGTGGGGAGAGGACACCACTCTGTGAAGCCCTTGTTTAATTTTTCGGAGTTTTTAATTTGGAACCCAACCCTCATAATCCAGCTCCTGAACCTCGTTAGTAATAAGGATACCTCAATTTCCAATAGTAGCACTGCGAGATTGTGCGTGCCAAAAGCTTTTCACACGTCCAGTGCTGCCTGGACAATTCGCGCGTAGGCCCGATTTCGGTTAAGGCTATGGACTATCGGGATGTTTATGTCTTTAAGTGAAAGTTGTGGCGTGTATGGTGAAAGACGAGAGTAGCAAGGACTCAATTGTATTCGCTATTTGAGGAAGGAGAGATATTATCCGACATGTTGCTCGTTTGTTAACTAGTTTCCCCAGTTTTAGCAAGTAGAGCACTCAGCTCTGTTTCCACATATTGGGTATTGGTCACATCGTCGGTTATAGGAAAAGACTCCAAATCTAAAAGTATATCGATTTAGTTCCTGATGGTAGAAGTATAGGAAACGGTAAGCCTCCCTCTCCTGTGAAAAGTTCAGGCAAAGAGGGACAACGATTCATTTAGTGTCTACAATTTGTGCTGAAAGGCTACGAAAAGTAACGAATGACACACTTTTAATGGTGTGTATGCGAATGAAGAATAATATGTACATATATCATCTAAATGGTAGATTTACAGGTCTTAAAGCCACGCTAATAAGGTCGAATCAGTTCACTAATTAGACTATCAAAATTGAGATATGTATGTACGCGTTTAAATATCATTCACTTATATAAATAATCATATAAAATAGTTTTATTACCTATAAGCTGCAATCAACCAATTTATTTGGATCATTTATTGTAAACAATTTGGAAATAATAATATAATATACTATATATTCAGCATATATGTATGTATGTATGTTTGCATGAATTTATATTTACATTTATTGTTTATAACAAATCATTTCACGCCGGTTTCTTCTGCTCTTTGCAATTTCGAAACTCTTTATTCTCTGCCTGGTTGATAATCAGAATACTATAATTCTCACATTAAGAACAAATTATATCTCTCTCTCTGAGAGTGCATTTAGTATCTTCGAAATTTCGATATAAACAAAACATTCTCGTAAATGATAGAAACTCGTACAACGAGAGTGAATGCGGTTCATAGAAGTGGCAAAATGTACACAGTAAAAAATTTTGAAAAGATTTTAAGTTGAAGTTGGTTAAAAATTGATTTGCTAAGCAACAAAATTCAAATATTGTATATATCTTTGCATATGACGAGCCATTCTAGCTGATAAAATAGGTTCTTTAAGGCTTCAAAATAAAATAAAATACTCTGATCAACAGTTCTGTGTAAACACAATAAAATTATTTTTCATATATAAACACATACAGTGGCGGACTAAAGTCTACATACGACCCCTTTTTTTGGAATCCCTACCGTCCCATAGTTTTTACAGGAAAAGTATTGATGTAGTCTTGCTTTGAATTTAATTGTAAGACAAAACCGAAAATTTTATATTTGTTCAACATTAACTTTCAATGTTATTAACAAAAAACTCAAAAAAGCCGTTGACAAAAGTGAACATACGTTTCATTAATTTGTTTCGTTTATTACTTCAGCTATTGTTTTCAGTGGTCAAGTACCGTTTTTTTTTTCTTTCTATACTTTTCTTGGTATTTGGCTTTATCTTTATTGTTTTCCATCATTTGAAAAGAGAAATACAATCGCGAAAATGTCGTCAGGAACGGAAATCCCGGTGGCTGTGCAAAAATTGATTATAAAACACAGAAATGATAAAAAAACGTTCGGCAAAATAGCTAAATTGTTAAATTTAAGAAAAGCGGCGGTGCAAACAATTTATAAAAACTTGCAGAATCGGGCTCGTTCGAGAGTAAGCCGCGAAGTGGCCGTCCAAAGAAGCTTACCCATAGGGACATCTCTTTCATCCGTAATAAAGTAAGCCAAAATTCCAAGGTACATGCTACCAATTTGGCCCAGAAGCTAGCGAAATGATCCCAAATTGTTGTGCACTTACGCACAATAACAAGAACTCTTAACAACGAAGGATTCTACAGCAGAACTCCTCGCAAGAAGCCTCTCATAAGCGAGAAAAACCGCGCACATCGGTTGGAGTTCGCTAAAAAGCATCTAAAGAAGGATCATGAGTTCTGGAAAAGCGTGCTATTTACGGATGAGTCAAAATATAACATATTTGGATGCGATGGCAGAGCAAAAGTTTGGAGAAAACCCATTACTGCCATGGATCCCAGGCACCTTATTTCGACCTTAAAGCATGGTGGTGGGAGTGTCATGGATTGGAGAGCAGTTGCAGCGTCTGGGGTGGGTAAATTGGTCTTTATTGAAGGAAATATGGATCGCTTCGAGTATAAGACCATATTGGAAAATAATTTGAAGTTATCTGTGGATAAACTGTGCCTTGGCTCGAGCTGGATCTTTCTACAGGATAATGATCCTAAGCACACAGCGCAAATTGTAAAGGATTGGCAGCTGTATTATGCTCCGCGGCAGTTGCACTCATCACCACAAAGCCCGGAATTGAATATTACATAGCACGTATGGAAAATATTGGAGCGGAAAATTCGAAAACACCCTATAAGTAATGCATCAAAGCTCAGAGAGAAACTTCAAGAAGAGTGGCAAAACATTACAGGAGAAGAGCTGGAAAATTTGGTTTTTTTCAATGTTAGACGCTTGCAAGCGGTGATCGATGCGCATGGTGGCCCAACAAAATATTAACTTAGTTATTAAAATTAATATGATTACCTAGAATAGCTAAGCAAAAAATCGTATGTTCACTTTTGTCAGTGCCTTTTTTCCATTTTTTGTTAATAACTTTGAAAGTTAATGTTGAATAAATGAGAAATTTTAGTTTTTGTTATATACTTGAATTTAAAACAAAACTGCATCATTATTTTTTCTGTGAAAGCTATAGGACGAGTTGAATTCCCAAAAAATGGATCGTATATAGACTTTAGTCCGCCACTGTACATAAATATAAAAATATGACGAATGTTTTAACGGCATCAAATCAAGTGAGCCAATTTTGCGAATCAACAGCATTAAAAACCCTACAGAAGCGCTGTCATGTCGCTAACATGATGAAAACCCCATCACAGTCGACGTCAACGTCAACGCTCACTGCTCCTCTGTTACCTTAGTAATCGGCAATTCCAGTTACGAATAATGCATACTCGTACATTAACATGACAGCGTCTGCTGCTGAGAAGCAAGGCATAACAGCAGTTGATTGTTTCTGCCATTAACAGCACTGTAGTTTCAACTCAGTCAGCAGCCGTACTTTGAGCATGAAAATGGTTAGAAAGTAAGCGAAAGGAAATGGAATTTAGTTCTACAATACACAAAATTAAATAATAATATTTTTTTTTCATAATTATCTTGAAATCATTCTTTATAATTAACTAGCTTTAGCTTCACAGTGATGCCAAAAGGTCTTTTCAGAGGAAGTGGAGCGATTAATAAACAATATAGTCGGGTGTATAGAAATAAAATGAGTATACTAAAATATAGCTTTAATTTAATTGAAAAATTTAAACGTGTAAACGATATATCAATCAAATTTTTGAGTCCAATAACATGGTCATATTAAGAGCTAAAGAGTTTTCGGAACAGTCATATAGTGTACTTTTTTATATGATAACTTTTTTTTCTGCTGGACTACATCGCAAGTTCAACGTGACGTATGAGTAACTCAATATTAAAGAACTCATATTGATAATTATCAATTTGTTTAAAAATAATTAAAATATTTTTAATGCTCGCATTCGTTGGCAGCTTCTAATTTATCGAAATTTTCACATTTTTGTTGAAATATCAATTGGAAAACTTATTATATTCTTCATTTATTTAAGACTTTAAGCAAAACTTAATTTGTATAAAAATAGAAAATGCATATATTTTTACATATACCTATACGTAAATACCATTGAAAATCTTCTAATTACTTAGATATATTGTTATATAAGAACCCACTCATATTCGTATATAATTGAATTTTCTTTATATTAACATTTAAACGTTTATATGTACATCAGCAATTGCCTTAAGCCACACAGCCTTTCGATAATATAAAATTCAATCAAAGTACTTAAGCCTATTGTGCACACAAAATACCTGCAGGATATATATTCGTATATACAATATATACATACGAGTATGTATAAAAGTACAAAGTGCAAACATATAAAAAAATGATTTAAAATCACATATTTACACCTCAAAAATTATTCTACCGGCAGTCAAGGTTATTAACAGCGCTTAACATAAGCTGCCCGCACAGCCACGCTGCACACCGAGGTCTCTCTCACAGACAGACACTTTCCTAAAAAAAAAATAAAAATTAAAAATAAAAAAAAACTTAAAAAATTGCCTTGACTTTTGCCTTCTCCTACCCTTTGTGGATTTACGTATGAGTATTTGCATGTCTATAAGTATGTGTATTTGCTTAATCCTGGACAGAGCCGACAAGTAGATTGTGAGAGCTTTCCGTTTCCGTTTCCTTTCTTTTTTTGTAGTGAAAGTCTTTCTTCATATGCAAAAAGGCAACAGGTCATTGGGGAAAGCAGAGGGCAATAGTGGCTCAGATGACTGCATACTTATGCACATAAGGAGCCTGTAGCCATATATACATAGATAAGAGACTGCGGAATGAAAAAGTTTTCCATGATTTTGCTCTTGCATATCCCACTTCATACAGTGGCATGTGTTAAGGTCTTCGCATGTTGAAAGTCAATTTATGAAAATTATACATAAGAAGCTGCTGAAAAGTCAAAGGTGTGCCGCTGAAGTACAGAAGTGGGAGATAGAAAGTGAAAGAGAAAGAGTAGAGTAAATTTCTTTTCATATTCGCTGGGTAAAGAAAAGCAAATAAAGGACTTTATTCTATGGCTTTCCTTCATTCATTCATTCATTTTTTTCTCCAACACGATGAGTTTTTGAATGAGCATTAAAAGGATAAAAGAATGGTTAAATGTATTGTACACACAGATAAAGAAGAATGACCTGCAAACTTACTCTTACACAAAAAAGATGCTGATCTGAAGCTTTAGGTCACCTGCAAGTGAATTTGTAAACAAAAATGGGGAATATTATATAAATATAAGTAGATAAAGCAAATGTCTACTGAACGAAATGAAGTGAGTGAAGGAATTTCAAGCCAAACTACTTTTCATATATGTACATACATGTATATGTATGACTCACAAAAAGGACAATGCCATTCCCAGAGGTATATATGTGTGTGGAGTAATGAGAATAACTCAATTCAGCATGAATAGCAGTACACTTTGAAGGCGGTACTGAAATAAAAATGCAGAAAATAAAAATACTTTTTTTTAGACTTTAGATAAATATAAAAGAAAGGGTTTCAGGTGAAATTCCCACATAACTTTCTTTCATTTTATTTCTTCTATTTTTCTGTTTATTTACATTTTAGGATTATGATTTACTAAGAGAGCTCTGAAGTTGACTAACTTTAAACAGAGTTAGAGTTTCTAGGATAAAAAAAAAATAAGAAAAAGATGCTTTCCTAGGCCATGCCGAAGCTTTCATTACTTTCATGAGCATATCAAATTTATTGTGCTGCCTTCCTTTTTGACGATTTTATCAAACAGACAGACAGACAGATATGGGTGTTCTCTCTCTTATCCATCTGATACTTACAACCTTCAAATCAGCTTTATGGTTGAAATAAAACTTATCATGTGTTACTATATTCAAACGAAAACTTTACGCTGCAGCAAAAACGTCAGTTATAACAATCAACAACAACAATAATTGTAGGAATACAAAAATTGGGAGTGTTTCAATCTTATTTTTTCTCTTAATTTGGGTAATTATGGGGGAGTTATTAGTGCAAAGTGTTGTATGCGAATACGTAATATATTATATGACATAAATCTACAATAACACTGCACCACTGCATGAGATAGAGCAACTTCATTGCAACGGATCTACACGGATGTTTTATAATTTAAATTTTTGAGAAAAGTTTGTGATTTTCGATGCAGTGAAATAACATCCTGTTCTTAGCAGCATATAAATGTTTGTACATACGAGTATATACTAGTTTGAAGTTGTACGAGTGTCTGCTTAAGTGGGCACAAAAAACGGCGTAAAAATGTTGCACACATTAATTAAAAAGTTGTGTCTGTTTTTGGAAATGCCTTCACTGCAGTTATTGCGACACAAAGTTGCATCAGTTTGACGCATTCGGTGTGATTATAAATATTTTTTTGTTCAGTTTATCTTCAAAAACTTACAAATATTTAATGCAATTAAATAAAATAAAGCAAATTAGAATAAAATAAAATAAATTAAAATAAAATAAAATAAAATAAAATAAAAAAATAAATAAATAAAAATACGATAAAAAAAAAACAAAATAAAATAAAATAATATAAAATAATATAAAATAAAAAAAAGAAAAGAAAATAAAAGAAAATAAAAGAAAATAAAATAAAATAAAATAAAATAAAATAAAATAAAATTAAATTAAATTAAATTAAATTAAATTAAATTAAATGAAAAAAAGTATAATAAAATGAAATAAATGAAATAAAATTAAAAAAAAATAAAATAAAATATTGTAATACACAATATATTAAATGAAATTTAATAAAATATAATAAATTCAAAAAAAAAAAAATAAAATAAAATAAAATAAAACACAATAAAATAAAATATAATATAATAAAATAAAATAAAATAAAATAAAATAAAATAAAATAAAATAAAATAAAATAAAATAAAATAAAATAAAATAAAATAAAATAAAATAAACTAAAATAAAATAAAATAAAATAAAATAAAATAAAATAAAATAAAATAAAATAAAATAAAATAAAATAAAATAAAATAAAATAAAATAAAATAAAATAAAATAAAATAAAATAAAATAAAATAAAATAAAATAAAATAAAATGAAATAAAATAAAATAAAATAAAATAAAATAAAATAAAAAAATAAGACAAAATTAAATTAAATGAAAAAAAGTATAATAAAACAAAATTAAATGAAATAAAATTAAAAAAAAATAAAATAAAATATTGTAATACACAATATATTAAATGAAATTTAATAAAATAAAAAAATAAAATAAAATAAAATAAAATAAAATAAAATAAAATAAAATAAAATAAAATAAAATAAAATAAAATAAAATAAAATAAAATAAAATAAAATAAAATGAAATAAAATAAAATAAAATAAAATAAAATAAAATAAAATAAAATAAAATAAAATAAAATAAAATAAAATAAAATAAAATAAAATAAAATAAAATAAAAAAATAAGACAAAATTAAATTAAATGAAAAAAAGTATAATAAAACAAAATTAAATGAAATAAAATTAAAAAAAAATAAAATAAAATATTGTAATACACAATATATTAAATGAAATTTAATAAAATAAAAAAAAATAAAAAATAAAATAAAATAAAATAAAACACAATAAAATAAAATAAATTAATATAAATTAAAATAAAATAAAATAAACTAAAATTAAACACAAAAAAATTAAATTAAATAAAATAAAACAAAATAAAATAAATGAAGTAAAATAAACTAAAATAATATAAATTAATAAAAGGTAAACAATTAAAATTAAAGAAAAAAATAATAATGTATAATAAAATTAAATAAAAGTAAAGTAAATATTAACCAATAACTCAAAGAACCAGACATGAAATCGCTTCACTTAAATTAGCTAACCGCATGTAACAGCTGCTTGAATTGGCGGTTTGAAATTACTGTTCGTTATTTCAATTCAAGCACGTTCAAGTGAATTCCACACACGAGTATATACATATGTACATACTTCACGGCAACGATCATTGTTTCAACCACAGCTGTCACATAGTGCTTGACAAAAACAAAAGGCCTGATATTCAATATTCAAGTGGCAGCTTGGGCACACGTGAGTGTATAAATGAATGGCGTGCAATTTGAACAGAAACTTACATATATTTACATACATACACGTATGTATATATGTACACATATATATGTAACTACAAAAAATACTTGTCATCTATGACATCTATGACAATAACCATACACATCACTACAGTCGTGCTCATATTTGTGAAAGAGTGCCTCCTGTCAATGACAGGCCCATAATGACTATAGAGAAGGAGTATTGGAATACCGTTGTTGTGGTGATATCACAGAATGAGTTCGATTTGATAAAATTTTAAAAGTGAATGTTGAAATCAGTGGTAGGGAGAAATTCAATGTGGCAATTACTTTGCCACTGACATGTGGTATGTAAAACCACACGCAGGTGTCCTAAACGTTTACCGCTAAAAACTTTATATATTGAATGACTTGACTTTGAGTTGTGGTTAAAAATCAAATAATTTTGTTAAAAACACTTGCAACCGAACTACATGGGTGATAATGAGCACAGAACCATTTGTATAAGTTTCCCCAGTATCTTATTCCATTTAATCGAAACAGTCGATTCTATCATAATCCACTCTATATTCATACTTACCAATAGACTAAGGCAATTAGTTTTAAATGACGCCACTATGTTTGGTGTTTACACACAACATTCAATTAAGTAGAAACTTCATTGCTGTTTCCCGTTCAATTAGCTTATTGAGTGCCGGTGTGAACAGCTTTTTACTCGTTCAAGGGCCGTGAGTGTACATAAACGGTCTTCAAACGGTCAAGGATTGGTGGCCAGGAAGAGTTTGTTGTGTGTTTAATGGGATTGGCAATTAGTCATCCACTATGAGCTGCTACCCTGTGGCAAAACTCTTAACTCGGACCTTTACTATAAGCAATTAGACCACCTAAAGGAAGCGATCGTGCAGAAGCTCACAGCTTTGGCCAATAGGAGGGGAATTGTATTTCATCAGGACAATACCAGACCACACACATCTATAGTGACTCACCAGAAGCGTCGACAGCTTAGTTAGAAAGTTCTTATGCATTCATCTTATAGTCCGGACTTTGCATTAAGTGATTACCATCTGTTCCTCTGTATGGCGAATGATTTGACTGGTGCAGAGTTGGCTTCAAGTTAAGCCTGTGAAAATCGATTGCCCCAATTTGATGATTATAGGCACAAGGGTTTCTATAAGAAAAGCAGAAGACATTACCTTTAAAATGGGTAAAAGTTGTCAAGCAAACTATGGTGAATAAAGCCTTCAATTTAATGCAAAAATAATGGATTACTTTTTACTAGATCAATATTTTACGATAATTTGGTCGATTTAAGACCTTGTAAATACAAAAAAAAACATATACTTTCCTCTAGAGTGTGTTATACATACAATATATAAATCTGAACGTATTTATTTACAAAACTCTTTTAATAGTAAATTTCTTATACTTTCAGCATATCCTGCCGCCCATTTATGCACCTCAGTGCGCTTCGATTTGTAACGAAATGGCGTGAAGAAAGCTATAAATGCAATAAAATTTCCATTTTTGTATATTTTTGCTTCTTCTCAATTTCGTATTTCGCATTGCCGCTAAACAACTTGTGGCACGGCGCGCCAAAAAAGGACATTTTACACGAACGAGTTGAGTTTAACGACACATTTGCCTTGCGTTGCTGTTACCTTGAGCTCAAAAAAAAAAAACAAAAAAAACATAATGCAACAAAAACAATAATAATAAAAAAGTAACCTCTTTTAAAGGATCTGTGTTTATTGCTAAAGGATTTGCCGTCGTCCTTGTGTGCATCAAGGTTTTGAGTAAGCGATGAGTGTTAAACTAAATGGTAGTGCGTGAGCGCATTACACAAACAACAACAAATATTTTTGCTGTTAAGGCTTTAAGTATTTTTTTTATTTTAAATTTTTTTTTTTTTTTATTTATTTTTTTCAGTTTTTTACTTTTTTTCAACTATTATGCTTAACCACTTCCTTGCGCTTGACAAAGCAATCAATGGTGAGAAAAGTGTACTATTTGTTTAAAAGTATTTCGTTTGTAGTATCGGAATATTACTGTTAAAGCAACTACTTCACATGTGTGCGTGTGTGTGTGTGTGTGAGTGTCCTTGCCTTCCGTAAGTTCACCTCGCCATTGCGCTCAGCTAAATCGATTGTTACTTGAAGGAGGTCTCTAGTTTCTTACTTTAAGTGCCATTATTGTTGTTATTTTTTGCTTCTATTTTACCGTTAAATCAGTTGCACTCCTTCCACTCAATCAACTCATTCAAAGCTGAGTGTTGTTGTTTTTGTTCACTATCGTGATTGCCAAGATCGCGACTTACTCCTTCCCTCCTCCCTTCCCTTCATTCGCCTACTTTGCTGCATTTCTTTTCTTGTTGGTGTGAAAATTGCTTGTTTATGCTTCCTTTTCCTCTTCACACCTTCCTTCCAACACCTCAAGTCAGCGTTAACTTCTTCCGCAAGCGCAACATATTCGCTGGTTTGTCGCATTGTGTGCTTGGTGAGCGTTGCGTGGCCTCTGAGTGCCACTTATAAAACGTTTAGTGTTGTTGTTAAAGCATATTGTTATTGTTTTAAAATATTTAAGTTATACTCGTAGTTGTTGCATTTGTATGAGGATGTTGACATTTGATTGTTTACGCCTCGGTGACTAACAGTTTTCTTCAAGCGATGCCTTCACGGGCCAACGCCTGCACAATGTCCTGCGTTTGAGTTGTGGGTTTAAGGACTCGCCTTATACATATTTACGTAAATATATTTGAAATTCATATGTGAACCATGAGATGTTGTGTGTGAAAATTGAAATTGAATACGGTGATGTACGAAGGGCGGCTGATAAGTTCGCGGCCTAGTGATTGGGAGCCAGGTCCGGACTGTGGAATGTATGGTAAAATTCTTTAAATCTAGTAGCTTTTGTTGTCACGTCTTTGCTGTACGACTGCCTCACCGGTCTGACTCACAAATTTGCGTAATACTGGCCATTTATTGTAGTTCCCTCGCTGCCCCAGAAAATAGTATCCATAATCTTCGACACCGAATTTTTTTGGTAAGCCTTTCCAATTTTTTTATCCACTGCATCGACTCCTGTAGGGCTTGGGATCACACTGACCAGTCCAAGCTCCATCAGCTGTTACAGTGTGGTTGCAACTTTCATCCAAATTAACTCCGAAAAATCTTTACTATTCTCCAATCATCGAACGACGTGGTCAAGCTATTCTTCGATCAGCCAGTACTAATTTTTCGACTTTCTGAACATTTTCTTCAGTCATGATCGTCAATGGGCACTCCGGGTGGGGGTCATCTCCGCAGGTATCTCTTCTTTTTTGAAACAGCCGAGCCCATTTTTTCACCATCGTAAATGAAGAGGTGTCATGATCCTTTGCGCGTTGGCAACGGAAGCCAATAGAACGTTGAGCTGTACGAAATATAGGACGCCATTGATATAGTTCAGCGAATCAAGAGATAGCGGCTATGGAAGCTAGGTAATGTGGTGGATAAGAATATAACAGATTTGAAAGTTTTTGATGCAGTATCCACCGGTGGAACTAGGAAAGAGAAAGAAGGCATGCACTCCAGCGGGAAGAGCAGGTAGGGAAGGACCTGGTTGTAAACGGTATTTCCAATTGGCGCCAAACAATGAAAGGAAGGAATGAAATGAACGCTGTGGTTCACTCGGCTTTAATCGCGTAATCGGTGTCTATCCATCGATTTTTCTACTGACTGCGATGCTCTAAATAACATTGTGGGCCTTCTTTGTCAGACGCTCTCTCTCACTGACAACAATTTGAATTTTTCGGACGATGTGTGAACTTGCGAAAGCGTCCCAACCTAACTTCATACCCTTCATCTAACTATTTGAGCACCCCTAGTATGTTGGCGATAATCTATTGCTTGCTTTGACGCGAATGAATTGACATTGGCACAACTGAATGCCTTCAGCAATGCCTCGTTGCCTGTTGGAGTGTTTGCTTCGATGACAGACAACTTTTATCTTCATTGGCTTTATAGTTCTATATTTTTATTAGAATTTTTGCTTTTATTGTTCTCAGTGCATAACGACATATCTACGCACATCAATTGTGGTGTGAAATGTTCTGTGCCAATGTTTGTTATGGAATTTAGTCATAAAAAAATTCCAATGGAAAATTCATCATTCGTCACATTTCTAAGAGGACTAAGGACAAGTCTCTGCAGATGCCGATGTGTGTATATAATTTTTACAGACTTCAAACTAGGTCAAGAAAAATGTTTGTGGTGAAGCTCTGTAAGGCAGATTAAAGTGTTTAAAGTTAAACTGAAAATTTAGACATAGACGCCACATGCAGCGTCCCTAATGGAACTCTGAGACTGAAGTTATTCGCTTGGCTTTTCTTACTTGCCTTACTCCAATCTGGAAAAAGCTGTACTGAAAATAGGAAGAGAGTTGGTGTGTGTTGATTCCTTGAACAAATCCGTGGCTTTTTCCAAAGGTGCTTTGTGAACATATGAAGGATGGGTCCATGTATAAAAAAGCGTAAGTGTGATGTTTGCGTTGTGGTGGGGAGGATCCTTTAGGAACCCCTAAGAGCGAACATCTAGCTGAGCTATCCTCAGGAAAAACTGGAAATCTCATTACTTTCTTATAAGACACAGGAAATGGTTCGATCATTTGAGAAGGAGAGGACAGGAGCCGGTATCACAATGGGCTTCAGGGCGCTGGTAATGACCCGCAGCCGCATCAACTCAACTCACAGACTGACAATTTCAATAAAAATTTTAACTATGACACTATGCAGAGTCCTCGCCTCCACTCAACTCCTTTCACTCTTGGTGATAGACAGAAACAATTTTAGCAATTCGCCGATAGAATTAGATAAATAAAGAAATTTAAACAAATAACAAAAGAAAACAAAGCAAGGAAGACAATCCCAAGAAACAAAGGCCGAAAAAAGAGAAATAAAAAGTAAATAAAGAAATAGAAAATAGGACATGCACAAGTCCACAACAAGAACGATACGTGCTCGGACTACGCTATGTGGGATTAATTTCATTTACTACCCACTCCTGTGCCAAGTTTGTAAAGGGTGTTTTTTTTTGGACATGCATATAATTTAATCTTTTGGTTAAGAATTTAGCTTTAATATAAGGATAAAGCTTTGTCATTATGCCTTAAAATTAATATCGGGAAAGTGACTGATTCGACTGGTTCAAATAAATTCCAACTTAGAGGCCCCAATTTTCGACTACTTTTATGCAACAATTGGGTCAGCAATAACGTGCCGAATATTCTCTTTCAAGGCGTCAATCTTCTCGGGATTAACTAAGTAGACAAGCTACTTCACATAACCCCACAAAAACTAGGCCAGCCGGGTTTCATCGTACAATCTTGCAGGCCACGTCACATTCTCCAGAGTTTCTTACCCTAAATTGATTGATTTATGGGCTGTATATCATGTTTGTTGGAATCAAAGCTCGTCCACATCAACATCCTCCAGTTTTTTAATCATGGCTCTATAAGGTCCACCACTTACTGTAACATTAAGCTCGGCTTCATTTTAGAAGACCTACGGTCCATATTTCGTTTTTCTGCCCATAGAGCACATCAAAGAGTATCTTTTTGAAAATGTAAGGGGTTTCAACAATGACTCACTCCAAATGCGACAATTTTGTGTATTAACCTATACGTTAAACCAAAAGTGAGTCTCATCACTGAACAAAATTCTCTTGGAAAGATCGGCACTATCTCGTTCTGGGCCCGTTCGAAGAGCCAACGACGCATTTGGTGGTTTCTCTGGTCGTTCAGCTTCAATTCTTGCACGAATTGGATTTTATAAGCCCGCAAACCCAAAAACTCTCCCCAAAACCTTTCAAAAAGTTAAAGGTTACAGCTTCAATTGACGAGCGAGATGACGGATGGTCTCGTGCGGTTCTTATTCAATAACGTTTTTGGTGTATACTATACAGTGTCTCTAAGTATGCACATTATGCACTAGAAAGAACGTGTTGAGAGACCGATCCGTCATTGCTCGAATTACCGACACTGCTGAGCGATTATGTCGACCGAATATGGACGCAGCGCGACCCGAGCGCGATTTGCAAACTTTTTTCCGGAGTTAGGTCAATTCATTACGAAATGGCAAACCAAACTAAGTATATAGCAAGTAACAACTGTCAATAAGACCAATTCGAAAAAAAATATTGCCATATTGAAAGCCACACGTACGAAAAGAACACCCTTTATGCATGTGTCCTATTATTACAGTCATTGACAAAAAAAAAACAAATACACATGTTCTGCGCAATTTTCTGCTATTAGAGAATCATTTAAAAGGCGGAAGACACTGTTAGCCTACAATGTGAATAGAAGGTCCAAAGATACCAAAATAAACAAAACATTTTTAGAAGCGAAGTAGAAGAAAGGCGCTTGGAAGGTAGACATAGGGCATGGCAAACTTTAAACGCTTCGCTTTATTTTTCCACAGCTTCACTCGTAGGAGGGACTCAATATATGTGTATGTATGCATGTAACTGTTGTTAATAGCCTAAACACTTGTTTGGAATTTCTTATGTCTATTTGAATAAAAATATTTACTCGTGAATTTTTTTCATGCTTTTATTGCTCATACCATTCTTAGCTGCTTCTCTAATGCGAAACATTAATTTGGTTTGCATTATTAATTAACGCCATATTTTGGAGCTTTCTGGCTTACAACTGTAATTTTTCTTCACACTTTCTTTATTTTCATTTTCTTCTCATATATCAATTACTTCTTCGATCCATGCCAATGCGAGTGATAAGCCGACTTATGTGTTTTGCGCTATGGCAATAATAAGGGGTTCGTGTATTTTTTTTTAAACTTCGAAAAACTTGGAATTTTCCAACTTCTTCGGTATTTTTTTTTTTGTTCATATAGAAGACACACTCATAAAAATTAAAAAAAAAAATTGGTTCTACTGTTTCCCTCACCGGCGCCGTTTCAGGAGTTCAGATTGCAGCCGCTTTAAAAAACTCATCACGACATTGGGAAATTTTAAAGTTTTTTGATATTAAAAATTGTTTTTTTGAAGCTTAAATATAGTATATTATTGTCTGAAAATTTCGTTTACATCAATAATTTCCTTCGCTTTCAAAGAAAATTTGCTGAAAAAACGCTTTTTTTCGGGTTCTAAAGGAGACTGCTGCCTTAACATTATGCGATTGATGTAAAACGGTTTGGTCGAATGGTATGAAATTAGTCGAATACCTCTCTAAATCTTAAACATGAAAGGCTATGCACTTCACCCAATCCCCGTAATTTTTTTTCATTATAAATTATAACTTAATATTTTGAAACGTGTGAAAAAGTAATAAAAGACCGGGCAAAGACTTTTCTATGTTTTAAATTTTAAACAAATCTAGTTTTAAATATGATTCTTTCGGTTAGATTGGCCCCAGGTTAAGAGCCGTCTATGTTCCATATATTAAGAAAAATTGGACAAAAGAATGTATTCCAGGCCTACTCCTGGATTTTTCAGGAACAATTTAATTTTTTTGATCTCCGAAGAGTCGAATATTCCGCGTGAACAGAACAAATTTGATTTTATTTTTAAAAACGTCTTCTTGCTGTTAAAGCCTTTGAAAGTACAAAACCATACTTTAAAACGTATTTGTGAACCAATCTTGCACACCCTACCCTACAATCTTCGAATAGTTTTCGAACAGTTCGAAATTTTTTGCTTTTAATTTTCGCAACGTCACGGAATTAAGCTCTCAGTTACATGAACTATACCTACTTCAAAATTCACACTCCACTTTTTTCCTTGCAAATTCTCTTAGCAGCAGAAAACAAAAACAAGAACAACTCACTAAATCTTGAGGTCAGAAAAATAAAATGAACTAGGCAAAATTGATTGTGAAACTTTTGGTATTTTTTTCAGATTTTCCATTTTCTACTCAACTTTAAAGTTTAACTTTTTAAGCGCTCACTCAGCGCTTGGAGTTTGGTTTCTGAAAGCAGAGAGGGAAAAGAGGTAGTCTATTTGCTAGCAAAAGTTTTTAATAGAAAAGCGATTGCAACACTAAAATGCTATTCTGTTGCTACTATTGCTTCTAAAAAAGATGAAGAGGAACAACCTTTAACTTTTTTTTCTATTTTCCAACTTATATAAAAACTTCAGAGTTTCTCCATTAGATTTGTTGGCCCATTGGGAGCTATTTTTCATTGGTGGGTCAATATGGTCATTGAACATTTTTTAGAGTTATATAACGTGGCGCATTTTTTGTACCGTTAATTTAATTTGCTGCGATTTCTCATATTTACGATAAAGTTGCATCAATACATAGGGCGTGAGTGGAAATGGAGAGAGAGCTTGGGAGACTAGACAAAACTAGTCTCTAGCATAGCTAAACGAGTAGCCCTGGCAGTGAATGAGAAAAAAGATAAGCGTCTTCTGTCACAAAAAAAAAATTTTCCACTTGAGTCTCATGATTCCGCTTAGAAGATACTAGTTCAGTTGGTTAGATGTAAAGAGAGTGAGATGATAAGATCCTTGGATTATTATTGATCGTTTTGAGGCGTTTGCGCGAAAACATACGTCGTAAACGGCCGGAATTGTGGGCCAACAATTTCCGGAAACTTTCATGACGATAATGCGCCATCGCACCGAGTTGTAGTTAGGAACGATTTTAAGACCAAAATCTCGTTCAATACCTTCGATCAACCACCATATTCATGGGATTTGGCCAAAACTACAGTTACGACTCGATTGAGGGCGTAAAATAAAATTCGCAGAGAGAACTGATGTCAACTGATTTGAAGTGAGCTTCATCGTGGGTAAAAAAAATTTTCTTGTGAAAATCGGGATCGGTGGCCATCTAGTCTTGCACCCATTACACGAACAAATGCAGTTCCTTTTTCTCATTTTTAGTTCTGATATATGTACATATGTATGTGGGCATGTACCGATTTGCATAAGTATAAGTTAACTGGAGATATGTATACCTACATACTGACAGAATTTGACTGCATTCCCGCATACTCATAAAAAAATAAAAAAATAAGAAAAATTCCACAACTTTTTTCCAATTGTCCTACTAAAGCTTCACAACAGACAAGTAAACAATGTTTAAGGTAAACAAAGCATAAAAAGGGGAGCATCAAAATGGGAGAACTCATGCTCATATTGTATGGGAGAGAAGAGAGCACTCGCATAACGGTAAAAGTATTAAACTTGCCACATGCGGCATTGTTAACCGTTAACCACGCTGAAAGCAAAGCGTTGCTAAATTCCTTGGTATACCATACAAGCGAAGAATTCTTTTGTGCTTGTGCTGCACAGCTGAGTAGAGGTGGAGTGGTGGAGAGGTGGCAATGTGTGCTTATAAAGTAGCCAATATTACTTTAGTGGCAGCAGATAGATGCTGGAGGTGGTGACGCAGTAGATAAAGCACTATATGGTGGGCAGGACACGCACAAGGATAAAAACTGCCATAAACTGGGTCAAGTTTTACTTCAATAAACGCATTTAAGTGCAATGAAGTAAGGGTAAATGTGAAGCGTAGGAAATCAACTTGTCTTCAGTTAACTGTGGGGTTGTGAATTTTGAGGTTATGTCTGTGTGGCACAAAGTGTGCATATGAAAGAGAATTCATAAAAACTGCTTTTTCTAAATACTATTGCATGCTTCGAAAAAAATCTAGACATCCAATCAGAATTTGATTGTTAACTTTCACTTTTACTCTCCATTTTTCGTTTTACCATAGAGTGATAGTTGTCAAAGCTCTTCAAAAGTTTGTGACCATTTTGATGTGCAGTTTGTTGAAGTGGTGAATTGATAGAGAAGGACTATGTTAAGTTGCCTACAACAGTAGCTGCAGCCCATTGCAGTGCTACTCCACACTGAAATGACTTTAGGACACTGCTACCCGCATTTAGGTTTTAACCCCAAACACTACGATACTTCCTGAATGGCCTACCTCAAGACTAGGTCGGAGTAAGCTCAGAGGACTCCTGTTCCATGTGCTGACAGATTAAGTCTGTGGTCAAACCTTGTAGCCGAAACTACTACCAGTTGAGCCCCATGGATTTAGTCACCTTTTACGAGGATTCTTATGCTTCACACCCGCAAGGGTAGATCGTGGATCTATAACTGTTCGTCGTATCTGCTCGATGCCCGTTTGTCCTATCTGTGGGTTCTTAAGAAACTTAAGGTAGAGTAGTTGGATAGTAGCGATAGTGAAGTCAACGCGGATGTTGTTTCGTCTCTTCGCCTTTTAGCACTCAACCTTTCTATTCAACCAAGCAACCAAACAATCAAAGCACCAGATCTCTCTTCAAGTTTTTGGAGCTCACTATCCCACCCAATGTTTGTTATAGTGATTTATTTTTACTCTGCCGAAAAATAATGAACGCGAAGTGTAGAATGATGAAGTATCTCATACTCGTATAACAGCGCCGATAATGGGTCTCCCTTGGCGTAAAGTTCGCTACATTTTGCTCGACTTACAATGTGTTTACTTTTAACAGCATTGTCTTCATTTAACATTACTTCAAGGACCTTAATCTTGCCTGGGTATAGTAAATATGTGCGCGTCTAGTCGTTGTCCAAACACTATACCACTCTTCCGCCACCTCACTTTTGATGTCATTTAAATGAGTTTTGATTGTAAAGTTACCACACGCTTCGGTCACAGCCACACCAAGAAAATATTGTAAGTTTCTTATGTTCATTCATCCGCTTCCCAATGGTGTTGGATGTCAAGTCAAAAATGGAGATGATGAGCTTAAATTGATGAAGTTGATTGAGTTGTTTTTGCTGATTTTCTTTTTGGCTGCTAAAGGAAAGTTTGAAAGTGTTTGGTTTTTCCTTTTATTCTACCTCGTGCTGCTTATATCTCTGCTGTCGATAATGATGAGAAAGGATGACATAGCTCATTCTATAGAAGAGTAATTGGTTTATTGCTGCGTTAGTTGGCAGCTTCTTTTACACTTCGCCTCTTACTCTTTTCATGCTCTCAGAGTCACCAGCTGCCTTTGCTTTGTGGTTTGGTTAGTTAGTTTTAGAAGCTGTTAGAGACACCAAATTGCTTTCGTTTTTGGTGCGACATTTTCGGTGACCACGGCGTTGGTGATTGCTTTGCTCTTCCTCTTGATTAATTGAATTTGTTATAAGAAATAGTAAGTAATATTTTCGCCAACTTGAGAGGAAGTTTATGAAGCGGATTGGAGAGTTGGAAAAATTTAATAAATTAAAATAAATGAGAAAAATGATTGAATGCATGGAGAGTTGATAGAAGAGTGTGTGGAAGTGGATATTGATGAGTTTGTGATAAATTGATGAATCGTTGGGCATTTTACAATAATATTGAATGAGGTGGGAGTAAAGCTCTCAGTTTCATTATTAGTTTGATGGATGATTGATATGCAACATAATTGGGTATGAAGGTTCATGAAGGCAGAGAGACTTCTACTTTATTAAAACTTTTTGTTGTAAAAGGGTTAATTAAAAACTTATTAATATATATATAATTGAGGATTAATAACCCCTAAGGAGATTTTTGAAATGTAAATGAAAAAAAATATTAAAAATTAATGCACACATATTTTGGCCTTAAATATGCATATATCTATGCATGTACGAGTACGTTAAGTAAATTCGATATTGACAACTACCTTGAAGCAGCACGAGGACTGAAACCTATTCACAAAAAAAGCCATCCCACAGTTTGCTCCAATTATCGTGGGGTGAGCCTTCTTAATATCACTAATATCCCTCGCCAACAAACTTATTGGACCTTATCAGGGTGGCTTTAGATCTGGTAAATCAACCAAAAGCTCTGTAAGGATCGAGAGGGACCTCTCCGATCGAGTCGTGTGAATGAGGGCGAGACGAAATATTTTATGTCATCAAATAAACAGTCATCGCATTTGTACAGCCATAACTTCGATTTCGCAGATAACTCCGTCTATCTTGGAACCAATATTAATACCAAGAAGAATCTCAGCCTGAAAATCTAGCGCAGAGTCACTTATCGTTCCCGTCCTATGACATGGTGCGGCGGCATGGACGATGACAATATTTGATGAGATGGCATTAAGAGTCTGATGGATTTATGAGTTGTATGAGATATGCGGTAACATTGATAAAGTGCTACGAATCAGGAAACAACGGCTGCGCTGGTTAGGGCACTTGGTCCGGATGGATAAGAATACTCCAGCTTTGAAAATTTTTGGATGGAGTACCAGCCGGGAGAAGCAGAGGAAGAGGAAGACCTGCATGCTACTGGAAAGACTAGGTAGAGAAAGATCTGGTTGTACTAGGTATTTCCAATTGGTGTCAATATCTCCGACGAGAGCAATGTATGTCGTAAGGTTGTTAATTCGGCTTTAAGCGCAAAGAGCTCAACCGACAGAGGAAAATATGTGAGTATAAATGAAAAAGGAGATCTAGTGACGAGCAAAGTAAATTAAGTTTAATTATCACCTTACGAAGACTACGAAAAATAATGAATGAATAATGAAAAAGACGTGAGGCGACGACTCCTCGCTGAACTATTCAAGAATGGCGGCAACGAACTGACAAGATGCATGCAACAGGAATTGGAATCTAAGAATGCTCTGCCCAATCCAATAATCAGATAATAGATAACCCTATACCTCAAATTGCTTAAAAAGTAAAATTGGATTTTTCATTCTTTATATTTTATTTATTTGTTTTTTTTTTTTTGGTTAAACTATTTTTCATTTGTTATTAGACATTTAAAAAAAAATTCCGTACAGTTATTTTCACATTTTTTAATTTGCATTCATATTATTTATTCATTTCATACAAACAATTTTCGCTTGACTTCATTTAATTTTATTTTATTTTCTATTTTTAATATTCATTGTACTTCCCCTTTTTGGGCAGCATAAATATGTATGATATTTGCTTGAAATAGCTTTAAGAATTTTAAACTTGCAACAACGCAGCAACACCATCAACACACACACACACACACACTCAGCGAGCAGCCAAATCTGAGTGCCATAAGATAAACGAATTTCAAATTCTTTTCAACACAACAGAGCGCAACAACAACAACTGTGTCATATGTAAGATTTGGCATGCAAAATGTATTGCTTTATTCCTGGTGGCAAACTGCATGAGAGAGTTTGTGCCACTCGTGCCACACAAAGTCAAATCGTCAACAGTGAACCAGTAGCAAGGAAGAGTATGTATGACTTGTGTGTTCGGCTGTCGCTTTCTCTGATTGTGGTTGGCAGGGACTGCAAGTTTTTACGACCAACTTGCGACCAACAACGACTTGTAAATATTAAGCGAAATAAAATATGAATGAAATTGAGAGAACAAGAATAATCTGAAAATACAATGAATACGAAAATAATTTAGTATTTACCAGAACTAGGTTGTCATGTCAGCAAGGCGAAGAATAATGTAAGAAATAAAAAAGAAAATATTTCGTTACTGTTGCATACCTTAAGGCGCATAAGCATTCTGAGAGAGTTGCTTAAATAAAACCAGTCAAGTATTCAACTTTAAAACATTTAATAAAAGACTTTTAATATTTTTAAGACTTGTAAAGCTCTGCTAAAGCTAAGTGTAAGCCCTTAAGCTCTCCAAACTTTTTGTCAATAATCAGCCATTAGGATTTACCTTACTAATTTTTAAATTTTTAACTATACTTGTTTTATTTGCTCACACCTCTCCCAGCGTAAACAACAAAATTTATGAGGAAACAAGAGTTTTACTGACCAAAAAAGCTTTACTCTTGACCGATTAATTTGCAAACACACTCACACACTTTTCAACTGTAATGATAACAACTACTCTACTACTACAAAGTAGCTTTCCAACAACAACAACAACAAAATTTGTTGTAAAATACAATTTATTTGCTGGCACTTACGACCGTAATCGCTTGAGCCGCCAAAGTAAAAGTGGCATTTTATTATTGTATTTTTGTTTTTGTTTTTGTTTTTGTTTTTGTTTTTGTTTTCGCTTAAATCACTGCCGAGTGAATGTTGTAATCACATTTTACATTTATTTCTGAGTACTTGTTGTTCTTGTTATTGTTGGCTACTTAAAACTTTTTAACTTTGCATATAAATTTCTGCTTTATTTGGCATCTCGAGAGAGAGCGAGGGAGAGAGAAAGAGAGAGAATTGTTCTTACTCTCCACTTGTGGGTAACATAAATTTTAATTTAATTTACTGTGAATGAGTGTTTAAGTGAAGTTGGACATTACGGCAATGGAAAAGTTGGTAGAATTATGGTCATTGACTGCTGTTGGGTGTAGCTTGCCAGACTTTAAGATACGTCGCTCAAAGATTTGGCTGAGAAGTCTTAACAACAGAGCGCCATTCATCATTTCCTTTCGCTATTTGGCTCCAAGTGAAACCAGATCGCTCTCCATCTTATTCTTCTAACGGAGTGGAGGTCTTCCACTTTCTTTGCTTCCTCGAATACTTGCTCGGCTGGAGTGCTTTCATCCATTCGGATGACATGATCCAGCTAACGTAGCCGCTGTCTCGTCATTCGCCGTTGACAAGACCATAAATCGTTCGCAAAACTTTGCTCTCGAAGACTCCCAAAACCGACTCATCGGATGACGATATCGTCCACGCTGCTGTACTATATAGTAGGACGGAAAAGATGAGCGACTTGTAGAAGTTTGGTTTATATTCGTCGAGAAAGGATATTAATTTCCAGTTTCAAGAGTTATTCTGCGTTGGATTTCAAGATTGGCATTTTTCTTAGTGTTAATGCAGAGGCCAGCTTTAGAGGATAAGGGAAATAAACTACAACTTCGAAGTTATGACTGTCAACAGTGACATATGAGACGAGTCGGGAATGCTGTTGACTGTTTGTTTGATGACAGGAGTTATTTCCTCTCGCCCTCGTTCACTGCCATACCCATGTCCTTCGCTTCTTTATCCAGTCTAGAGCAAGCAGAACTCACGGCGCCGTCGTTGAGACCAATAATGTTAATATCATCTGCATACGCCAGCAGCTGTACACTCTTATAGAAGATTGTATCTACTCTATTCAGCTCTGCAGCTTTTATAATTTTCTCCAGCATAAAATTGAAGAAATTTCACGGAATCACTTGTCTGAAACCTCATCACTTTGTCTGAAACCTCATTTGGTATCGAACGGCTCGGAGAGGTCCTTCCTAACTCTGACTGCGCTTCTAGTGTTGTCTAGCGTCAGTTTACACAGCCGTATAAGTTTTGCGGGGATACCAAATTCAGACATAGCGGCGTAAAGGCATCTCCTTCTCATGCTATCGGAGGCTGCTTTAAAATCGACGAAGAGCTGGTGTGTGTCTATCTTCTTTTCACGGGTCCTTGGCGTATGGTGAACGTCTGGTCAATGGTTGATTTACCAGGTCTAAAGTCACACTGATAAGGTCTAATCAGTTTGTTGACGGTGGGCTTTAGTCTTTCACACCTTTAAGAAGCTAATACATCCGTAATTGGCTCAGACCGTGGGGTCTCCTTTTAAATAGTTTGAGCAGAACATACTTAAATTCCAATCGTCCGACCATATTCTGCAAAGTAGCTAATGCATGCTCTTTGTTAGCTCCTTACCGCCATGTTTGAATATCTCTGCTGGTAGTCCGTCAGCACCATCCGCTTTTTTGTTCTTTAAAACGGCAATCGCTATTCAAACTTCGTCTTAGTCGGGTAATGGAATATCTTTTCAAACGTCATCGATTCGGGTTTCGGATTCACCATCTCCGAGCGTTCTATTTCCACTGTTATTTAGTAGGCTGGAGAAGTGTTCCATGTGTCCATAAATTCAGTATATTCTGTTCATCTGTTGCTAGATCACCTCTTTTTATCCTACAAGAGTCTACTCCAGTCTTGAAACCTTCTCCGTAGGCATATTTTTTTGTAGAATTTTGAGGCGTCCAGCTTCTCAATTAGATTGGACCATTTGTAGAAGTTCACACCAGTGAGGAAAGTTTTTGCCTGTCATTCATCCGGGATTGATCAGAAACGATTTCATATTGCCTCCAAGCCAGGATTAACGGTTAGGAATGTTTTGTTGTACGTTTAGTGGGATTGACAACGAATCGTCCACTATGAGCTGCTTAACTATGGCCAAACTTTTATTGGACCTGTACTGCCAACTAATAGAATGTCTGAAGGAAGCAATCGCTCAGAAGCCCTCAGCTGGGACCGTAAGGAGGGAATTGTATTGCATCAGGACAATGCTAGACTATACACATTGATAGTGACTCGCCAGAAGCTCCGACAGCTTGGTTGGGTTGGTTCTTATGCATCCACCTCACGCTCGTAGAGCAGTGTTTTCAGCCTCTGCATCACTGATTAACACATTTTTAAATATTTTACTAATCTCCGGATTCAAAGTGTTAAATTAACCACAGCTCGGTGGTGAGACAAATTGAATAAATTTAATGCTGTTACAATTTAATTTAAGCTTTAAAATTGTATTTAATCCCATAATTGAAATACATACACACAAACATACATATATGTACTTGCTTGCAATGGCAAATTAGGCGCCGACATGCCAATTTATATAGTGAAATTATGTATAATAATTTATATCGCGCAATGATTGCCGGCAGGTTCAACAGGCCTTTCAACTGTTTGCCGAATGTATTGTAATGCCAATGGAAAACAAACAGGACTATCGCTATTTTCCATGTACGAGTATGTGTGCGTATATGTGTGTGTGCAATTGGCTATAAATTTTATTTAAATTGACATTTCAACGCATAAATTCAATTGAAGTGCGCGTTTTCCAACTGTAAATGGACAATGCTTGTCCTGCGGCCACAGTGTACATAAAATGGCAACAACAATAACAACAATTACATAAATAGTTACTGTTGTACTTATCTGTCTGACACGCCGGCAGTTTAATCCTGCGGAGAATACAACTGTTTTGCATTTTATTTCTGACAGTTTTCACAGGTTTTTCTTTATTTGCTCTTATTTTTTATTTTATTTTTTTTATTTTATTTTTTCTTCCCTTTTTTGTTGCTTTTCGCATTTGTGGCTCATATAATTGCATTAAATATTCAACTTTATATGGATTTCAATGGCGACCGCGTGGTGTTTAAATGTGTATGCACATATACCATATATATGTACATATATACACGTGGTGAATGGTGGTTTGATGTTCCACATTTTTATGTGGGAGTTCCTCGCGGAAATTGTGGCATTGATTAAATAGGTAACCACATTAAATATACATAGATGAATAAGAAATGTAGGGTGAATGTGCTAGTTACTGGACGATTAACTTTGTTTTCGACTTCATGCTCAATTTTCTTTCTTACAACTAATAATTAAGTCTACTGTGACTAAGAATGGCAATGGTGATATGATAAAAGAGCTTCCACTAATAGCAATCAAAGATTACACTAGTGTCCCAAGCTCTAGAAGCTCTCGGAAGATTATTATAAATTCTAAACCAAGTAAAGATCCAACTTTGGTAGGGTCCTATAGGTCTATTAGCTTAATTACGATATTCTCCAAAATCTTCGAAACATTCTTATTGAAAAAAATTCAACCGATTTTGAAATCGAAACAGGTTATACCAGCAAAATTCCCGGAGATGGTGAACCCGAAACACTAATCGATGACGATGGAAAAGATGTTCCATTACCCGACTATGTTGAGGTGCGAATCGCGATTGCTCGCTTAAAGAACAGCAAGTGGCTGGACGGCCTACTGGCAGAGATATTCAAACATGGCGGGGAAGTCCTGATAAGAACGCATCAGCTTCTTTGCAGAAAATATTTGGGAGAAAGCTTGCCCGATGATTGGAATTTAAGTATGCTCTGCTAATCCATACAAAAGGAGACCCCACTGTGCCAACTACCGTAGGATAAGCCTCCTTAATATCGCATATAAGGTCCTAGCGAGCGTATTGTCTGAAAGAGCGGCAGAGCTGAATAGAGAAGGTACAATCTTCTACAAGAGTGTAAAGCTGCTGCCGTACGCCGATGATATCGACATTATTGGCTTCAACAACCGAACCACTCTCGCCAACAGATGTTACTTTGGACTGAGTAGGCTATTGAAAGTTAAGTCCTCTCTTAACGAACAAAAAGCAAACTGCAGAATGCGCTCATCATACCCGTCCTACTATATGGCACAGAAGTGTAGACGATATCGACATCTGATGAGTCGACTATAGGAGTCTTCGAGAGAAAAGTTTTGCGAACGATTTATGGCCCTATTTATGGATGAAAGCACTCCAGCCCTGCAAGTATTCGAAGCAGGACACGCTGGTACAAGCCGAGAAAAAGAAAACCTTCACTCCGTTGGAAGGAACCGGCGGAGAGCGATCTGGTTTAACTTGGTATTTCCAACTGTCGCCAAACAGCGAAAAGAAGAGATGAATTTCGTACTAATGTTGATTCGGCGTAGCACACTTACCCTATGTCTGCATAAATTCATAGACCTCAATTACCTTGAATCTCTGTATAGAAACATGACATACGAGTATACGATTATATGTATGTCTGTATGTACGAGTATGTATGCCCAATAGTATTTATTCATATGCATTTGCCTTGCTTTTGTTCGCTTGACATTCATTTATTGTTATTATTGTTGTTGTATTGTTGTTATTAAACTTTGATCCCTTAAACAAGTCATCATTTCTCAATGGAATTACCTCGTGTACGCTGCACAATTTCGTATGCAGATCGAGAATTGTTGACTTGATTGGAAGTTATATTAAATATAACTGCATACAAATGTACATATGTATATATGTATTTATAAATGCCGAGGTAGTTTTGTTTGATAAATACATATTCAGGTGCTTTAAGCTTGAATTAATATGAATTTTATATAACGAAATTTTCTCAATGAAGGGAATTTTAATGCTGAAGCGATGTCGACATTCCAGAGAAAAGCTAGGAGTCTTTAAGAGAAAAGTTTGGTGGAAGATTTATCGTCCTTTGTGTAATGGTACTCTCTGAATGAAGCGGAAAAAAACGGAAAGATTAAGTTGAGTAAGATCTACCTTCACTTTAGTCGACGCAGAAGAAAAGGAAGATATACTAAGGGCTACTTTCTCGCCGCTTTGTTGGTTATACTGGTGGAACCTTAATTAACAGTGGATAATTCTTTCCAATATCGCATATAAGGCACTGCCGATTTTAAAGCCTTCGTCAGCTCTAAATCCCTCTGTGCCTTCAAGGAACAAGACACACCAAAGTAGATGCTATGGGATAATGAGCACATATTTCTCGCCTCATCCAAACTGCTACTTATTCATTTACAGACAAAACTCATCCGATCACGAGTCGAGGTTTGCGCGACTGAAATGGAAAATGGAAGAGGTCGTCTAACTTACTATCTCTGAAAAAGGACGACTTTCAGAGGCGAGGATGAAACGAATTTCCACATAGCATTCTTAGTTAGTTTTTTCTATGTGGAAAGAAGCTAAAGCTAGTGGCCTAAATGGTGTTTTTTTAGACGTGTGGTTTTCAATGAGGCAGTCCTTTTATCGGAGTTGGTCTTTTTGACAGCTGTGACTTAACTTTTAGCTCGATTTACCATTTCATAAATAAACAGATTTCTTTTGGGTCAACATAGTCGAAGCACACTTTTGGTTGAACGGATATGTTAATAAATGATGGAGCGATGAGCCACAACCATGTGAAAAAGACTCCCAAGGCCGACTCATCGGATGCACACCTCGCCCACCCTTCTTCACCATATAGTAGGATTGGAAAGATAAGAGACTTGAACGAGTTTGGTTTTTGTTCGTCGAGAGAGGACTTAACTTTTCAATTGCCTACTCAGTCCAAAGTTGCAACTGTTGGCAAGAGTTATTCTGCGTTGGATAAACGAAAGTATCCAAGATCTCGAAGAAATGACTGTCAACTTCGACAGTTTGTTTGATGATAGGTGATAAAATCGTCCCCGTTCACTACCAGACACTTTCGCTTCGCTTCTTTATTAAGTCTGGAGAAAGCAGAACTAACGGCGTGGTTGTTAAGGTCTATGATATCAATATCATTGGCATACGTCAGTAGTTTTACACTCTTGTGAAAGATTGCGCCTTGTTGAATTAGTTCAGCAGCTCTTATTATTTCATCCAGTATCAAATTGAAGAAATCTCACGATAAATAGCCACCTTGTCTGAAACCTCATTTGGAATCGATCGGTTCGGAGAGGTCCTTTCCAATTCTAACTGGATTTTTTTTTTACTGTGCAGTGGGATTAATAGAGAAAAATGTCCTGAATTTCGTAATGTAAAAAAATGGAAGAAAAATACTTCTCACCGGGTTTCAAATAAGTTTTTACGCCCAAAGAAACGAAAGTGTTTGGGTAAAATAATTTTCTTTTTAACGCCAATTTATGTAGATAAAAGATATGTGTGTGTAAATTGCAAATATTTTGTACTTAATACTTAGTGTTTCTTGTCTTAAGTGACGCGTGTAGTGGATTTAGTTAATTTGACAGTTGAACGAGCGAAATGCCCCAGCGACAACTTTTCATGCATCTCGAGCAGAAGAATACAACGTGCACTATTACTATTAATAACACTGCAAGTACAACGGCGTAAAGTGCAGTTTAATGTTAATTTCAGTGTTTTCTTTGCAACTGCCGCTCGCTTTTCGAAAATTCGCCTATCCATCATGTTAACACTTGCCGCATGTTTTGAGCAGCCGCGCCATCCACACAAATTGCAAACAACTACAACTATTGTGCATAGCACGTACATACGTGTACATACATAAATAATTTTTACGAGTTGAAATTTCCCTCAGAAGACAAGATGTATTCCCGTTATTTGAGTGTATTGCAGACAAAGCAATAAAAGAGTAGAAATAAAAATTAATTTTTAATGAGTTTAGTATGTCATAAAACCTTCAACTGCTACTCCGCTTTTAGTGCCCTTTGATTGTTTGTTGTTTCTGCATTTATTACTTTCTTTGTTGCACTTTTAAGCATTTGTCGTAGTGACTTTTTATGTGTTTGGTACGCAGCAACTGACTCATAATCGCTCCCTCGCTATGAAACAAAGTTGAGCTGTCAGCGTTCTTCGGCGCGTTGACAGAAAGGCGGAGGGAGGTAATTGTGATGAGACGTTTGGAAAACTCAGTGAGTGAGTGAGTGAGTGAGTGAGTTGGACTCCCACATGTGAGCAATCATGTAAATTATTTTTGTTTGCATTTGTTGTTGGTGTTGTTGTTGTAGCAGGCGAGACTAGTCTAAGTCATCGAGGTCATCTAATGGGGAGGTCCAAGAAACGCGCTATTTCAATGGTTTCGGACCAGAGGGAGAAAAGGGTTAGATGAGTAGGTTTTAAGGAGCCGGTAGAGAGGTGTTTAGTACCGAGTGAGATCTCATTGCATGCAGGACATACGTTGGGTATGTCGAGGTCAAGTTTGGATAAGTAGGAATTGAGTCATCTAAATTATCCCGACTTGTTCAAAGTGTCGATATTAATCGGGTCTCTCGAGGCAGCTTGAGTTCTTCCTCGGCAATCGTTGGGGTTTGGATTCCATTTACTGCAAGAGAGTTCATGAAGATGAATGACTTTTAAAGCTTAGCCGGTACACCGTCACAGCGGTTCTCGTAAAGTGAGTCTGTGGAGACGAGTACTCTCTTCGTGCCAATCATCGGCTTATGAGATCAGTGAAATACCCTCTGGTGGAGGAGTGAGCTTTCGATATTTAAAAATTAAACAGAAGCGGGTTTAGGAGACCACCATGTGGAACCCCTTGCGTAATCTTACGGAGCTTGGAAGTTTGAATTCGAAATCCTATTGATGACTGCCGACATCACCACCTCTTCAACCTCGGCGGTAATGTGGAACCATCAATTTCTGTTAGTAGCACTAAATGATGCTGTATGAAGGACGGGAGCCGCAGAGCCCCAATAGCGAAGCCAATGGGGAAGAAAGAGATATCGGCCGATAAGTTCCTCCCTTGTTGGCTGGTTTCCCCGGTTTAAGTAGTGGAACCATTATAACTGCGATAACCAACCCGTATGGTGCCTTAGGTCACAGCTAAAAGAGAAGAAGCTTCAGTGGAGCCACTCCTACACATTCGGTTTTTAATGAGATCTAAATTTAAACTTGTTCCAATGAAAATATTAGCAATGCCTCTGTAGAGAGACCCTACTTCGTGTTCTCGTAAGACAAAGAGCTGCCATCACGGAACAAAGGACAAGCTAAATACTTGGCTGTATCCTGATCGAAAGCTCACTACCAGATAAATCATGTTATGATAGGAAAACGACATGTCTCCATTGTTTTTGATGTGCGTATACTCCGAGGATCCAAAATCGACTTGGACTACTATCTTGTAGCAGTAAAGATACGCACCCGCCTCTGTGCAACAAAGAATGCCCGTCAACAAACGCAAAGAAGACTCGACGTCGATCGCAACAGTTAGGCGAACGATTTTATACTGGACTTGCACTCCTGCTCTCTCTGAAACTATTGATTTTCGACAAGAACAACAAATAGCCAGTAGGATGAAAATAAACTATCCACTATCCAAACTTGCCGTCGGCAAAAAGATCCCTCCTGCATTTTGCTCACCTGCCTGTGCAATATGTTCAGAAAGGATGGATTTAAGTGAGGAATCTGTACTAAGTCAACACGATTCGATATCTCAGAAAATAAGTGAGTACTTGTAGCTACACAAATATGTCTTTGAAGAAAGTCTAAACCAGAAAAACTTTGCTCCAATTATTAAATGATCTTATATTGTCATACAAAGCTTTGGGGTGTAGTTCTTATGCCATTAAAAATACTTACTCGTCTGCTTGACTCTAATTTGAATTTCTTTTCGGCAAATTTGGATACAGTGAGTGACAACAGCGATGAACCATCTATATGTAACAACTAAATGCTGGAAGGACAGCGAATAAAAAATGTCCTTCATATTATTCTTTCTCTTTTAGACACATACACCAGTACCATATACTCGTTTGCAACGGCTCTTTAAAAAATGACAAAATAATCTTCCATCCGCCCGCATCATTAAAAACTCATTTGCATCATCAATTAGCGCGAGCAAGCACTTGGTTCGCTCTTCGCTACCTAGTATTGTTCGTGGGCTTCAGTTAGCTGACTGCATTGTGGTGAATTTTCGCAGAAAGGACAATGCCAATTTGCAAGAGCGGATCTAAATAGCTGGAGGGACGTTTAAAAAGTAATTCAAAGGAGTTTTTTTGTAATAAAAATTATTACTTTTTATTGGTTATGAAATTTTCAGTAGTCTTCATATTGGAACACTACAGTGTACTCATAGAGCTATAATATTTGCAGTCTTATTTGAAACCTTTGCCACCCATTAGAAATAAAATCAACTTTTACATACGCCAAAAACGCACTCAATCTGGGTACTCAATCATCTACTGGCAACGTCATTGCGAGGTTACCAACGTGAAGGTTGCCAATTTTAATTGTCAATCAACCCTCTTTGTAGCTTTGGATGTATTTACAAGTAGAATTATCTCTAAGTGAAATGTGTTTGCAAATATTAAATTTGAATTTGGGAAACTTTACGGAACGTCACTCATCTTGTATACACATTTTTATCTACATTTGTGTATGCATGAAAGGCACAGCTATGTGAAAAAAAACTGAGTACTCCACACATGCTATTTCACGTATACTCTATGAGGACCCATGAGGGTCCATTGGATCATTTACAGCAACGTCAAACGAAGACGGTCCTGGCCGAGGGTAGTGAGCCCACGCAAATGGTCTCCAAACCAGCATTGCGGGTCATTCGGACGTATACTGTCAGCAATTAAACAGGCTGAATAAAGCAAGCGCCTAGCTTTGGCCAACAGGAGGGGAATTGTATTTCGTAACGCGAGACCACATATATCGATAGTGACTCGACAGAAGCTCCGAGAGTTTGTTTGCGTAGATATCAAGCATCCACCATATAGAGAGGTCCTCCCACCATGTGATACCTGTCGGTACCTATCTATTGCCAAAATCGATTGTCCCAGTTTTTTTCCAATGGGGAAAAGGGTTTTTATGAGAGAGGGCTCATAACATTATAACTAGGAACTTTGTCTGAAAAATCAATTATCCTATTAATTTGTAAAGTTTTGAAAGCAGCTTGTACTAGTACCCTACTTGCACTCCTCTTTTTATGTGGAACTACGTGGTTTTTTAGTTTATTTCATATAAATTACGTTTAAAATTCATTTATACCATATTTAATGGAAATATATGAGTTGTGAAAATATTAATAGCTCATTAGTGAATTACTTTCTTCAAAAAATTTTGAAATAAATCAGTTTGGCTTATGAGAATATAAATTTTTCTCCTGCAGTCACTACTATTTTTTTGTGTACAACTGTACATGCATATATGTATGTAGTAAAACTTGAAGAGCAATCATCATAATCATAAATTCTAAGTACATATGTACCTACATACATACGCATAGCCTTGTATGTGTATTTGTAAAACAATTTAGGAGCACTTATATTGCATATGTATGTATGTAAGAAGGAGTATAAAATAAATGTTATAAAGTTGGCTGCCAAAATTCTGCTACAAATTTCCCCAAGTGAAGCTCAAAAGACGCGTATAAAATACACATTCAGACATATAGAGTTTGTCTATGAAATAAATAAATAAATAAATTTATTAAAACCATTTTACTGGACATTTTCGCCAACGGCAAGTGCATTTATGATAAACATAAATTATTTTTAATTCCCAAACAAAGCAGTTTTTGTTTTTGTGCAGCGAGACGAAAATGTGGTCACCATGTCAGACATTGCAATTAATGGCGGAAAAAGAAATTAAAACAACATAACACTTTTATAATGTACTTTAAAATTGCATATGAAAATGTACATTTATTTTATGATGATTAAAAAATAAAATATAATAATAAATTTCTAATTAAATCATTTCAAATGGGAAAATTTTCCAACGTCATTCACAATTAAATAAGATAAATAATAAAAATTATTGCTTAGAATTTAAATAAAAATAAATATAATTAGCTACATATATATTTTCTACTTCTTCTTCTTCTTCTCTATTGGCATAGGCACCAGAATTTAATAAACTTATAATTTCTTCAAACTTTGCATGCCCACCTCCGTAAAGTTGGATTTGAGAACACCTTGAAAGATGTGACATCACAATCGGCTGAGATTCATACACTAGCAAAGATAGTACTCCAGCGGTTTGCGTCTGCTATGCATACTCTGGACTCATACTCTCCACACTACCCCACAATAATTTCGGAAAAGGTTTGAGGTATTCGATGGTGACAAAATCGCCCGTGGCATCATCGGGAATCAGCTCATTCGCCTTTTCATAGCCTTCTATATCTCTGTGATCCGGGATCCAAATGAAATTCACCGTGTTTTCCCGCGGTAGCCTGCTAATTGCCTCTTTGACAGTTGGACTTTATGTTGACACACATACTCGTATTGCTTTAATTAGCCGCTTGTCTGTCAACCTCAAAGATGCTCCTGCTTTCTTCGAAGCGGGCGGTGTCTATTTGAAAACAGGCTCGTTTGATGATCACTAAATGCCGCCTCCAGCACGGCCTACTGTTCGCGTCGATAATTGCTACGGAGTACCTCCTGCTATCCGTTTTTCAGCTGCTGGAAGACATATCTCCACCGTTGGTTCCTGATGCTGTTGGTACCTTACAGTTCATCCCTTGAGGGATGAGTGTGTCTTCTGATTTTTGCTTGATTTAGCAGTCTCAGGTGTTCGTAGGGGTTTTTCTGTCCTTAAGTTAGCACGGCTGGTAATTTTACTGGTTCCGGCTGCCAGTAACCGTGCCCTCCGAGCCTTTAATACCGATTTATCAAGGTTCACTCTCGTCATCCTATGTCTGTATGGTGTGGTTGAACGAGCGTTTCTTGTCTGGCAGCGGGCTGGGTTCTTCGAAGCTGCACGTGCGTACTTCCTGGAACATATCCACCGATTAGACCTTCGATCATCATTATGCTAGGTTGCAATTTTACTTTTCAGAGGCACGAGTTTCCATCATCCTCATACTTCCCCAATTGGGGGACCCCGTTCAACCCTCCTCCTTTTACAACACTTGCTTGGAACCGGCTTTGGCGGATATTACGGGTATATTCTGTTCATACATACAGAATTATGGCGACACCTGGTGAAATAATGGCTGTGACAGTCAAGGTTATGTCAGCACTTCATCCATTGCGCTTTGTAAACATAATCTCAGTTTGGTAGCTGCGGCCGTAGATTTGTAGACTACAGAAAACAGTTATTTTTTCTTTTACTAACTTACTTTGCTTATTTGCGTATAGATCTAGCCAAGAAGGAGAGGTAGGGTAGCTTACTAGAGCTTTCCGTTTCCTTTACTTCTTTTTCAAGTGAAATTTTTATTTGCATTCCAAAAGCAACAAGTCACTCGAGAAAGCAGAAGGTAGAAAGAAGTCACTACTTGACTCTTATGACATACACATCATCACATACAGGAGAAATATAAAGATTTCCTTGCATGCTGAAAGGCAAATTATAAAAAGGATACGTAATAAGCTTGCGGAAGGTCAAAGGTGCGCCGCTCGCTTAAGAAATAAGTGAGAAAGTGTTGGAATGATGAAGAGAAAATAAATTATTTTTTATACACATTTTCTTTCATCTATTCATATATGTATATAGGTATATAAATGTATAAACTAAAGCAAATAACGCAAACCTTTCATACCATTCATTCATTCATTCATATTGCGTCACACCTCGAGCTTTTGAACGAGTGCTAAAAGATATGTGAAGAATAGCTGGCTAGATGGATGAAGAGGTGAATAAATAAACAGATGGGTTTGACTCAGCACACAATCAGTTGAAAGTATATACATATATATGGTCCTCTTTCCACCCGAAGTTCGTTGGAAGCTCATCCAAAGCTTTCACTCACCTACAGTTGGATTTACAGGAATGCGAAATGAATGTGAAAAGCGGTTTGGAGGTACTGACCTGTAAATGTGGGTGTTATTTATTTGTATAGGAATGCAGAGTGAAATAACTCTGCATGGCTATGCTCATATCTTTATTAACAAATGAACCAATTCATTCCACAAATTTATGTGGGATAATGAGAATAACTCAATATGGCATGTATAGCAGTGAGCTCTGGAGGAGTATAAAAAAAGCTGGATGAAATAAAAAAAATCCAAAAGATGTGTCTTTTTTTGCACTTTGATGAAAGACAACCGACGATAGATGAAAGCGAAAGGCAGCCAGGTGAAAATATTGTACATGGGAACCCTTTTACTTGAAAAAAAAAATGACTCCTTTTTATGTTTTTCTTTATGTAGATATGTATATTACATTTAATTATATGCGAATAAATAAGGGAGAGTGAAAATCTAAAGCATGAAATGCATAAAATAATGAAATGAAATAGCGTTGGTGCATGCCACAAACTTCAAAGCTCGTAAAGAACCTAAGGCAATATTTAGAGGAGGGAGTCATGTGTAGAGGGGCGGCTGAGGTCATGTTTCGAAGTGAGCATAGTTCTTGAATGTCATTCACCTGGGAGTGGCGATTTTTTTTACGAGAATATATGGTTCAAACAACTCACGACTCTCCGGACCATGGGTCCTCTGGGTAGCCAACAAAAGCTAGCTAGGGGGATAGCCGGAACCCCTCTATGTTGTGCCTAGTTTGGAACCCATTACAGAAAAAACTATCCCAGTTACAAATAGAGACTGTAAGCCTCGGATGAAGGATCGACACCTCTGACTCTGACGAAACCTGCAAAGGTTGTTATAATCAAAATTTCAGGCAAACACTTGGAATGTCTGCTCCCTTCATATACTTATTGTAAGAGTGTTCTATATTTCATTTCACTTCTCGTCTGGTGTTGAGATGAGTTGATATGGCTGCTGGTCAGTGACTAATGCAGATAGGCCAATAGGCCGATTATGATACCGCTGAAGGTTTGACCTTTTTAAATGTTCAAACCACAACGAGTTTGCCAATTTTCCCTGTAGCTAGCTCAGCGAGACAGTTGGAAAAGTGTTTCTCGAGGAACTTGAGTTGCGATATCAAGGCTGAATTAATGAAAATCGTTGCAAAACAAAAATAACAGTGTATCCAGAAGCTTTAACGAGCAAAACAACAAGCAAGCAGAAATTGGGTTTGAATAGGCAAAATCAAAAAAAAAAAAAAAAAAAATTAAAAAAAAATTGTCCCCCATACAGACAGCATGAGTTTTGTGTAGTATGGAGAACCGCCCGTGTTGCCAATAACAGCGACAGTTTGGAGAAAATATGCCATTTTTGCGTGAGAAATAAAGAAAATAGCAGCTGCTGCAGCAAGCAATAATAACTATTGGCAGATATTGAGCTGACGGTGAATGGAAAAAGGAGAGAGAAACCTTCTGTTCACTGCCATGCTTTGTTGATATTTATCTCTCAGGTAACTGTTGTTCAATTGAAAGCATCCGTGGCGTACGGGAACGTCGTACTAAAATTTTGAAATGTGTTTATGCATGTACTAAATCTGTACGTGTATGTGCAGACTTATATGCAAACATACATACATATCAATATGAAAGTGATGAAGCCAACGAAACCAATTTTGCCAATTTTTTTTCGATGAAGCCACTGTACTACATTACACACGCATTCAAAATGATTGTATGCATATACGTATTTGTGTGAATCGAAATAAAAAAGATATTTTCCGTTCCAATTTATGTTTTTCATATCGTCTATTTGTTTTTCTCAGAGTCGGGATAAAGGTAACAGCTGTGATTTCAAGGAATGTAAAAAATTGCAGATACGAAATAAAGAAAACTTAAATATATGTTTAGATATACAAGACGCAGCTGATAAGCTTGCGTCCTAAAGTCCTTAATGAAACAATGTATAGTTTTATATATTTTATTTTTCAATATAGTCTCCTTCCCTTCCTCAAGTGAAATATACTTTCCACAACGTGAATACAATGCCTTTATACCACTGATATAATACTCTTTAAATTTCTCTACGAAATGGTCTTCTACTGCCTTTTTCATCTGACTGTCGTCTGAAAATCTTCGTCCACGTAACTCGTTTTTTAAATTTGAAAAAAAGCACCAAATTGTTTTGGTGGCCTTTTCGCTCTGGCCTTTTCGTCGGGGTAATTTTCACAGATCTCTCTTCCTTGTTGAAACAGCCAAGCCAATTTTTTCACCATCGTAAATGAAGGGGCAGAGTCCTGAAGAACCGAAGACATATCTTTAAAAATTGCTTTTGGCGTACTTCTTTTTTTACAAGGAATTAAATCACAGCTCGGTGCTCCTAATTGCAAGAATTTCCAGTTTCCGTTTACGTAGTGTTGTTGTTTGTACCAGGAACGAATTGTTAATGTACCTAATAATAAAAGAAGGTTGTCTTATTTGTACTAATATAGGCCCCCACATTAGAAAATTTTACTTAATTTATTATTTAAATTAATTTTCTATAACTTTTGGTTGTTGATCGTACCAGAATTTGAATTTGAAATATAATAATATATTATTAACATTTTACTATTTCATTAAATTTTATTTATGATTTTTCTAATTTAATTTAATTTATTTTTTCACATTGTTGTTTCATTTTATTTTAATTTATCATCTTGGATCCAAATTAATTTCACTATTTCTATGCTATTTTAGTTTAATTTTTTAAACATAATTTTTTATATTTATCTTAATTTTATTTTGTATAATAATATTTTTTCATTTTATTATTTAAATTAAATTAATTTTATTTTATTTTTTATTACTTCATTTTTATTTTTTTTATTTTATTTTATATAATATTATATAAATTTATTTATTTTTTTATTATATAGTAGTTTCTAGATTTTTTATTATTAAAGTGAATTTCGGCCACTCGGATGATGTCGTCTCTCTTCCGCAAATATTTGACAAGTGACCTATATGAGCATGTTCGTACAGAATGCGGCATTTGGACATCAACGTCAACGAAGAAATATTTGAATTGAATTGGTAGGCAAACAATGGGCATATGTACAATAATAACGGTAAATAGTATTACATTAGTATATACGTGGTATAATATAGGCGCACATAACCCCATTGATCCGTGACTCGTGAAAACAATGAGCATTGTTACAATTGACACTTAACAAAGCTTTTCGGTTCCTGTGAAATTGTTGGAATAGTCAAATGATATTAGTAAATAGATGTCATGAACACAATGACCTCAAATGACTGTTACACAATGAGTGTCACATAGGCTGTTATGATAATTACAGTAGAGAAATTTCTATTGTATCGAAAATTTAAGAATGTATGTGTAAATGGCATGCTTTTATACATAATGTTACTGATTTTACATAGAATTGTTTCATTAAGTGCTTTATAATTTTTTAATTAAATTTTTAAGTTTAAAAATTGTTGTAGTCGCTCCTTGGTATTATTTGAAGACGCACTTGCTAGTTTTCCAAACACATTTATGGTAAGTGCAGCAAAAAATACTCTTAAATTTTTATATCAGATTTCGGCACAAATTTCAATTTATTTATTTACTTTACCAACACTTAGCGCCCATTGCCTCCAAGCACATCCTCATTGATACGTGTGTCAAGCAAGTGTATTTCCATTAACCCCCTGTAATGGAATAACTTTTGTGACTTCTATTAAAATCAAATTTTCAAAAGTTTCCACTCGACCAAATCTAACCCCAAAAAAACAAATTTACTATGCAAATATGTTTGTAAATGCCAAAAGTAGACAAAGAAAATTGAAAGTGTAGCGGGCATAACAGCATATTTGCCTTGCTGTCACCACTTCTTTTGGCGCCGTGACGTTGTAACCTCACTTTTGCCGCCTTTGCTGGGACAAAATAAACAAACCCTTAGCATGAAATTTAGCAGAAGAAAATTTAAATGCGAAAACAATTGTCGCTAGAAGTACTCAGAAGAGAGATAGGCACACACGAGGGCAGATCTTCAGTTAATATATGCCTGCAGTTGCTTGGGGGTGCGTGTAAAACTCACTTGGTATGGGAGGTGAAATGCTTTGACGCATCATATTCTGTCGTAAATGACATCTCATAAGGGATGGTAATTTAAGTTAAATACTCAACACTCGTCAAATGTAGTCCAGAGCACGTGCTCTTCATGAGGCGAAAGATCACTCCCACCGAAGCTAAACCTGAAGACAGTCCAAGGTATCAAGGTAATGTGCCATTGCAGTCGCAAAATGGAATGAAAAGAAAATGAGCGCAGTTAACGGAAGTGAAAAAAGAGAAGAAAGGCAAGCAGCAAAAATGTATTTCTTTATTCAATAACAGAAACAGCAACCAGGCAACAGCATGCTAAGTGCAATCACGGCATTTCAATTGCCTCAGGAAAATAGAGAAATAGTTTTGTATACTTTTATCAACAAACGTACGGGTGTAGCTAACGAGCATTTCCTTTTATATTTGTAATGTGACGAAATCGTTATGGCGCAACAACGGAAACCTTAGATTTCAAACGTCATTTGGCAACCAAAAGGCGATAGGCAGACTTGTGGTAGCATTAGAAACATAAAAAATACAGCTAGACTAAATCATCAAATGATAGTTACACCTCATAATGTCTAGCTAGCCGGCAATTACCAAGGTCACTCACTTCTGAGCGTTTGCGGCAAAGAGAACACGGCACTATACCCTTCAAAACCACCGCACGACACTGCCCTTAAGCAAACCACAAATTGTCAATTGGTGAACTTGAACAAAATACCGTTAAATGGCAATACGCAAACAGCTCATTAACACCGACTCCAACAACCAGGCAGACAGAGACTGAGTGTGGGCGAACTACTTACAAAAAAAATATATATTTAAAATGTTAGTGTTGCGCTTTGACACTATTCTTCCTGCTTTTTGTTGCTTTGTGCTGTTGTTGTTATTCTCTCTCTCCATCAGGGATATTGTGAAAGTCTTCCTCTTCCTCTGCTTCCACTGCCAGGTACTGCATCGAAAGTCTTTAACTCAAAAACTCCTAACCTCGGCTCATCAGACGTTGTCATCGACCGTGTCTCCGCACCACATAACAGCGCGGGATTGATAAGCGACTTGTAGAGTATGATCTATTTCGTCGATAGAGGCCTTTAATTTTCATTTGCCTACTCAGTCCAAAAATGCACCTGTTGGGAAGAGTGATTCTGCTTTACACGACATAGTTCAAATGACCACCTCGCGATTTTTAGCAAACTTCGATCCCTTTGAGATATTTTCCAACCACTTTTCGGCACATACTGGGTGGTAACTCAGCCATAACCTGAAGAATGTTGGTTTTAAAGTGCTCAAGAGTTAAACGATCTTTCGCCCCACAAAAAAAAGGCCAACGGTCGCAGAATCCCCATTGCCAATTGACATCGCCAAAACGAGAGATTACCCGGCAGGGAATATCTCTCGCAATAAAACCATATTTACTCGTGTTGTGTGGCATGTAGCACCATCTTGTTGAAACCACATATTGTCCAAATCGTGTTCATCAACGCTCCGAATGGACAGCGTTATGGTCGTATGACAACCGGCTTTTTTTTGGACTGCAGTTGAAGAACACAACAGTCTTTTCGAGAAAGAAGTAACGTCCAAGCACAACTTCGAACTGCTGAGGGACATTTCTGACGATTTATGTCAAAAAGAGACTCGGGGAGGTTGACAATCCTTGCCTAGAGCTGACCGCAATAAGAATTTTTTTTCGTAATTTTGAATGTTGGTTTAGTAAAGACTCGAACCCATGTTCCTCTTAGTAGCATTCGCTAATTTTAACTCGGGTTGTGCGACCGCCGAACTGTTATAGTCTCTGATTTCGTTCGTTTCGTTCCTCAATACATAGTATTTTCAATGCAAGAAAAAGTTTTCAAATTTAATCCCAGTTTAAGCAAACAAAACCACTCTCACTCACAAGGACATACATTCACCCAACTACGTTTAATCTTAAAGTAGGTAAATAAAGCAAAACTTTCAATAGAAAGTGTCACCAAAAAAGTTTGGAAATCGACTAGTAAACGCATAACGCTGACAAATACCTCATAACTTTGCACATTCCCATGTACCATATGTATGTATGTACTCAAGTAATGTGCACACAAAGTCGATGACATATTCTCTTTACGTTGAAACTGCGGAGAGTATGTCGATAATTTATCACCCACCATAATTTTAAGAACACTTTTCCATTTTCGCCTTCGATTTTAGGTCAAACGCATTACATTTGAACGTAAAGAGAGTTTGGAGAGTTCGTAAGCAAAGAAGGATCGCAACAATGCAAACGTAATTTATTTACAGTCTCAGTTGATTTCAAACGAACAAATTACACATACATACTCACTTTGTTCTCACAATTTCTTCATATTTGCAGAGCACCTTCCGATCATACCAGCCTCACCTCAGCACGGCACTGTGGACACTGTGAATTGCTTTGTTTGTTTAAGTCACGTTCCGACTTTAATCTACCAGCTACTTCAGCCATCCCTCAACGTCTGCACTTCCCACTCACATTTGCGAAAATTCTATTTGCAGCCAAAAGCAGCAAGAAATTCAGTTAATCTCATAGCCCGACATGCGCAAGATGAATGCAGTAGAAAGCAGAGAAAAAATATTTAAAAGTAAATGTGAAACTTTTGCTATTTCCACAGAATTATTTTCCGCTTCATCATTGAACTCTAACTTTTTAGGCGCTCGCTGGGCGCTGGAGTTTGCTTACTTAGAAATAAATAAAAAAATGGTTTTCAAACAAAAGTTTATAATAGAAAAGCAATTGAAACAATAAAACGTTTTTCAAATATCTCTAGTTCTGGTCGTAGTTTTAGTCAACATTTTCGTTCTCACAAGCTATGTTTCGTGCGACATACTAACCCATATGACATCAGCCTAATATGATACTCAAGAGTGGGCCATCTATCGTTTGCTTTTTGAACTTTCGCTTATTTGAGCTTTCACCTCTTCAATGACATTTACGATAAGTGAAATATTCAGTGCAAGGTTTGCCGCTTACGAAAATAAGTAAATAAGTAAGTGATAAAATTTATTTCAAAATGGTAAGACTTCCACCCTAACTGTAAGAAAAATTTTGAAATTTGGGAGAAATAACTCGCCATCCAGGTAGTTGGTGTATCAATTGTGGGCAGCAAGTTCGCCTAACTGGTTCGTTATCAGCCAAAAGAACTTGCAGTGTGCTTAGAGGAAAATGATAACCCGATGTGAATTTGCTTCGCTCAATCGGTTGAAGACCGCTTGGTAAAATATAGTTCACTTTCAACCCGGTTACTACGTTAACAAGCAAAACTGCCGCTTCTGGGACTCAGAAAACCCATATGTAACTTTGGAAAAGTTAGTGCAAGTCCATCATGAACCGGTACGTGTATGTTGGGATTTTCAATAACTTTTATTAGTTTTCGAGAAACTACAAAAGTTAGCTTCAACACTGAATAAAATTTTCTTGTGAAAATCGGGATTGTTGGTCGGTTTGGGCTCATTCGCCAAACGTGGGAGTTTGTAAGCCTGCAAAGAAAGATCCTTCCGGGAGTGACAGTCCTTGGCCGGATAAAAAATCCGGGTCGTTTCGGTATAAAGACCCGACTGTCGCGGGAACTATTGGATTTTAGTCACCTCTTACGACAGGCATGCCTTACCGCGGGTAAATTCTTGAACCCCTAACCCTCAGGGGGAGTCCAATAGTAGGCGCGGCTCTGAGAATCCACTAGAGTTAGCTTGGTGCTGCCGATTACGCCGATAGAATACTGGACGCTGCGAGCGCCAGGATTTGGAAATGTTGTTCCAATTCCGATTTAGGTCTGTTCATTAAAAAATGGCAAACCAAACGGAGTATAAGTCCAGAAACAGCTGTCAAAAAGATCAACACCGAAAAAGTATTCTCTCATCTGAGACCACACGTCTAAAGAACATCCTATATAATAAATTTGTTATGTTTACGAAAAGTAAAAAGAGTTCGGGGTGACCGAAGGCACCACTTCTTTCGTGTTTTTGACATTTTTGATTCGATAAAGGACTTCATTTTTTATGCATGAACGTCTGACGATAAATTAAGACATTTCCAATTATTATGTTAATTCATACAGACGTACAGTGGAGAGTGTCAACGAACACATTACATAATGTCTTGCAAAATTACATCATGCCAGACTGAAAACGGGGAATTTCTTTGTATGTTATGTTAATCTTCAAATCTACTTGCCTATGAGGAATATAACTTTGCTCATTTAAATTTAGGTCACAACTGATGGCATACCATTGAATTTTGTAAAATATTCGAAATCCTCCAACCACATGGTTTTCGTTAGATCTCTTGTTATGCAAATATTCATGTTATGCGTTTTTCATTTCCCCACATCAAACTGTCATTACCTTTGGTATTAAAGGCAAAGTAGACTCACATATATTCAATTGATGTTATGATTTTCTATTCATATATTGCAATGTCAAAATCAGCTGTGCGTCCATACAAAGCACATATGTACATAGGCACATTCTTCTTTACATTAAACATTCCCTCTTCGACGCACCACCCAAGCGAATTTCTCATTTAAGCACAAATGAGTTTTTGACAGCTTCGTAAACTTAGCGCTTAAAAGCAACACTGCACATGTGTTTGCACACACTGCGTAAGTGTCATTGCAGCTGTCAAATAAATGCACCAGACATCATACTTTACAGTAATTTTCCACATTAATTTCTACACCCAAAGCAAAGAAATTATTGTGATTTACGTAGTGAGGCGTTTTTTGCTAAAGGCTAAAGAAAGTGAAGTTGAAGAGCAAATATTTTGTATTTGTTGTTTGCTGCTTAATGCCTTAAGAGACGTATAAAGTGTGCTTAATTTGACAGCTGAATAAGCGAATCGCTGCAATGACGGCAACTTGCCACGCATTTAGAGAAGGAAAGCGCTTTTGTTTTGTCACAACTGCAAATTTAACGGTGTAAAGTGCAGTTTAATGTTAATTTCATAGATTTTTTTTCTTTTGCAACATCACCGCAACTCGCTTCATCTACGTGTATGTTAATCTCTTCAACACTTTAATACCTGCCACATGTCTTAGGCACTTGCGCCACTCATGCAAATTATAGGCAACTATTTTACATATATATTACATACATACGAGTATGTACGTGATGCTTTGAAACATAATATTAGGTAAAGTAAAAAGTTCGTTCGGTTTTTATCTAAGAGGTAGGAAATAGTGGAAACAGACCGTCACGTGAGCACTTACACGTATTTAATTGCTGAGGAACTAAAGATAAGCCAGAAAACTGTTTGGAACCATTTGCATAACCTTGGATTCAAAAAGAAGCTCGATGTTTGGGTGCCACACGAACTAACGCAAAAAAAAACATGATGAACCGAATTTCCATCTCCGAATCGCTGCTGAATCGCAACAAAATCGACCCATTTCTGAAGCGTTTGGTGACTGGCAATGAAAAGTGGATCACTTACGACAACGTCAAGTGAAATCGGTCGTGGTCGAAACGCAGTGAGCCAGCGGAAACGGTGGGCAAGCCAGTATTGTTGGCCAGGAAGGTTTTGCTGTGTGTTTTTGGTGGGATTGGCCCTTGCCAATCATCTACTACGAGCTGCTCCTCTATGGCCAAACGCTCAATTCGACTCTCTACTGCCAACAACTGGACCGCTTGAAGGCAACACTCATTCAGAAGAGGCCATCTTTGATCAACATAGGTCGAATTATGTTCCATCAGGAGAACGCCAGGCCACACACGTCTTTGGTGACGCTCCATGCAATACTGTCCTTAGTTTTGTTTTGACAGCTGAAAATTACTTCCGGAAAATTACTTTTCGGACGGGATCAAGAAGTTGCAAAATCGCTGGTATAAGTGTATCGAGCTAAAAGGGGCTTACTTTGAATAAAATAAAAAAATAAAAATAATTTTTTTCATTCCCAAGGAGGCTACTTTTTACCCAACCTAGTATGTTCGAATATGGTTTTGCTAGAAATATTTTTGTATTGTATTGTTTCCCATATACATACATACATTTGCACAATTTGCAGAATTATTTTTAGTTTATTTTGCTTATTCGATTGTCACTTGTGCTCAAGTGTTCTCCACATTCATTTCATTTTGCGTTTTCTTCATTGGCAAATTAGTTTTTATCGATTGTCAATGAAAACTTAATGAAGTTGTCTGCACCGGATCTGCAATAATGGCAAGAGGTGTGATTGTATGAATGAATTTCTCGCAATTTGTGTGTGTGTAGATTTTCATTAAAGTTTAGATTTCAAAGTGAAATCAAATTTAGAGAAAGTTTTGAAAATCATTTATTTTTTTTTTATCATGAAGATAAGCTGAAGGGTTCAACATGTTCTATAAACGAATAACTGTACCCACATATTCAACCACGAACTATTGCATTTTAGGATTAGGTACTATATCTTATATCTGGAAAGGTGGTTATAAGGATCAGGCTCATTCGGATTTATATTTATGTAAATAAATTTTCCACTAGATTATTTTTTCTAATTTTTTACCATTTCTATGCCGATTTGCCATTTGCAACCGTGCGTGAAATATGTTTTCATTTCCTACACCTTCGCTTTCCTTATACATATGGTATATATGTAAAAATTCTGCTACTTACTGCCATGAATGCGCAAAATTTTTATCCATTACCATTGTTCCAGCCAAGTGAGCGCCTGCCTTGGAGATCAACCGCTCCTCCCACTTTGATTATATCTGTGTTTAGCGGAAATTTGCATACACAGTTGGCTGGGGTGGTATCTTTAAGAAAATCCATTTATACTTTCCCTCGTGTGTAGCTGCATGTGGGTATGTAATTTTATTTATTTGATTATACGCACATACCATAAGCATTCGACGCCACAATTACCCAAATGACACCATAACGTATGGCATGGTAATAGAAGTCAACGTGGCGTAATAATTTCCGAAATACCTTCATACACAGTAGATTATCGCGCGCTGTCAACTTCAATTTACGCATTCCGTAACACACCTCCACCCCTAATCCAACCACGCCCGACTGCGCTCGTTGCCGTCAATCGGCGCTCAATTTAAAGTGATAGTAATTTCCGTTTACGCTTCCGGTATTCTCTTTATTACAATCGTTGTTACTTCCTTTTGTTATTTGTTCTTGTAATGTGAGGATTTTTACTATTTTTTTTATTTTTATTTCGCCAATACAGTGTTAACCATTTTGCGGTTTCGAAAATATTTTTTTTTTATGAAATTACTATTTTATTATAAGGCTCGAACCGCGACATTATATGTGAAACACTAGATTCAAGCGACCGCCTCGCAAATTTTTGCAAGCTTCGATTTGTTTGAGATGATTTCCAAACATTTTATGGGCTAAAAAATGGGCGGTATCCCAGCGCCGATGAATAGAGTTTTCAAGTTCCCAAGAGTTATAGGTTTATACGGCCTTCCCGAAGCCCCAAAAAAAAAAGAGTCCAACGGTATCAAATCACACGATCGCGATGGCCAAGTGACATCGCCAAGGCTCGTATTGTTCAAGTCCTGTTCGTCAATCGTAGGGTAGACCAAAAAAGTCGGTACGCTATAGGACCATAATGCTCCCAGATCTCAGATATTGGTTTGTTTGAAAGGCGAATTGGAGAATCTGACCGCAAGTGACCGCACTGAAGCCATTGTGTAGACTCGTTGTGTTCCCTCGATTTTACGAACTGTTTTCAATCCTTTCAACCATGATATGCGTTTGGCTGGTGTGAAGCGTCGTGATGTCTTAATCAGCTATAGATGGGACATTCGCAAAGGTATTGCTCCACAGTATCGGTATCTTCTAGCTTCACCAATACCACCATACCCAGCTAGTGGATATAATATCTCAACCGTAGATGGCTCGTCAATATACCTACAAGAGTACTAAGTTCACTTTTGCTTAGAGCTAGTAGCAACTTGGCACCAATGAAATACAGGCTGCCTCAAAGTAATTTAGTGGTACGACTTAAGTCGGAAGTGCTCCAGGACCATAAGTGTTACACTGGCAACCATAGCTTTAGCATAGTTGAAGACACTGATAGATCTGAGTTCTCTTTAAAACGATTGCCTATCTGGCACCTTCAGTAATGCCCACAATCTCTCTTTTTTAAAGGCAGACTTAATGGTAATGCTACTCTGTTTACTAGGGAGCTCGCAGAAGGGATTTACTCCTGTGCTTGCTTCACATTTAGACCTATCCGAATAGATATGGATGCAAAAACAGCCAAGACCTTTTCCACTTGGTCTTTTCAACGGAGTGGAGGTCTTCCTCTTCTTATTTCTCTCGAAAACTGTATTATCTCCACTGCGGTATGTCAAACCGTCAGACATGGGGGCGATGGCAGCGCTCTTAAGTCATCGTTGGTCATATCGTCCATCTCTTCGGTCGGGGCATGGGCGCGAATCAGCGATATGTTGAAATTTTTCACTTTGTTGCGGAATTTGGCGCTATTTTCACCCATTGTATTGAACGCCAGAACTCGACTCGGCAGTGATATCAGTTTTTAGTCTAACGAGGACATCAGCCAGCCGGGCAGGCTATTCCAGGTGCGTGGCCTTGAATTATAGTCTTTAATACGTTTACAGTGGTCCTCGTCGAAAGTGGATTCACTTATCCGACGCGTTGTTAAGTTCAAGGTACTATATCAAGTAAACAGGTAAGTGGGTTTTGTTCCAGAGGTACAATACGACGTCGCCCAACATACTAATACTCCTAACAAAACTTTTATAAGACCAATACTTCTTTTAGTGTCGTAGCTCACGTTTTGCAAAAAGTTCGGAACTTCTTATTGGCGCTGCTTTCGATACAATCCGAGATATTTCATTAAGGATGGTGTAATGATGTTATGTGGGCTTTTATCTTTCTCGTGAAGAATCAGACCTCAAATTTTTCCGTGTTCACAATGACTTATCGGCTCTCTAATAAATCTCCTGAGATTTCAAATTTACACGGTCTGGGCGTTTGGGTAATTTTCCTGAAGATGGCAGACAAACTAAGGCTAAGAAAAATTAAAAGTGGAAGCTGGAATTTTTATTCGAAATAAATACTTAAAAAACAAACTTTAGCCGCTTGGCGCAAGTATAAATATTTCTGTAGCGCAGAACATGAATTTCAACATATTTTAATATGATATATGCACATTACAATGAAGTCAAAGGACTTGCATGTCGATATTGTGCTATGCAAAATGCATAACAGGATATGCTTACATCCCTTCGTTCCTTTTAAATAGTGGAAATGACATGTAAGTTCCATTACAACTGTCGGATAACAACTGTTGCTGTTCCTACTGCTACACTCTCCTTTGCATATTCCCCTACGGCCACGGACTTATGTGAAAGTAGTGAAGGGAGTAATTATGCGCCTTTGAGCTGCCGCTCATTCACTGTTATAGAGCAAAAGGTAGACAAAGGCATAAAAGGGTATACCCGCTCCTTTAAATTTGATCTCTGCATGTTTTGACTATGGGACAATGGAGTACATTTAATTTGCTTCAATACAGTCGTTGGCCACCACGCATATCTGTATAGGGGTGTGTGTGTGTGTGTTTATGAAGCAGACTGAGCTTATAAAGCTTACTTTGATATTTACGTTGTCTACTTTTAGGAACCGAAGTTAATAACGTATTTTTGCTACTGCAAGATTGCAGTAAAGAAAATTCTATGAATATGACGGCAAAATGAAAAGTAAATAAAGCAAACAGTTGGAAAATGGAACAATATAATTAAATGCTGAAATTAAGCGACACAAGAAATTCGCTTGGAAAATACTTAAGCCAAAAAGAAATGAGTAATCTCTGTCCTCTTTCCAATCATTGAGCCATTCTTTAATTTTTGCAAAAGACCCGAACCGGTGACTCGCCAAATCGTTTTGCATCTGTCGAAAAATTCAGTATACAAAAGGGGCAAGTTCTGGAGAATACGGCAGGGTAAGACCTCCCATTTCAGTGTTGCGAGAGAGTATCTGACCGTTACACCCATGTGATATGGGGCCGATGGTTGTTATGCTGCAAAATCGCCTTGTCATGCCTTTCAGTTGTTTCTGGCCGGGTTTTAAGCAAAGCATGGCTCAAATGCATCAGTAGTGGTCGCTATCGTGTCGCATCAATGGTTACGCCTAGTTGGCACAGATCTTAATTCAGTAAAGCCTAAAAACCCTAATCTTCACACTTTTTGGGTTGGTCAGGACGCTCACTTTTGAAACGTCCAAACCACTCTCTCCATGTTTTATCGGTCGGCACAGATTCACCTTAAATTTCCATGAGCATTCGATGAGCTTCAGCAGGACTTTTTTCCAATTAAAATAGAAAATTCAAATTCTCGCAAATACTGTTTATTTAATACAAATTCTGATTATTTCGAAGAGGTAAAAAGCAATGTCCGGCTCAGCACTTGTCTGGGTCATACTCAACTTACTCATGTAGCAACCCAAGAGGTAATCAGGTGACGGATCTAGAGCACACTGAGCTTATGTACGGTGTACTTCTGCAACCTGTAACACCTGGAAGTTGTAATTTTGAATTTTAATCTAGGAAAATGGTATGCACGACTCGTCTTCCGGTTATAATGAAGTTCGTACACCATACATATAATAACAAAATGCCTGGAGCCGATGGCTTAATCATCCAGCAGAATTATGTCAAATGTTAGCAATCCATGAGAATGGCGACCTACCAATTTTCTCTAATTATTGTGGGATAAAGAAGTGAAACGTATGGATCTGGCTGTGAATGAGGACGAGCAAAATGATCAGCTCATTTGCGCCAAGTCACCAACATCACTGTTAGACAGTCTAGACAACTTTGCCTTAACTAGGAACCAGTATCAACACCAAAAAAAATGTCTTACTTTAAATTCAAGGCCGGGTCAGTATTGAAAACAATAGCTACGCTGTATAGGTCCTCCTCCTGGATGGGATAGACTTTAAATGTTTTTGATGCTCTTCCCGTCGATGGCAGAAGAGGAAGAGAAAACCTCCTGTCCAACGTCGATTTTTCACCAAACTGGACTTGCTTTTCCCCTTTAACTCCCTCAAAAACTGGTTGAGGATACACCATATAACATATACCATCGACACCTCGTCGACCCTCTTCATTAGCTGCACGTAGGAATACCAGCTTGACCTTGACAGCCTGCACTCCTGTACTTCGAGTACGACTGCGAATGCCATCATAGTACAAAGCCATAAAATACGTTAACCGGCAGCACAATCAAAGAAACATTGCTTGCAATGTATAAAACAATCGGCGTGCCGGTCATAAAGTATGCCGTACCGATCTGAACTGATTTGTACAACAAGTAAAATAACCATATATTTGTAGTGACAGGTGAAGGTTCAGTTTAATTTGAGTTATAGTCAGTCATTACTTTTTCTGCCATTCTGTTCCTGTGTGAGATCCTCCATCAACTATTTCGTTTGCCCTAAATCCTCTTGCCGAGGAAAGCAAAGCATACCTGCAACTGCTTTCCTAAAATCATCTTATCTACTGGCTTTCAGGTTCTAAGCACATATTTGATGCAATGCTAAGGAAGATTATTGGCTTTATTTCTGCTTGACTTTCTTATGAGGTTTCCTGCATTGCTAGGTATCTCAGCAAATGTTTTGACCTCAAAAGCCTTCATCTGCAAAATACTTGAGTGTTTTGGAAGCATGAAAAGTTTGTCTGAAGTCCAGCTCAGTGCAATAGATCAAATTAAACAATAAAAATTGCGCATGCTTCTATAACATCTGCACTCTCTTACTGTGGTTTGAAGCCTTCGTGATGTAGGTTGAGTAACTTTTCGAAAGCAGCCTTTTGAGTGGTTGTTAGCGTTTCTTAAGTGCTTTCCCATAAATTTTAATCAAAAGCTCAAAAAGACCCCATGGCATATGCCTTATGCACCATTAGTCATGTGACTAGATAAGTAGTAACTTAATCTGGTATGAGATGGTATTGCTGTGGTAATAGCTCTAAGTACTTTTAAGCGAAGCTTTTAAGAGATCGAAAAGGACTACCCACTGATACCCTACAAACCAGAGACTTTCAATATTTAAACATTAAGAAATGGAAAATAATCTAGTGGAAGCTCTGCCTCAGTGAGATTCCACATCTCTCCTTCTTTAAACAAACCATTAACAACACAAATACGATATGGATATTTCTGGTGAATATACTTATAAAAGCGAGTTTATATATAAGTGTACTTATTTATACATAATTGCAGCTTAAAATGTCACCTGCGCTCACCGGTCACACCAGTCACATGCTGTACTGACAGCGTGAAAACCGCAAAGATATGTGACATTCCAGTGACGCATCTCTCACGGTCTTATCTTAAGCTCAACTCCGGTGGCCAGGCTGAGGTTGAGTGAAAATGTGATGACATTGTGACATCACAGAAGAGGCAAAGGGAGCTGAGCACGCCAGCATACAGTGGCAAAGGTTCGGTTTATCAAAGTGTCAGGCCAATCGTCGCTGTATTCCCACAGTTATTTGATAACCAACTAGATACTTTTTAAGCGGTTTTATAAAGTTGAGTACACACGTAAGTAAGCGTGTTTCAGTAGCAATTTATTATGTGGCAATAAAAAAAGAAAAGAAAATATTATATTATGTTACCTTACCTGTTTTTGACATTGAGAAGGTGTCAGTAAGAAAAATTTATGTTCCGGAATGGTTGCTGCAAGTTAAGTTGGCTGTTGTTGGGAAAGTATCTCGAGTTTTATTATAGAAAACTTTGTTTTCTATGTATTAATGTTAGGAGGTCAGTTTCTGGAGTCAAGGTAAGGCGCGACTTGCTGTTAACAGAATATTAAGGAACTCTCTACTGTTATTGAAAATAAATTATACACAGTCAGTTTCACATACATATCGACATATTTAGGTAGTCCATGATTTCGCTTAAATACTAATACGATTTTTTATTGAACTTATAGCCGTCCACTGGCGCTTTCTTTCTCTGTTATCTGGTATAGCATAATTAAAAGCTGATATTTTTGCAATTTATTTTCCATAATTAACATATGTAACATATGTTACATACATATTTACATCAACATTTCATCAAACAACATCACCACTTACATATATTTGTACAAATGCATATACGTGTATGTATGTATGTGCAATCTCTTCAATTTTTTGTGGCAACCACTTGAGTGCGACCGCTTTGCCATTGCCCCATTTTCCTTACAGCAATCTAGTGCATTTGCTTCGCTTTGTCATTTGCCGCGGTGTTGAAAGTCGTCATGTTTTCATTTAAATTATATTTTTTGAAGCTTTTCAAATTTGTTATTTGAATTTTTAATTTTTTTTTGTTTGTTGTTTTGTTTCAGTTCCCTTTCAGCTTTTGGCGTTGTTTTTATTAGCCGCACAGTGGTGGAGGGAAAATTTAAAGGGGATTTATGGTAAAGTATGAAACAAAGAAAATATAATTTTTAAGCTTCTCCCTGTGTGGATTCCCTCTTAAGCGGACAAACTCAAACATACCTTATTTGTTAAATTAAAATGAAATATTTTAACAATTAAATATGTTGACATGGAATCATTGTATTTTTTTACTACTTTTATGGTTGCAATTACAATAATATTTAGAAACATTAATTATCTTATAATATACGACAAGTTGGGATATTTGCCATATCTTGTTGCTGTTTAACAAAGAAACAGCAGAACACAAACATATATACATTACAGAAATCCCAAAAAAATTTTATTTATTATTAGAAAAGCAGAAAAAACGTCGTTTGATTATAACGTGTCCTCGCTGTAGCCTGTTTTAATATTTTATTTGATTTATAATTTTTTCATTTTATTTTGTTTTATTATATTATTTTTTATTTAATTTGTTTTTTACTTTTATTTGATCAAGTTTTATATTATTTTTTTTATTTTGGTCCGTTTTATTTTATTTATTTTTTTATTTGATTTGATTTAGGTTTATAATATTTGATTTTACTTAATTTAATATTTTTATTTTATTTTATTATTTTTTTTTGATTAATTTTTATTTTACTTTATTTTAGTTAGATTTATCTATTTTATTTAATATGTTTTTATTATATTTTTTTAACTTATTTTATTTTATTTTGTTTTATATTTTAATTTATTTTATTATATTTAGTTTTTTTACTAATTTAGTATAATTTAATTTAAATTTATTAAATTTTATTTTATTTAATTCAATTTTATTTAATTTTTTTGCTGTGTAATTTAATTTTATTTAGTTTAATTTTATATGATTGTAGTTTTTTTATCATAAATCTCTTCAATAATCAGTGGATTCTTTGTGATGACATCTACGCCACTGTCCAACAACCGGGTATGAATGCACTATGGATATGACTCAAACATATATGTGTAAGTGTATATATGTATATTCATATATTCTTTTACATATTTCAACATATTTGTTTTGCTTTGTGCAAGCGTTTTTGCTTTGAAGTTCAAGTGCTTGATGGCATGATCTGTGAAAGTCCCCAACAAAGTCATTTACACAAAAGTATACGGCATATTAGGGTGGTCATTAAAAATAATTTTAATAACATACCAAACTCACTTTCTTCTATAAAAAAAATACGTAAATGAGAAAACATGAGGCAAAAATATTATAAATAAATGAATTAAATTAAATTAAATTACAGCTGTAAAGTTTTATTTGCTGCTGTTTTTTGGTCAAATTCTTTGAGAGTTTAGATTTGAGAAAGCATGAATGACCTATCTAATAAAAAGACATACATATCTACAATGATAAATATTTAAATAAACACATTTGCTCTTATGTTCATATATAAATACATATGCATGTACACGTATGTATAAATGCATAAATGTGCATCAGCCTTTACCATTTCAGCTCAGCTGCAAGCCTATCGTTGCCCCCCAAAACTTGGTCGCTTGGCCTTAAGTGCGTTTGTCAAATAAAAACCAAATTTAATTGTCTCCTTTGTGCGTGCCGCGTGCACTCGCATTTGCTCTGCTACTTATTCCTTTTACGTGTGTATTAAGCCTATTTGCAAAAGCAACTGAAGGGTCGCGAATTCGTGGAAAAGTCGTTTGAAGCGTTTCGAAATCAAACAAACGGAGGTTTTGACAAAAAAAAGCCCTCTAATATTTTAATAGCTTAATTGATTTTATGTGCCTTTGGTTTGTGGGGAAGAATTTTATGGGTTGGAGATACATATGTGCTTACCAGTAAGTGGAGCACCCAACTTTTCCCTCACTGTTTAATATGAAAAAAAAAAAAAATTAAATGACATACAACGAAATAGATAGTTAATTTTAACTAAAACACAATAAAATTAAGTAGAATAAAATAAAATAAAATAAAATAAAATAAAATAAAATAAAATAAAATAAAATAAAATAAAATAAAATAAAATAAAATAAAATAAAATAAAATAAAATAAAATAAAATAAAATAAAATAAAATAAAATAAAATAAAATAAAATAAAATAAAATAAAATAAAATAAAATAAAATAAAATAAAATAAAATAAAATAAAATAAAATAAAATAAAATAAAATAAAATAAAATAAAATAAAATAAAATAAAATAAAATAAAATAAAATAAAATAAAATAAAATAAAATAAAATAAAATAAAATAAAATAAAATAAAATAAAATAAAATAAAATAAAATAAAATAAAATAAAATAAAATAAAATAAAATAAAATAAAATAAAATAAAATAAAATAAAATAAAATAAAATAAAATAAAATAAAATAAAATAAAATAAAATAAAATAAAATAAAATAAAATAAAATAAAATAAAATAAAATAAAATAAAATAAAATAAAATAAAATAAAATAAAATAAAATAAAATAAAATAAAATAAAATAAAATAAAATAAAATAAAATAAAATAAAATAAAATAAAATAAAATAAAATAAAATAAAATAAAATAAAATAAAATAAAATAAAATAAAATAAAATAAAATAAAATAAAATAAAATAAAATAAAATAAAATAAAATAAAATAAAATAAAATAAAATAAAATAAAATAAAATAAAATAAAATAAAATAAAATAAAATAAAATAAAATAAAATAAAATAAAATAAAATAAAATAAAATAAAATAAAATAAAATAAAATAAAATAAAATAAAATAAAATAAAATAAAATAAAATAAAATAAAATAAAATAAAATAAAATAAAATAAAATTAAATTAAATTAAATTAAATAAAATAAAATAAAATAAAATAAATAAAATAAAATAAAATTAAATAAAATTAAATAAAATAAAATTAAATAAAATAAAATAAAATTAAATAAAAAAAATTAAAATAAATTAAATAAAGGAAAATGGTTAAATGATTCCAGCATAAAAGTGAAAAATATATTAAATTTTGATCGTTACAAAAAAATGAAACAACTTCAAAAACGAAAGCGAAAAAATCGAAGAGTCAAAGAGTAAACCAAGTGACATGAACATGATGTTTGTTCCGTCCCATGACGAATGTAGCGAAACGCAGACAAAGTGCCGCCGTTAATGTTGTACCACATATATATGTATGATATGTTATGTACGTAAAAAAATTCATGCACATCGAAATTTAAAAAAGAGACGTAACTCAAGAATTCTCAATTTTAAACACCCATCGTGTATGAGGCTTGCTCATAGCTCAACTGGCGACCAATACGCGAAGTTAGGTTAACTAGGAGTGCTGGAACATCGATTTCATTTTGGACTAAAATCCATTATGATTATAATTCGCGGACCACTATTCTACAGGCTAGAATTACCCAAGATCCCGATTTTTAAGGATCTTAAGACAGAGTTCGATTTTGGGGTGTAAAAATCGGCTTATCGGATGAAATTGGCTTGTTTTGATCTAGATCCCTTTCCTGCCTTTAAAATTTGTTAGAAAAATTAGCTCCAGAATCTCGAACGAAAACTCCAGACTCCTTTCAATTGTCTCATAGAAAAATTTTAAAGTTCACACAAAATATAAAATTGAATATATATATATATATCAGCGTATTCAACGCCTGCGATATTATGAATCGGCTGCAGCGTGAAAAATGGCGGCAAAAGATCAAAGGTTGCTTGCGAGATAGGGTTACAAGCAACGGTTGAATGACTCCGACAGGCATGGCTGATAGGTGAGCTTGCAAGCAAAATTGATCAAAGCCATACGTCATCGTCAGCTGTGTGCGCATGCGCGCATGGGCGGCTTTTAATACACCGCCGCGAGCCATACATACAAACATATGATAGGCTACAGCTGGGCGTGGAGACTTCGCGCAGATGCACAGATAGCAAGCCAGTAGAGGAGAATATGCAGGCAATGTGAATTTCATTGAATTCGCTTGAAGTTGCCCACTGAACATCGATGGATGTCAATGTGCTAGGTGTGTTGAAGTGTTAAGCTTGAAAGGTTATATACATTTTAGTTTGTCGACATTGTTGGTGATCTGTGACGGAAGTTAATTTCCAGTTGCTGGTGATAAGAGAGAGACATTGCGTTTTAGCAGGGCGTATTCAAAATTAGTACATCCAATTCCAAAATAAAGCGTCATAGATAGAGTGGCCACCAGTGATGCAGTCTTATCAAGCAGCCAGCCATTTAACTGCAGTTCTTTCCAGCAGCTGCCCACGACGGGTGTACCCAGAACACCAAAATTGTTAGCAATCACTGAGCTCCCTTCACGAAGGGAATAAGGGCTGAATTTGATCCCCAGAGTCCAGTGCTGAGCCTTTTTGGTGTCTAGTAGCTGACCCAACCAAGAGAAGTTGCATCACTATCCTGCCTTAATCACCATAAGGCTCCAGTTTCTTGGGAAACACTTTCTAGACCGTCTCCCTGAGCTAACTTTAGCTAGCTTAACTCTCGCAGCGTTTAGGAGACATTCTAAATGGTTCTACTCTCATGTGAACGGTCTGGCGAAAGATTCCAGCAGTGGGAGTACCTGAGGGGGTACGCCAGAAGGAATTTTGATCTTGACGAACTCCACCTGATAATGCCTCAGTAGAAAAGTAAGTAAAAGTCGATTGCGGAAGCCACGCACTGAAGAGGATGGAAGGCATATCTGCTTCTCGAAGAGTAATATCAGCTGCTCCAAGTTTCCGGCAGGAATCAGCCATTTGGAAGTGCGTCAGAAAAATCCTTTAGTTTTCATCATTTGTTAAGAAAAATATCAAGAGCCCTGTCATAAATCGGAGGAGAAGCTCTACCGGACATCGATCCAGCGGTTATAAAGCGTCCTCAAAACCTGTGTTATACTACGAAGCTCATAGGTTCAGGTTCAGTGATTGAGAATAAAAGAGACGCAGTCCGGACTGTTACTGGTTTTCGGCCACCGGTCTGTTGGATTTTTCGATTTCCCTCAGACGCGCCCCTCGGTCGATTGGGCGGGAGGTGGGTAACGCTGGGTTCGTCGTTCAAACCTAGGACCTTGACTTGCATACATTTTCGCGCGCATAAAATAAAGCTTTGAACGATTTATCATCCACACTCAATGCCCTCAGTCATCAGCAGGTTAACTCTGCAGCAGCAGCAGCAGCTGGTAACAGGACTTTTCAATCTGGTCATGAGCAATTACCTGAACCACCTACAAAATGCATACAAACGAGCAGCAATTACGAGAAACATAACCTCAAAAATGTTAACATATGTTATACAAGCTCTACCCCCATACCAAATTGGGCGCTCACGCTACGCTAACTGTAGCTGTACAAAAGCAATAGTAGTAGCAACAACAATCAAAGCAAATCCCCAGCACAGCAGTGCTTGTGGCAGTTGCAGTAGCAGCAGCGGCGGCGAATTTGCAATAAATCAAAGTTCCAAGGTGCAACATGGCAGAAAGTAGTGCTGCCTACCGCGTGTTGCAGCGTGCATACATTTCCCTTACCCCCTCCCCCCTCCAGCGTTGGCCCTTCGACGCAACAAAAGGAGGCAGAAATTGAAATGAGAGTTGAGTTGCAGACGGCAAACACAGCGCAAAGATGAAAGATAAAAGCAATGTGGTGCACGGCGCATGAAAGATACGGTCGTTGGAGCGCAGCTGGTTGTAGCTGTAGCTGCTGTAGGTATGGGGTCACTGAGTGAGTTGCTAATGCAGCAATGGTGTTGCTGATAACCGTATTGGTGATGGCGACTCCTACACGCCGCTCGACATGAAAAACTGACTTTAGCGCATGGTGAATGTTGGAAACAAAAAAAAATGATGGCAGTCAACGAAGTGGGCGCAATCCCTCTACGCTTTAGCTGCTACCGTGTTTAGAAAGCTGTGCATGCGTAATGAAGACATTGGCGTGTGGCAACACGTGGCGGTTATTTATCATAAAACCTTTCGGAAAGTCAGAAAAACAACGAATAGTGTAGATTTATTGAGGTGTATTTTTGCAAATTGACACAAAGTGGCAGATTTGAATAAAAATTTTAAAATTATGACGAACAAGAAGAAAGTAATTGAAGGATTTATAAGAAAAAATGCACTCAACACTCGACCCCGGGAACTTTTTCCGGAAGAAAAAGTATTCGTCATATTAGCTTAGGTCCAAAGCTGCCTCTGTACCCACAAATCGGTGCTTTTTCGATGAATTTGCCTTCTCAAATGGGTAATATTTGTATTCTGATCCCCAATTGGGGGCGATTCTCTACCTTCGGATGAAGTTAGAAACAGATCAAGATGATTATCGTCTGATCTAATCAAATTTATCGACAAAGGACTGCTAAAGAGAAACATAACATAAATAAAGTGAACATACTCGGATTAAAATGAGTTTTATTTGTATGACTTCCTTAAGATCTGATAGATCCGTGATTTAAAAGAAGCATGAAGCTACCTCAACAGTCAGAAGATAAGCTGCTGGCCCTAGGTCAATCACTGCGGCAAGTATTTAGAAGTATGGGGAGCTCCTGAAGATATACGACGGACTAATCTTTGATCAACAAATACCGAACCCGCTTGAATAGTCATATTTTAACAACTGCTGACGGCCGCAATAGACAAGTGGTTAGCTTGGTTGGAAGGTCAGTGTTCGAGATTTTGCCTAATCAAACATCCAAAACTATAGAAAATTAATTTTTCTAAGTGCGGTCGTCCCTCGGCAGGGAATGACAACCCCTCCGAGTATATTTCTGAAATGAAATAAGAAAACTCTTCTTAAAAAATTATCAGCTGATCGCAGGCGGCTTAAAATAAACCTTAGGCCTCTCCATTCGTTGGAAACCCATCAGGACAGGAAAAGAGCTGAACCTCCGCCCTATTGGAAGATCAGATGGAGAGGGATCTGGATTTGTGGATCTCCATTTACCACTAAACAGTATGTAATAGAGAAGTTTGTTGGACTTATTAGTAAAATCTTAAGCTGTACCTATTTTAATTGAGAAGAAGAAGAGCATATGAAGCAGCAAATAAGTTTATGGTAAATCTCAATCTTTGTATCAACTCGAGTTAAGCCCTTATAGCTTTAAATCACAATTTTCGTAACCATCAAAACTGTCTGTCTGTATGTATGTATATACCAGAGTATCACTTTTACGGTCTTAGATTGAAAATTATTTTGATTAATTTTTAATTATAATATAAATGCTTATGATGAAAGCCAACTCTGTGATGAAACCGACAAAGGTCATAACACATGCCAAGGCGCTGACTGAAACAACTCAACGGACCGTAACGAATCGGCATTGTAAAAATCATTTTGCCAGCGCCGTCACTACAATTGTCCGAAGATACGCTGATCGTTGAGCCCATGAGAGTGACGTTACAATATTATTGTACTGACACAGCTAACCGCGACACAGCGACGCGAAGCACAGTGTAGGTACAAATGACGTTTGCGCGTACATCGCAGCTGTCAAAAGAATTACGAAAGCGCAACGCGATGAAACGCCAACAGCAAACAAAAAGCAAACATGCAAGCTATCTCAAACAAAAAAGTAATTTCTATGGCCAATTGTGTTTTTTTTTTGTTTTTCATCAAAATATTTCTTCTTGTGCTCGCTCTGCTCTTGAGGTCTTGCGCCATGCGTCGTCTCTGCTAACCTCTGTGCAATTCAAAAAAGTTTCACTCGCACTCTGCAAACGGTCAGCTCTCTCAAGTTCAAATGTATGCATATGTACGAGTATGCATGTGTGTATGTAGGAGGATATCGGTAAATTGCTGCAGGCAACTGTGATGGTGGCGCATGATTTTTCTTATTTTTTTTTTATTTTCGAACTTGATCGGCATTTGCGGTTAATTAAAAGGCTCGGCAAGCCGCCGCTCACACTGATGAGCAGTTGCGTTGCCTGCGCTGCAGCAGCTGTAGAGCTGTGGATGATGAAGATAATGTCGGCGGTGTGTTGATAAGTATGTACTTGAGCTTTGTTTGTCGGCAGGGTTGCTTCGTTGTTTGGTTTGGTTTGGTTGGTGGGTTGGTTCGCAGTGTGTCTGTGGCGGTGATGGTTGTGTGATATTGCCATTGCCTGGCTGATATGCTGGCTATTGTTTATATTTTTGATCTCGTATGCTTGTTGTTTTTGTTTTTTTTTTGTTTAGTGGGGAACAAATTGCTATTCGATTTGGCTGTGCGCACCACTAATCGCATGTTCCGGAAATTTCAGTTCGATTAAACAAAGGGAGTGGAATATAATATACGTTTTTATTTAATATACTACAGAAAAATTATGCAGGGGGAATATTATAATTTTTGCTATAAAATGAGTTCGTTGAATCAACACAAATTATGGGTTAAAGCAATTAGTGAGCGGTGTCTTTGTAGAGAAATGTTAATCAAGGGGTATCGATTTGAGTGTGGCGTAAATTATAGTTTAATGCTTAAAAATTTATCATAATTCAATAAAAAAAAATTGATAAATGCTTATGTGGGTTAGTTGAAGTGCTTTCTAGAAGGTCGCACTCCTACTCTCACAAAGTCATACTGTAAATAGTTCTTGAAACGTCGTAGAACCCTTAAGGTCCCTTAATTGAAAAGTTTCCTCTACCCAGCTGGTTCATGTCCTCGATAAAATTAACGCCGACAGATTGTCGTCCAAGGGCAGCCGTAGAATGTACAACCTCGGAACGAGTTGGGCCTGGTGGCATATACCATATATTTATAATTGTCGATTTAAAACCGCTGAAGCGACTTACGAACGAGCTCATGTAGTGTGTGTCTTAATTTTTTTTCCAAATGGAGGGACTCATAGTATATACTAAGCCGCCTCCGAATGGCTGATGGTTTTTTTTATGAGGACCTTTTCTTTCATGCAAAGGAAGCTCGTCAATAAAAAAAAGTAAGATTGAAATTGAAGATGTTGTAACAGACCTGCACAACTGCTCTCTCAAGTTTACCAACAACCTCTCGGTAGGAGGAAACTGTGAGACAGCATTTCAAGCTACCTCCATAAAGACGCTAAAGTGGAAAGAAGAGCTGCTACGATGAGGATTGACATGCCACAATGGAAAGAAAAAAAGGCGGACTACATCACAACCGCCACGCAGGCTCTGCAGAAGAGATGCTGAAAACGAAACGAAACGATATAGCGACTAATGTTCTTAGACGGGGCTTATTCAGTTACGACTCAAAGTGGTTAGAGTTTACTGTATTTAGGGAGCGAACACTTCATCAGTTTCTGAATGGCAGGGAAAGTGAAACCCCAGAAGAGGATGACCCCGAATTACCCAATCGATGACAACAGACAACGTTCAATTCCTATGAACTAGTTTGAGTAACAATTGCCCGCTAGAAGAACAACAAGGCGGTGGAAAATGATGGCTTACCGGATGAGCAATTCAAATACGGCGGACACGGACTTAAAAGGTGCATGCAACAACTTCTTATCCGAATAAGGTCTAACCAAAACATGTACGACGGTTCGAACCCAAGTGTGTCATGCCCAATATACGTCATAAACTACACAAAATTATATTGGAATCTATAGGATGCAGGAAGATTCTATCGAGCATTTTGTGTGAAAGATTAAAGTCCACCGTCTATAAACTGCTTGGATCTTATCAGCGTGGCTTTAGACGACGAAAAGAAGCGAATGCTTCTGGTAATAAACGAAGACAAGACGAAATATCTGCTGTCGTCACACAAACAGACCGCGCAATCGCATCTTCACCCTCAAGTCGCTGACCTGACAGTCACTAACATTAGCAATAACCCTATTAACAATGTCAACCTCGAAATCTAGAGCGGAATCACTGTTGGCAAGGTGCTACTATGAATTAAGTAGGCTTTTGAAAGGAAAAGTCGTCTCTCGGCGAACCAAGGTAAAGCTCCGCAAGTATTTCATTATTATGATCCCACTGTAAAAGGAGCTAATGGAAACAGAGGAAGAGGAAGGCGTCCACTTCTTTAGATGGATTTGGTGGTGAGGAACATGGCTTCACATGGTGACACCAGTTGGCACCGAATGGTTGAAAGAAGAAACGACTTGTCGCATAAGCGGTGTCCATGCCAAAAAAGACGAGTATATTCGGTTGTTGATCATTTTTTGGAGAATAAAATACACAGAAAGGTCCCCATTTCTTCCACTAATCGTTAAATGCGTCGAACAAGTGAGAACAATAAAAATCATCATATTTTTTCATGTACAGGAAGTTATTGCTTAGAAACCATTAGAAGATAAAAAATGTATATATGTATAATATATATGTAAGTGAGTATAAACCCTCAAGTGCCGTAAATGCAGTTATACATACGTGTATGTAGCTTTCAGGCTAGCGACTGATTGCCTCTCTTTGCTTCATTTCGAAGATTTTCCAATTTACTTTGATGTGCCATACGGCGTGTGGTTATTGTATACTCTTACTTGTTGTTGTTGCTACTAATTTTTTCAACGATCCATCACATTAATTACAAGAAATCATAAAATAAAAATTTACCAAAAAAAAAACATTTTTACAAATATGATATTAACATAAGTATGTGTGTGTATGTATAAACTTGTATGTATGTTTGCATGTATAAGCATATCTGGTTTTTATGTTCTATGACATATGGGCGCACTCCTCGCTCATTTCATTTCATGTCCGCTGCGTCCGATGTAACCAACGTCGTAAAGGTGGCCCAAACAATCAATCGCTTGGCCTCCCAAAAAAATTACAATAATTCACCACGGAAATTGTAAATGAATTCATTTATTACAACCAGCGATACTTATAAAATGATTTTATACTGAATTTTGTGATTTTATTAACGAAATTCATTTCATCATTTATGGAATTTTAATTTCTATGAAGCGCTCCTATGTGTGTGGCAGCCATTTCTATGGAGAGAAAGAAATGTGTTTAAGACTCGAATATTGGGCACTAGAGTGAAGGGCGTACGAAGACCACGGCTATCAACTTAGGGAGGACGTATGGTTAATTTTTAATTGTTTTATTGCAGGAACATATGTTCCCTTATTGCGGGTTTTTGCTCTTACGAGAAATGTGTTCTTCAAAGATGTATTTATCAAAGTTCAAGTAGCTGAAAGAAATTCTAAAGAAAACAAATTGAAAGGCCATCAAGGGTATTATTGCTGGAGGGAATAATACGAGATGCAGAGCTAAATAGAGAAGGTACAATCTACTATAAGAGTGTACAGCTGCTGGCGTATGCCGATGATATTGACTTTATTGGCCTCAACAACCGCGCCGTGAGTTCTGCTTTCTCCAGACTGGATAAGGAAGCGAAGGATATGGGTCTCGTAGTGAACGAAGGCAAGACGAAATACCTCATCAAACAAACATGACATGACACAGGGAATGTCAACTCCTTCGAGGGTATTTCCGGCATGAAATAATAATCTGTTCATAAAAATAGATCAACAGTTCGGAATCCTTGAGCAAAAATAATAACAAATCAGAAATTTTATTAAAAAAAATATAGTATTTGAGATGGCCACGTTGAGCGTTTCCTTTAAGGCTTAAATATGGAGCTGATTAGGTTAAAATATTTTTATTTATATTGTCTACGAAGCAAATTCAAAACCACCTAGATCATTTTTGTATATTTTCTGTTTCCTATCATAAATTTCGATAACTTATTTACCCACAATATTAAAAATTATTTACATTAATATATTTTTGTTAACATATTCAAGACATCAAAATTATTAGGAAAATTCATTATAAACACATAAAAAGAAATAATAACAAATGTGGTGAATTTAATTTGATTCGCTGATATTTTCATTGATATAAACATACATATGAACCTTAAAAAATTAATAAATATAAATCTTTTCATAACAATAACAAACCATTAAATTTCTCTTCTCTGCGAATACTCTTTCACATCGCTAAAGAGACACCAACACTCTCTTTCATAAAGAAGAAAAAATATATATATATTTTTTTTCATTCAAAGCGGTTATGCTAGTAGAAATCTGACAAATGTAGAAGAATAATCAAGAGCGCATAAACAAATAATGTATGTCATATACTCTCTGAGAGCGCAGCGAATACCAATCTTCGAATTTTCGATATAAACAAAACGTAAAAACTGGAAACTCGCATAAACAAGAATCGTACAATGGAGGTGCATGCGGTTATTAACACTGCTGAAATGCATGCATACACTGAGATCTTTTATTTATTGTTTTTTCATGTAAATATATTTAATTTTATTTTTTTTTTTACACTTCTACTGAATTTTGGCAGAAAAATGTTTTAAAATTTTTTATTTTTTGTAGTGCTGTAGAGTTGCTGTTCATCAGAATTAAATTTTACATTATTTTTGTTTTAATTTTGAAGTATATTTCAGGGCGCATACCCTCAGAAAGTACACCATTTCATATAAAAATGGAGTTTTAGCATTCATTCTTTCAAGTAAACTATGGATTATCCAAAAGTAACTATATATCCGAGCTTAAATACATTCTTTACCCATGTTAACATGTAAAATATAAACTCAACTTACTTGCATGCAACATGATTTTCTCTAAATTTTTTTCTTCTTCTTCTTCTTTTCATTAACCTCTCCGTGTACTTACAATTGAATCACTTGACCTAACCGCGCTTACGTACGTTTTACTTTTGCCGCCTCACGCTTTGGTGAGCCGCCAACAACCAAGCAGTCAGTCAGCTCCATAGCTACCACCAGCAGCTAGCACTTTTGTATGTCATGCTGTTTTCGGTATCAACTACAATAAATAAATAACCAAAAAAATTTATATTAAAAACAGCATTGACTTGCTATGACGATGGGAGCCACATCAAAGCCGACGTGAGTGAGTACTCACTCGTTTACGTTAACTTCGACGCTGACTGTGACGACAGCGTCGTGTAGTAAGTAGTGCCAATAAGGAAAAACGAATACATCATCATCGAGAGCAGCGGTAGTAGCAGCGGCCGAGCAGTAATAGCAGCAGCCGAGCAGCATAGCGTAACGTAGAAGTGGTTTGTTGTTTCTGCTAGTGTTGCGGCAGTTCAGTCAGTCAGTGGTCGTATGTTGAGAGCGAATGTTGTGTGGCGAAATAGCAAACGGAAGGAAATGATTTTCAGTCGGTTAAAAATTCCGTTAATTCTTCGGTGAATAAAGAATTCGTAGCATTAAGTATAATAAAAATGTTTAAGGAATAAAATTTGAGCAAAATAATAAAAAATTATAGAGTGAAAAGTCGTTCACTGCTCTACAGTGCATGCAAATTTATATAAAAGGTTATTGATAATTTTTGTTAAGGAGAAAACCTGTTTAAAATAATAAAAAAATAACAAAAATTTGTGAAGAAAATAATGCTAAACTAAATGTATTTGGCCGGATGTAATTTCCATAACAATTGAATTTCCTGTGTCTGCCATTCGATTTCATGGCGTTCGTATCAGTAGTTCGTACATAGATTTTTACTATTTTATCGTCGACAACGCGGCGTGACAAGAACGTGTAGAAATAAATCAACAAAAACAAATGCGAAATTGGAACGTGAAGTAGATGTGAGGTGTGCAAAGAAAATTTGTTTACAAAGGAAAACAAAAAATAATGCTAGTAAAGCAAAAGTAATATTGTAAAAAGAGTAGATCTTGTGAAAAACCATCTTAAATTGGTATAAAATACATGCATATATGAATGTGCAAACTGTTTAAAGTAAACAGTACATTTTATTGTTAATACCAAAAGTGTGGAGAAAGTGTGTAAGGTTGAAAAATTATTTACCGACACTGAAAATGTCAGTAGAATGTTGGCGAAAGCAGTAAAAGCAGCTGTAAAGCGGAAAGGGAATACTCACGTGTGTGTTTTAAGTGACACAGTAAAATCGTAGTGGAAGTGATGCTTGTGGTGGTGGAAAAGTGTCTACTCAGAAACCTGTCGATCGTTGCGATTTACTAAACCTAGTGCATAGCGGTCTTGCAAAAATACACAAACTGAATTAGATACATACACACAGCGTGTGTTTGTTATATACATACATCTATATATCTACATACATACATATATGCAGCCGCTTAGGCATGCCATCTCTCATTTAACTGCCTGAGTATCGTCCTTTTCGGCATCCTCTTCATCATCAACGTCTTTATTGTTTTACCTGCCAGGAATCTTATGGATAGTAAACGACAACGCAATTGTAAACTAAACCTTAGCGCGTTGTAAAATCATACGGTTGCAAAGTGTGGTGTTAGTGTCAGCAAATGCTTGTAAAGTTGATGGAGAATTATATTTTGTCAAAGAAAATAAAGAAAAAAATATTTATTAAAATTAATTTTGATATTGGCCACTGTGAAATCAAACAAAATTGTTGTAAACTACATAAAAAATTGAAATATTTAAGCAGCAGCAAGGAAAATTAAAAAAAAAAATTATCTGTTTACAAGTAACAACAGGAGTAAGCAAAATCACTATCAACAACGTGTAATACGTACCTGCGTTTATACGTATGTATGCATTATATTATATGGTATATGTATGTATATGTTGCTACTGCATGTTCGCGGTTGTCGTAAATCACGCAAACCAATTGTAGTGTAGATTGCATTGCATACAAAAAAGCAAGTGAAATAGGGAAAATATCAAAACAAAGTGAAAAATAAATTAAAAAGAAAATACCGGCTTCAATCAGTTGGTTGTCAGTCAGTAAGTCAATAAAAAATAGAGAAAAAGGTAAATAAAACGTTGGTAACATAACCAACCAACAACAGTGAAATAAATACTCGTAAAGTCAACAATTTTGTGTGCATTCAACATGGCGGGAAATATAGTCAAATGGTGGAAGCATAAAATACTTGGCGGCTATAAACAATTCTCAGGTAAAATATTTGCGAATCTCCCACTTGCTATGGTTTTTTGTTTTTGGATATAAAAGTTTTAAAAGGATACTTAAAAATAGGTATTAATGTTTAAGTCGTTCACTGCTATATGTAAGTGTCAAAGTAGTGTACTTTTGTGTTTAATAATTTAGAGAAAAAAAAATGGTTTATAAATTTGTTTGATAACAAAAATTATGTGATTTTATTTTGTGAGAAAATAAATTGCATGTGAAAAATATGGATTTTTATTTTTCTCGTAAAGTTATAATTATTGTTTTTTATTTGTCATTGCACTGTCTGTTATATATGTATGTAATATAGAGCAAGTGTGCTCTACTCACCGCCTTTTTTAAAAGGATTTACTGTGTGCACTTAAGGTGAGAAAGTTTTTTTTTTTTGGTAGTACTATTTTTTAGGAAGATTTTTAAATGAAGATATATGTTATTATTAATGGAATGGGTTTGTTTTAGTTTTATTAATAATTGCTGTATAATTAATTCAGAAAACAAGTTTTGGTAAAAAATCGTACGATGGAATGAAAATTAAGCTTATTTTCAATGAAAATGTATGGGAAAAATATTTTTTTTTAAAGTTTCCGTGCATTTAAATTTTAATTGAAATAAGTAATGAATAAGCTGCGGGAAAAATAGTTCATAATAATGAGAATGTAGTGTGGTAAGATTTAAAGGATCCCTGAGTCTCTTTCCCAAAAAAATTCTATAACTTCCTTGCAAATCGTATCTAACGGAAAATGAAAGCATATACATATGTACCATATATGAATATCTGCGTAAAAAGCTTTAAACAGTTTTTTTTTTAGAATATCTACAAGGTTACGACCAACGTTGACGTAGCCGAACCAACTTCATACAGTTTTTTAACGGTTAACGAAGCCGCTACAATTTCGCTTTTTGTTTTTAATTTTTCAGAAAATATTATTATGAATCATTCACAAAAATTTCCTTAAAACTTTTGTTCATAATAATCTACTGATAGATAAGGATCAACCATTTCCCGAAGCTTTTTAGCAGATCAAGAAAATAGGCGAAAATCGATTTCTATATTAAATTTTTATAAACAATGCGCTTTCGCTTATAATTTTGATAATTTTTAACGTTTTCGCCATTACTTGCGTTTGATAAATCTTGTTACTAGCTATTCTACAACAATTTTTGTTGAAAAATATTACTTATTTTTATAATTTAAATAATTTTGAATTTTTTAAATACATTTGTTCGACTTAAAACTATTCAAGAAGTTTTAATTGAAATTGTTATTGATTTTAGGAAATAAAAATGCTAGTCTTTAGAATTTTATAGTCAAAATGTTACATTGTATTATGGATAACATTTTTTTAAAATCTTCGGCAATCCACAAAAATTTAACCAACTTCATTATTAAACATATGATTTTTCTGTTGTCGTAACCTTCTTTCTATTCTGTAAACCTTGGACATATTCTACCAGTTCCTACCATATCCTAAACGTTAATCAAACTTACAAATTTTCCAAAAATTGAGCGATAAATTAAACTTTAATAAATATGCTAAATTTCTAACAAGATTAAAAGTTAAAATCAGAAATTTTAAAAAAACTAACCACAATTTTTTTTGAAAGACCTTATTAACCGATATATCACATATTTTTGCCTAGAAACATCTATTATTCCTTAAATGCATCGTAACGATGAATTTCACATTAATCAAAAAAAATTTTATCGATTCGGTTGAAATATTTGGAAATGTTATCATTAAAGCAGTTATCAAAATAAATTTTTTCGCATTTTTACCCGAAGCGAAATGCTGTCGTTAATGTCTACAGTATGTTAAATCATTAACAGATAATGTTAAAGGTTAAAATTGAAGTCTGCTGTTAACAACATAGTAAGCAGCTATTTTAACATTAATGTTAAAGGAAGAGTTTGTGCGGTTTGAGCATTAACATTTCGATAACATGACGCCGAAAAGAAACAAATTAATTTTGTTGAACTTATTTTTCATATTAACAAAACGTTTCGTTTGTTAAGCATCTTTGCTGCAAAGCCAATCAGATCAGGTAATTTCTTTAGATCTGTAGGCCAGCAAGTTGGTTGTCTTGGGGAGATAAAATCGTATGCTTCGCAGTTAATATTATTTTTTGAATTATTCAGAAACGTTAGAAGATAAAGACAGCATAGATTTTTTTAGTGCCAAGATTTCCTAAAATGATATTACTACTCCACTGTAGCCAATTTACAATATTATACTTATCTTGCAAAGATCTTTCTAATGAAATATTTTTTACATTTGGATTTCGACAATAAGCATATGAAATGCACCACTCATTCATTACATGCAGCCTTGTAAAGTTTCTCATACATATTGTACATATATATGTATATGGTATGTGTACAGCTACAGTATATCATTTTAATTAGTACTTGAGCGAATAAACACAACAGATGGCAAAAAGTATCGGCATTTGAGTAAAGAACAGAAATCTTGTAACCAACAAAAACAATACAAGATAATATTAAGCGGTATAACATTAGCTGTATAACAACAACAAAACAACAACCAAAACACAAAACTGACTCATCAAGTGATCAACAGGGAAATGTATGTACATACATAAAATGTGTAAAAAATGTAGAAAATTAAAACAGAATGCCGAAAGACATGAAAACCAAATCACAAAAATAAAAAAAAAACAAAAAAAAATTAGAAAAATTAAAAAAAATCTACAAAAATTGTCAGAACTAAAAAGTGAAGCAGATACACTGCTACGGGTAAATACATGCGATATATGTAGTATGGTATATGTATGCCAGCGCTGGCATACGTTTCAGTTTGGTTGTACGACGGCTTGTCTAAAAACGCGCCGCATTTTTTTTGTCGAAGCAACAAAAATCAGAAAAAAATTAAACACGAAAAAACAAAAACAACTAAAGCATCGATTGATCATTTGCTTTGGAAAAGGCCTCAACGTTCAAATAAAAATACCACTGAATTAGAAGCAGAAATAGAAAAAGAAGAAAGAGTAAACCAACAAAATTAAAGCAGCACAAAGTCTCGTCTTCTTAATGTGCATACATACATATGTACATATGTACGAGTATATTCTAGGTATGTGGCAGAAAATTGAAGAATTTGTATGATGCCACACTTCTTATGCGGTCGCTACAGGTCATGCCCATTTATGCATATGTAGATATATGTACATATACATACATATGTATTTACATATGAATGCATCTTTGTATGTTTAAGCATGTAGAATACGTCTAGTTATGCAAGACTTTTGGTGCTTTCAAATTTTTTATATTTTTAATTTTTTGTTTTTTTTATTTTTTTATATTTTTTTTTAAATTTTTTTATTTTTTTATTTTTTTTTTTTGATTTTTTCTTTGTCTTCCATTTCATACAACAACCCGCCATGGTCTATAAAATAAAAATAGATGAAGTGGTGGCAGCAATACAACGAACGACAGCCTAATAAGACAACAACAGTAGTACAACGAACCGACAATGCTGCCAATATCGGCCGATGTTCTCAGATCTTGATACAGAGAAAAGCCGCACATATACACACACACACACACATGCATATTCAATGATATCACAGACAAAAACAATTGGATATCAAGAGAATGGGCTGCGCATTGTACTATAAGATGAAGGTGAAAACAAAAGAGAAAAAAAAAATTAAAAAAAAAAAACAAAAACAACAATTTACATAGCAGACAGCCTGTAAAAAAAATGGTTCGAAAAATTATGAAAAAAACGAAATTATAAATGAAAAAGATCACTGAAAGCGTAATGAAATAGAGATAGATCTTTCTTTGTCTTTTATGTACATATGTATATACGAGTATGTACAAATGTATGTAAATATGTATATATTTGCTTCTGCGTGTATTTCTTTACAAAAACCAAAATTCTTCATTTTCTATTTTTCCAATGTCTGTGCGATCGATTGAAACAACAAAGCCGCCACTTCCAACTCTACCCATACAAGTGATAGATACTCTAGAATTATTTTAGCAAGCCAAAAGAGTGTGTAACAACAACAACAACATTAGTTTAGTTCAATAAGAAGCCGACGGCGTGGCAAGAAACTCTTGAAGGTGGTTTCCTTGCTTGAATAGAAGAAGTTACACTTAGATAGGTATATACATACATACTTAATACTTACATATGTACATACTAACTTATATATAAACATACATACATACATGCATTTATGTACATACAGGCATAACCAATTGCTCGAAGGATCACGTATTTTGTAGTATTTATTTCAGATGCACTCGCCAAAAACCTTTTTGAGAAAAACGAAAGACGAACGACGAACGATGAAATTATGCATTAACGAAACGACGAATGAAAGACAAAAACAGAAAAATAGGCAAGAAAAAAAAACAAGAAGAAGCATACAGACAAACGTAAACAGTTTTCTCAAAAGGAAATCACTAAAGATGGCAATGGTACTGGATAAATGAAGCAAGAGCGAAAAGGAAACAAGTCAGAGAATGAAAATAAGACAAAAAGATGTAGAATGAGTGCAGGAGGACAATAACAAGATATGTTTAGTGTGTACATACAATAAGTGCAAATATGAGCGATGCATATCGTACATTTATGTATGTATGTACTATTTATATGTATCGACGTACATAGATTTTTCGTGTATTAGAATACTCTACCAGTTTAGAGGCCACTAGACTTTGATTTTCGTTAAGAAATAGGCCATACAAATATTTCTAAATTAGAAAAAAATTAAATCCTATTCACACACACGCATAATTAGCAAATTGCGCCACTAATTGCAACATAATTAGCTGTGCAGATGTCCGGAAGTTTCTGAATTATACCTTTCGACCCAAGAGTGGTTGCTGCCATACCCACCCGAAATGTATATCAACACAAATGGATCACAAGTGACTGATCCATTGCGCTGAGCGTGTGTTATTGTAACGGCTCAATCCCGCTTAGAAAAAGGAGACATTAGTATAAATCGTTGTAGCACAAAAAACGAGCTGTTTCGACGGTTTCGGACCAGAGGATGGAGGAGTTAGATGAGTTTCTGCGACCTAATCTAGTTTAAGTCAACAGGTACGCTTTGGTTGCGTTAAGCTTGATCTCGGGCAAACCTCCCAAAAGTAATGTTCTGGCGAATGTGCCATGGGCTATTTTAGTGAAGGAAAATATGTTCACGGGGACAGTTGTAGGTCTTATAGAAGGTCTCAACCTGTTGGTAACATATGCGAGCAGAATGGGCGCTGATAAACGCAAGTAGTATAAGAAGACATGCACGAAAGAGACTTTGGAACACCATCCCTCTTTCTGTTCGAACTTATCTAGAGCATTCGATTTCTAGTAGCTTCGTTCTACTGAGGAATAGAGGAAGTTGCAAACCAAGCCTCTTTAGAATTTTGCAAAAAGCGTTGAAGTCCCACAAGATGACTTTTTCATTTGGAATTTAATCTGGCACTAGAAAGAACCAACAGGTTTATAAAGGTATAACCTAACCTAACCTATAACCGGTTCACGCTTCAACAACGCGTTGAAATTATAAAAATTCCCTATAAAAATGGTGGGAACCTGGAAGAGACGGTTCGTAAAACTAAAACATTTTTCGGTCATCGTGAAGCACCTTCTAGGATCACTATACAGAAATTGATGGAAAAAAATGGAGCTGTTGGGACAAGTTAGTCATGTGAAAAATAAAACACTAGTACGTCGCCCAAAAATCACTGATAATATTGCTGCTGTAGCCCAAGGTATGGAAGAAACCCCAGATTTGTCCATTCTTCGCCGTTCTTTTGAATTGGGAATTCCACAAACGACATTGCACCGTATTTTGCATAAAGACGTGGGTATTTAGGCTCATAAAGTTCTGTTATACCAAGAGCTGAAGCCGTCCGCTCACCAGCAGCGTCGTGTCTTTGCTGATGGGTCCCTGAAATGCATGAAAAGGATCCGGAGTTTCATCGAAAAATCATCCGGACTGCTGAGCCTTTTTCCACCTCGATGGCTACGTCAATAAGCAAAACTGTCACATGTGGGGCTCGGAGAACCCAAAATTTTTTGTGAAAAAGCCTACGTGTAACTGTTTGATGTGGTATATGATCCGGCGTAGTCATTGAACCTTACTTTTTCGAAAATGAGGCTGGAGCAACAGTTACGGTGAATAGATTGCACTGTCAAGGGATGATTTTTATTGCCGGACAACAAAACGGCGCTACCTGCCACACAAGCAAGAAAACCGTCGAAGAGAAAAGTTTTCGGACCGTGTCATATCTCGAAGAGGTGATCCCAATTGGCCACCGAGATCTTGTGAATTCTTCTTTTGGGGCTACGTGGAAAATAAGGTCTATGCAAAGAAGTCAATGTCGATTCAAGACCAAAGACGACGAAACTCATGAAGCTATTGAGGGCATACAGCAGCTACTTTGCGATTTGGCCGTGGCAACCATTTGGTTGTTATTGTTTTCCATTAGTAATGGTATTTCCTCCTCCTTACATTGAAGCAAGAATCCAATCTTTTATCAAATCTTTGAATATCAAATCAACAGCTCTTATTAGAAAACCCTGTATATTAAATAAAATTCAATTTGATTGAAGGGTTTCCAAAACAGCAAATGAGTTAGTCTAACTACATCTCCGAAGTTTCTTAAGCTCCGCCATAATCCGAAAGACTTACCTACCAGTGTTGAGTGCACATTTTATGTATTTCCATTGTGTCTTAATATGAGAAGCTTACTTAAGACTAAAAAAAAAACTACAATACTTCCAATTTCGAAGTTGAGAAAAAAAAATTACAACTAATATCATTAAACAAACTTCATCGAACGAACTGGAAAACAACAGAAAGTCTCCACAGAAAAATCATTACAAACAACCAGCGGAGAATGCAAAAGGAAACCACGAGATAAACACCAACCTCCACCTACTTGTTGCACATATTACAAACACACATCCACATATCTACCTATCTACATACGAGTACATATTGTAGTGAAGTTAAATACCGAAAGAGAAATAATAATAATAATAATAACAGCGCGCATGCGCGCGGCACTTACAAAAAAGATACAAAGCGCCCGACAAACGCGACTGCAGCAACACAAATCGAGATATGCGCGCCGACAAACAACAGAGACAGACGAAACAACCAAGCAACCAACCAGTCAGCGTACCAAAGAGCACGAAAAGAGGAGCAGGTGCGGGGGAACGAAACAACACCACAATAATAATAATAACAGCTGCAGTTAAAACCCGTTCAAACAATCAACGAGCGGACCGACCGACCCACCGACCGACCGTCCGACGACGGAAATTCAACTTTCTATGCCCTTTGTCTCTCCCGCCAGTTCGTACTTTAAATAGTTGTTGCTGCTGCGTTTAAAGTTTTTCTTGCAAGCCGACCGACATGCCGACATGCCGACATGCCGACATGCAAGGCAGTCAGCATTTGTGTGCTGGTGGCGGTGGCATCGTTTTCAAGTTGCCTCCACGGCCTGAAACCGCATGCAGTGACTGCACTCTAAACTCTAGCAAACTCTACCAGCCTCACTCAGCATCAACTCCATTGCTAAAGTTGAATATGAAATCTTCGTTGTTGTTGTTGTTGTTTTGCTTTCATTCGTATTTTATTTGTTGTTTATATACATACAAACATTTTTTATATGTTGCTGTAAGAGATTCTTAGCTAAAGCGCGTCTTTCGTATCGAGGTGATGCCGCCAACTACGAGTTGACCGTCAGCTGTGCGGCTGTGTATACTTTCATCGTTTTAACATTATCGGCAACATAAATGCACAATTTGTATGCCCCACACGGTTTAAAGAGCGAGCTTGAGAAGTAAAAGAAGCAACTCCGTCGATCTGGGGTATTTGGGAGCGTCACACATCTCAAAGGAGGAAGAGAAAGAGTGAAGAAAACACCCAACAATCTCTTAGTGTTCATAAAGAAGAGCAGTCGATCCCTAACCACTGCTGGAAGAAGATATCATCTTGATAAATCTGTGGTGGGGCTTTGACTTCAGTCCATTATTTCCTTTAAGGAAGTCGATCTCTCACTTTCAGAGATTAAACGTTTAATTTTTCATTTTAGGCTTGGAGTTTTATGACTTTGGATGCTCCGGAAATCATCCTTATGGTAAAATCACAGTCAAAAATTATTAATAAGACCTGTCGGCTTTGAAAAATTCGCGTCTTGGATGGAACGTATTTTTATCGTTGAGAACCAATAACCAATTTCGGCCTCAGAGCAGGCAGAATTAAGCGTCCTGAACTAAAGTGACTCTCCCACACATGCATCCTAGGAATTATAGGTATAGGTAACGACACTGTAAAGCGAATGAACTTTCCAAGTGAGGTACGATCTAACGAATCCTTCTCCATAAAGTACACATTGGTATGCCTCATACCACAAGCAAACTGCCCCTGAGAACTTGGGAACCTGACAAACAGAGTGAACATATCCTAGTTAATGGAAGTTCTGATTGACCACTATGCGAGAGAACGATGCAAAAAGACTGGGCGCTCCATAAAAGAGCTGCTGCAGGAGCTGTAAGTAAGAGGAAACGATCACTCTTTTCTATACGGACCATCACTCTCTTTTTATTTAGAACCATCCTTCTTTATGGTCTATCCAAGATAGCCGCCATCAAAGTTATTCACCTGAGGAAGTGGTCGGATAGCGAAGCCTAGTAGTCAGGGATTTGTGGCATCACAACAGTATCTTATCTTGGACTAAGTGTAATGGATGCGTTTCACTGGTAGCCACTAAAATCAAGCACAACCTAAGGAACCCAAACTAGCTATGCGAGTGAATCATCTACCTGAATACTATACCAGCAAAGGTTGATCCAGCAACTTCTTGAATTAGAAACATGTTGCTCTTGCAGCTGATAACCAAACCTTTCTAAGAAGTCAGGAAAACTAGATAATTTCATCGAGATCAAAAAACGTATTCTCTCCTTCCAAAAGGTTTCAAAAGTTAAATGAGTTGATATTGGTTAGCATGCGAAGAGGTGGCTAGAACCGTGGGAAAAAACTTGTTGCTTATGTATATTTTAAGATCTAGCGAGGGTAGGAAGAAGTACGAGACATAAACTGTGCCAGGATTATGTGGGATTCAAAGGGCTGCTTAAGATGTTCATCTACTTATAAAGGACGATACTTGGACTTCGAGTGCCTCATTCACGTGATGCAGTATTAGTAAAGGCGTAAATGGCTTTTTAGAGCTGGGGTGCTATATAGTTGTACAGAGTCCATATAGTCAACTGCATTCCTCAATATTTGCCTGTGAGGCGCTTCTGTTGTGGTTTGATATCTGTAAAAATGAGCCCTAATGTTCTTAAACTGGGAGCAAAAGTTCCTTGCTGTTTAAGTGATACAAAGACGAGACATAAAGAGGCGGTCCGATCTTGCGGTTCGAAACTTCTTCAGATACGTCTCTTTGGGGCCCGACGTCGATGGTCTTCTTTAGCCATTTGACGACTTCTACTAGTTCTTCCCCTTCCCAATACTTTTAAGCTCTTTATAGAAATTATAAAACTCCCAACTTCATGTAGGTTATAAATTGATTTCCAAACAATTTTTTACAACACATTTTGTTGCTGATATTTGGTTTATATGCCGCCATGCCATTTGTCCGCCCATCCCTCACGCTCCGCCATCCATCAAGTTGGCGCGCTGACAACACAAGAAATTGAAGCAAATGCACATACAAAAGATAAGTTGAAAACGCCGACTCGACGCAATACTCAATCGCTGCTGGGTAGACGGAAGAGGTCTGGTCTGATGATCATTCGTACTTTACATATACCTATGTACCATACATACATGCAAACATATTTATGTGTTTACCAACCAAACTGCTTATGTATGTCTGCGTCCCGTGCGACATAGACGAGTAAAGTTTCACAACTTCTTAAAGCCGTAGTTGTCTGTTGGGTTGGTTGTTGTAATCATTTATTTATTTATTTTTTTTTAATTTTTATTTTTTTTCTTTCTTTGTTTTGGCTGCGCAAGTGCTTAAAACGAGTAGAAATTGTATCCTCCATTTCCAATGCGATTGCATTTATTTATTTCTTCTTCTTCATTTTGTGTGCCTTTGCCGCCGAACCGCCAATTTATGATGGAAAACAGCTGTTCCAATGAAAGCACGAAGCTTGTAGGCCCTCTTCTTGCGTTATTCTTGCGAAGAGCTATTAAATTTTAAGCACAAATTACTACACCGCTCTGCTGATGCTGGGCACCGACAAAAACGTTTCTTGGAGCTACGAAAAAAAGCAAAAAAAAATACAAAAAAAAGGAAAAACAAAGTGAAGAGCACAACAATCTTACCGCCTCATAAGATCGTCTTCGTCTGAGCACTGCCGCACTGCCTTAATAAATACTAAATAAAAGCAAACTAAACAACAACAACACTGCCTCCAACAACAGGTACTTTCGACAAACCGGTGTCTTGCGCAGACGCATGCGCAATCGACCCAGTCTCAATTATGCGTGCCGCCATCGTCAGCGTTGTTGTCTTTCAGTCGCTCTTTTTTTGTTCGCCGTCGGTCGGCGGCGAATGTGCTAACGATTAAAGGCTGGCGGCCTGCAGTGTCTTCACAAAAAGCTGTTGGCTTGTAGCTTCTGCATTTATTTTTCGACGATTCCCTTTTCGCCTGCACATTTTTTACAATAATACCTACAATTCTTTTCGGCTTTAAACAAGGTACGTCCGTCGGCGTACTGGCTTTTAGTTGGTTGGTTGCTGTGGATCTTTTGGACGTACGCTCTTTTATTTGTCGGCGTATGTGCCATTTCGGCGAATTTACAACACACAAGATCAAGACGCGATTTCCGACAGCTAACCAGTCAAGTCACAACACAGCGAGCATGCAGCGCGGAGCACTTACGTATTGTAGGATAAGCGCGACGCGGCGGGTGGGGCAATGTGGTGGCGCAATGGCACGTTTATTGGTAGCGATCAATGGTGGTGTACACATACAAAGCAGCTTACCGATCAGCCCACGGACCGGATCGATCGGTCAGTCAAAGGAGTTGCTTGCTAAGTATGGTTGCTTGGTAAAGACGGCAAGACGGCAAAAACAGCATTGGCACAACGTCGCATTGAAGCATCAAAACAATGCAAGCTGCTGATGTTGGGTCTTTAAAGTCGGCCGTAAAAGCAGGAAACTACAGGGCAAAGGCATCATTGTCATCATCTTCATGGGTTGTGGTCGAAATGTTGTGTTGCTTTGGCTTTATATTATTAAGTTGGCTTTTTGGCGCGCCATGTCGGCGCGATCCGGTTTCAAGAGTGATCGTAAAATGTTGTGCAATGAGCTCTGTTGGTTTTCAGTTTTACATTTGTTTTTTGTTTTTTGTTTTTGCTTCTTTTCTGTTTTTTTATGACTTGACTTAGGCACACAATGGGCATACGAGTGCATACATAGGTACATTCGGTGGCCCAAAATGAATAACAAAATTTGTGTACTGCACTTTTTTGGTGTGTGCCTTGAGCATATTATTATATTTATTGTGTTTTTTGTATTTTTTTGTCGTTAGTTCCTGCTTTGGTGCTTAGGAATTGTAGAAAGAGGCTTTAGTTCAAGTCTCCTTAATCCTTGAATGATTTTCGCTTTGAGAGCAGGGCCTCTTATTGGCCATATCTTGCCAGTGGATATGAAACTTCTTACTCAAAACGCTTTTAAGAGTTAAATTCTCGGCATTTCTGAGTTAACAATGCATAATATCCATCTCGGATTCATTAAGGGATCTTCAAGTCTTGGCTAATCCCATATATTCACATGTCGGAAACACTGTTTATTGAAATATTTATGATTCTGGAATACGGCCACACCCTCGTTCCGCGATTTCATTTCCTTGAGTATCTGTATTTCCTGGAACCCAATAAGCCGAACGCGATTTCAAATTTGGTAGTTACGGCTTTAGGAAAACACTTGCTAGGGGTTTGCCTGGTCAAAATCTGTATTTATGTTTTATTAACTCGTTGGGAGCATTACTTTTTTGTATTCATTGACATAGAAAAGACCTTCTTAACTAGAAAAAAAAATACATAAGTACGAGTACATCGGAAAGTGAATAGACTCCACGATCCCAGGCCTGAGCTTGAATAGCATACTAACAGCAAAAATGACAGAGGATGTTTCTGGGGATATAAGTAGTTCAGCTCAGTCAGATATTCAAATTTTTTAAACAATATAGCAGCAGTTAAGTGGTTATCAAGGCTTTTTTACGCAATTCAAATTCAAAAAAAAGGCTCAAGAACGTACCGAAAAAAAACGTACATAATACTATTAAACAATTTTTTTTAGTTTAAATTTCTAACCGTTCCACCCGTTCCGTAGGATGCCACTAAGCGCATAACCATTCTACATACTTTAACTGCAACATTGTTGCAGAGTTCACAATGTGGTACCAAGCATGCATACGCAACTTTTCGCAAATAAATGTCAACGCTTCACAAGCAAATATTAACGAAAGAACCGTCAATGAGATGAGCAAACTGAACGATGCAAAGTCAAATCTACAGATTATGCTTGTTCTTCTTAGAAGTCAAAGTGATACAAAATAGGGAAATGTGTGCACAATGTAAAATAAAACACAATAAAATAAAATTAAATTAAATAAAATGAAATAAAGTAAAATAAAATGAAATTAAAAAAACTAATAATGTAAGATAAACAAAAATAATAAAATAAAAATAAAATAATAAAATAAAATGAAATAAAATAAAATCAAATAAAAAAAATTAAATAATATAATATAAAATAAATTAAAAAAAAATAAAATAAAATAATAAACTAAAATAAAATAATAAAAAAAATAAATTAAAAAAAAATAAAATAAAATAATAAAAAAAATTAAATAAAAAAAAAAAATAATGTAAAAAAGTAAAATAAAATAAAATAAAACAAAATAAATTTAAATTAAATTAAATAAATTAAATAAATTTAATGGAATTAATTTCAATTAAGATATACCAAATAAAAAAGTAAATTAAAAAAGCATAAGTGAACTATATAAAATAATCCATAAATTAATAAAAAACCATACAAAGAATTCAAAAATTAAAATACATAAATATTACACAAACAGATGCATATCCATGTATATGCAAAGAACTGAAGCTGCACTTGAAAATAAATTGAATGTTTAAAATGCATTTAAATTTATCGGTTGTTGTCTTAGAAAGTTGTACATACTATAAACATACAACTGTTAAAACAAAGTATGTAGGCCAAAATATTTACCACTTGACTGCAAATGGCACACTGCAATCAGCTTTCGAATAATTAAGCTAAACGCTTGAGGCGCGACTAAAGTGTCGAGTATGGCATGAAGATGATTGCTTGATTGCACCAAACAGTTACGTTGCGCTTTGAGGCAAATACATTTAATATGTGATATGTTGATGGATGTATTTAGGCGCTGAATGGCACATATGTACGAGTATATATACATAAGAGTAGCGCTGCAGGAAATCTATTGACTGCTCCATGATTGGTTCGAGAGTCGCTTCCGACCGGCAAAACTTTGAATGATTTTTAACAATTTTTCAATAAAAAAAAACGTTGTTGACCACAAAAAAAACGGACATGTCTGCTATAAATTTAAGAAACTACAAACTGGTAATATTCCAATCATCAAATACCAATAAGAATTTTTGAAGATAAAATAATTTGTCATTGGTTTTTGTCGTAACATTTACAAAAAATAATAATTCTAATATTTTCTTTATTATATTTACTATTTTTATTTTGAATTTTACAGCATTAATATATTTCTAAATACTTTAGAAGTTATGTGTTTTCCTTCAATTTGTTTCTCTACATATTTCATACTTTCCTCCTTTTATTTTCCATCACATAATTTTGCTTTTTTAGATTTTTTCTTTATTTTTTTTTTACATTTCATTATCAGCGTCAATCATCAATTACCTTCAATGTTAATTGTAACTGTCAATTTCCTTACATATTAATGTCACTTAAAAGTATACTTGATAATGCAATTCCGTTTAGTGAATACAGTGCCGCTAGCGAACGGTACCCGCTGTCTGTGCTTTGTGGAATTAATGATTAAAAGTCCGTAAATATTGCATTAGTACTTAAGAGCAATTGTATAAACTACTTAGTGATATAACTGTATACATAACTATATATTGTACATATATATAAAATCGCAAACTAGTTTACATTGGAACGAATATGTAATGGACAGCATAACGGCTATAACTTTATGTAATAAATAATAAGAGAGCCAGGAGGAATTAGAAAGAGTGCATTAGAAGCGTATTTCAAACGGGCTTTCACGCAGCTTGCGAGAATTCTGAACTACATACATCAATTAAGTGTGATGGAAAAAGCATGTTAGCCACAATAAAGGCAAACATACAGAAAAAATGGCAGATATATGTATACGTATAACAACTTTTTTGCTTTGGCTGCAGGATGCCGTTGTCAACGCCATAGGTTGCTACCTACTCTATATGTATGTATGGTATGTATGTATAAGTGCCAACCCTTCGAGTAGCCCTTGAACTGAGACAACGCAATAAACTGCTTTAAGTCAATAATTATACAAGTCAAAATTTTTTTTATAAATTTTGTATATAGTATAAAAAATAAAGAAAATTAAGATAAAATAAAGGCTAATACAACAAAATAAAATAAAATAAAACAAAGCAAAACAAAATAAAATAAAATAAAATAAAATAAAATAAAATAAAATAAAACAAAGCAAAACAAAATAAAATAAAATAAAATAAAATAAAATAAAATAAAATAAAATAAAATAAAATAAAATAAAATAAAATAAAATAAAATAAAATAAAATAAAATAAAATAAAATAAAATAAATAAAAAAAAAATAAAATAAAATAAAATAAAATAAAATAAAATAAAATAAAATAAAACAAAATAAAATAAAATAAAATAAAATAAAATAAAATAAAATAAAATAAAATAAAATAAAATAAAATAAAATAAAATAAAATAAAATAAAATAAAATAAAATAAAATAAAATAAAATAAAATAAAATAAAATAAAATAAAATAAAATAAAATAAAATAAAATAAAATAAAATAAAATAAAATAAAATAAAATAAAATAAAATAAAATAAAATAAAATAAAATAAAATAAAATAAAATAAAATAAAATAAAATAAAATAAAATAAAATAAGATAAAATAAAATAAAATAAAATAAAATAAAATAAAATAAAATAAAATAAAATAAAATAAAATAAAATAAAATAAAATAAAATAAAATAAAATGAAATGAAATGAAATGAAATGAAATAAAATAAAATAAAATAAAATACAATAAAATAAAATAAAATAAAATAAAATAAAATAAAATAAAATAAAATAAAAAAATAAAATAAAATAAAAAAATTAAATAAAATAAAATAACATAAAATAAAATAAAATAAAATAAAATTAAATTAAATTTAATTAAATTAAATGAATTTAAATTAAATAAAGTAAAATACAACAAAATAATGTAAAATAAAATAAAACAAAATTAAATGAAAATTAATATAATATAATAAAAAACAATACATAAAATAAAATACAATAAACAAATACAAAATAGAAAAAATAGAACGTATTAAAATATTAATAAAGCAAGAAAAAATAATATAAAAAATATCGCAAAATAATGTAAAGAAGTCAAATAGTATAAAATGAATTAAAAAATAAAAATTTAATAAAATAAAATAATCTAAAACAATATTTTTTCATTAATTTGTTAATTTATTAAATTGTTGTTTGTAAAATGAAATACAATTAAAAAATATAATGAATACTGTAAAGTGATGTAAAACAATAGACTAAAATTAAAAAAATAATAATAATTTAAAATTATAATAAATAAAATGAAATTAATTAAAGTTAATTTAAATTAAAAATTTATAAAATTAATAAAAAAATAATATAACATAAAATAAAATAAAACAAAATTTAATTTAACTAAAATAAAATAAATTAAAATAAAAAATATATAATTAAGTAAAATAAAAAATAAATTAAGGAAAAACAATATAAATTAAATTAATTCAAATAATATAATTTGAAATAAAATAAAATAATATTAATTTAAAGTAAAATCAAGATAAAGTAAAAAAGTAATTTTAAAATAAAGTAAAACTAAATGAGGTAAAATAATACATATAAATATAAAATAAAATAAAAGGTAATTATTTAATTTAAATAAAATAAAATGAAACTAATTTAAATTATATTTGAAGTAAAGTATAACATAGTATAGTAAGGAAAAAAATTGTAAAATAATATTTTATGTAATAAAATAAATTAAAAAGAGAAATTTCAGTACAACAAAAAAGTAAATCATTGAATGTTATTCAATATAAAACTAAATATAGTAGACTAAAGTTTAATTTAACAATTTTTTCCCACTTCGTTTCAATTTTTCTGTGAAGAGGGTACTACAGCTACTACATACCATTCAATAAAAGTCGGTTTATTTAATTCTTTTCTTTGTACTTTTTATGCTGCACTTAGTGTTTTATATTGCTATTTGTTGTTGCCTTTGGTTGTGTGTATTTTGTTTTTATTTTTTTTTCATTTTTTTATAGTTTTTTTTTTGTCTCTCATTGAATCACACTTTACTGATAAGCTTCAAAACAAATGCCGGTCGCATGCTTTTAGTTTGCCGCCTTTATGCGCAAAGTGTTTGTATATATACATAGATATGTGTACGAGTATATACTTTTATATAGAAAATTTTTCTGTTCGCATACCGCTCGCTGCTCTCGTGTTAGTTAGACATCAAAACGGTTTTGTCACGCTTCACTGCTTATCTTAATGTTATTTAATATACTTTATAGTATGTCTTTATAAAGTAAAGTACTCGTATAAATATTTTTAGAATCAATATGATTTTGTTTAATGAGACAAGTGAGACAGCAATGAGATTTGTTGAGATTTATTTTATTATATTTATTTCTTCATACTTTTTATTTTATTAGCAATTAAAATGATTACTATGAGTTTATTAAGGAAATTGTGCAAGTTTCAATGAATTGATCAATAAAAGAGAAATTATACATATATATTTTTTTAGAGTTTCAGTGTTCTTTTGGTACTTTTTTGCTCTATTTTCTTGTCTTTTTTACATATAATGGATCTTAAGTTGTAGACATACATACAACTGATTACAAATGTCTTATTTCTTATATAATATATTGATATATGTGAAAAAATAGATTCCTTTTGGGGCTCATATACTGTTTTTAATTACATACATCTGCTATTTTAATTGCTTTTATGATTAATTGACTGTCCTCAACATACAAATATACAACATTTCAGTAATTACATACATACATAATACCCATTAGTGTTGCTTGATGACGCCGTTGTCTGAGTATTTAAGAATTTAATTTCAAAACCATTCACCAAAGTGTCATAAAATGAAGGAAAAAAATAAGAAAGAAAAATTAAAAAATATTTTGTACAAATCCACTGGCGCTGTTATGCAACCAGCAATTATATAGACATTCGAAAATACAAATAATCGTAAAAAAAATTGTGTGTAATTATAGCTGTTTCCAAACAAATAACAAAAAGAAAACAATAAAAATATAAAAACGACATTTGTTTTTGCGTTGAAAAATCAACAACACTGTTGACAACGACACGCTGTCACACATTTCCAGTCGCCACCGGCGTCCACTTCCCTGACGGCGGCGTCTGAGCAATTCGTGCGCTCAATCAAATGCCAACAACTCAAAGCTATTGAATGTACAATACAATATTATAAGTGCATATAAAAGTATTTACATTTATATTTTATACAAAAAAATGTCAACCCTCTAAGACTCTTAAGTTCTTTCACTTGCTGTCGAACAAATATAATATTATTTTCCGCTATTTAAGTGACTTTTAATTGATAAATCAATTGGCGTGTGAGCGTCTCATAGTTAAGACTGTGTGCGTGGGTATTGCTGGTACACGCTTATTACAAAAAAAAAAAATTAATTTATACAAAAACATGCACATACATATTTGTATATACGTATTGGGAAGCACATCCGTTGTACAAGAAGTTCTCACGTTTTGTAGCTACAACTCTATTTATATTGTACACATGTAGGTATACACATACGAGTATGTGAGAACAGCAAAAATAAAGTTGTCAATAAAATGTAAGTAGAATGAAAAAAAAATAAATTTTACTTTTTTGGTGATAAAAATAAATTTGAAATATTTTCAATATCCAAAAAAAAATTAACTGAAATTTAGTTACTGTAAATATACAATACATACAATATATATAAATATAAATAACGAATAAATATTTAAAAAAAAAAGAACAAAAACCAACAACTACTGAATAGTACACAGCGCTTTACCATCTCTTTAGATTTTAATAGATAATTTCAGAAAATTTAGATAATTAAATATAATCATAAATTATTTATTGCTTTGCTGGCATTTGGCAAATTTGCATATTTCTTTGTACAGAATACGTGTATCATCGAGAACAAAATAATCATAAAATAAAATTAAATATTTTTAATATGCACTTTAATAATTGTCAGCTGTCGAGTGCATTAAAATCACATATACATACGTATATATTTTATGATGCTCTAATAAAAATGCGATTTTAATAATTAAATGGACAATTGTAATAAATTTAAGCAATTTTATTTTTGCAGCTAATTGTTATTGTCATAATAAAATATATATGTGTGTTTGTAATATTAATTTTTTTTTTGTAATCTTTTTGGGGTATATAAATACATAGTAATATTAATTAATCTAAAAATGTGCTTAAATATTTTTTTATTATTTTTTTATTTAAGTAATAAAACCAAACTGACCCCCCCACCACAGCCGATTTTTTGAACCAGATTTCATACGAACAAAAGTTTTCACTACTTTTGTGTCGTAACCCCGTACGATGAATGCCATACGGAGGCAAAGGGAACTTTTACAATTCAACTGTCACAAACTCAAGGGATGGTCGACGAGATGAACCGGGAGCGCCTTTTTAACGCTGTGATCCAGTAAACCCAACTAATCCTCCGCTCAGATCTTCTGAGCTGTGTCGGTTCTATCGTCGACTCCTTGCATAGAGTGTGTGTGAGATCACGGCAGTGGTTTAGCGTTCATATTATTATTCTCCAAGAGTATGCAGTGTCGTCTTATCGATGGCGACATCTACTGCAGGTAGATAAAGCTTAGAATGTCAGGACATAGCTTTCCTGTCAGACGATGTTCATCTTGAGATATTTAATATATACATATATTTCTCCCGCTACTCAGGAACGAAAACCAATTGATTTTGGCGACTAAAGCGTATTTTTGGTATTCTAGCTTGTCAAATGACAGATAAACCATCTGTCATTCTGACATTCAGAACCACCATAAAGTACATCAGGACATCGGGTACTAGTGACGCAATATATAAAGCTACCACCCTTTCAGAACACCGCCCTCAAGACCACAATAGGAAACCTCGTGAGTGATCTCACCTTTGCTCCATTTATACAGTGAAAGCTACAGCTCCCAGTTGAAGAGACATCCGCTGAAAGCTAAACAACCTCAAATGTCACTCATCTATCAGTGCTCTCCCTCTGGTTCGACTAGTTTACCGTGCCTCCCGTTAAGTGATATCGACGACAACTAAATTTGTCTGTACCGAAGCAGGGTTAAGCAAGCCAATACAACAACAACAACAACAACAATCAAAGTGAAATCTTAAATTCTGATTAAGCTTCCGCTTCAAAAATACACACAATGCTTTAAATTTCATACTTTCAAAATTACTTAAAAAACATCTCAAATACTCACTCTCGCTCCGTGCTATCTCATAAAAGCTTCATTTATTTTCCGCCTCATTAATTTTATTTGTATACTCATTTCAGTTTCATCCATTCATGCTTCTGTCAATAATTTCTCGCTATATTTATTTATTATAGCAATTGGCATTGTTTTTATGGTGGAATAATAATAATAATAATAAGTTATGGTAGGATTAATATGCGCAGACTGCGGAAAAGTATAATAGGCGGCATAAATAACAACAAAAATCATTTAATGAAGACTAATAATAAAAGTTTTTAGTAATAAAAGCAAATATTAAATATATTATAAACATGAATAAAATTATTATTAAAAGAAAAAAATCTACAAATTTGCGTTTAAATTAAATTTTCAAAATTATTGTTCTTTGGGGGGAACATTTATTTTATGAAATTTTTTGAAATTCATGTTCTGAAAATTTTTATGAAAGTGTATGCCGAAAAGTTTTTAAAAATGTATTTTGTTTTGTTTTTAAATTAAATTTAAAAATTCATTTCCATTTCTTTCTTCAAATTGAAACTATGCAAATAGGGACGCTGACATAAATTATAGCTCTTTATGTGGTAATTTATGTTTTGAAATATTTTATTTATTTATTTGTATATATGTAAATATTTATGTATACCGTTCAAGTTCATGCCCTACGTATGCACGTATGTACGTATTTGCAACACTAACCATAGCCAACGAACAATTACTTACACCACGACAAGTGCATTAATTTATAGAATTTTTAAATTTATTTTCATCATAAATTTCCCATTGATTTGTACGTGTATGCAACGTGATAAATAACAAAATGTACATAAATATTGTAAATAAAAGTAAAAATTCCAGTGACAATCAACAATGCGTTGTTGGTTGGCATTTGAGCGGTCGCTGATTGACAATGCGTTCATACATACATACATACATTTGAGAGGGTAAAATTTGTAAATTGACACTTGTTATACACACGTACATGCATTTACTAGGAGACATATATACATGCATACGTATATATTTACTAAAGTCTATTTTCTCTGTACATACATAGAAATTATTTATTATTTGAGTGTGAAAAGTGTCTGCGCCTTTACTTGCCGCTTCTTTTAAGCCTAGGCGCTTGGCTGAAATCACTCATTTTCGTGCCTCGCAAGTTGACAGCTGTCAGTGTCCACGTCTGGCAATTGCTGAACCAAATTTGATTGATCACTTTCGTAAATGGTGAGAACTGTTGTGACTTTCTTGAAAGTTTTTCAAGTTTTTTCAATTGCTTTTTGAAAGTAAATATTAAACATGTATTTAGAGTTTGGGGAATGGCATTTTGAGCTAAGTTTTTTTTTTAATATAAAAATTAAAATAAATTAATTATATTTTATGAAAATAAAATTTGGCTTCCTGAGGCGGTCTTAAACTTTATAACTTAGCTGATTAATGCCTGCCTAACAAAATTGAGTTTTCTTGACCTGAGAAGTTCGGTCTCCTCTCTATCCTGTCAAACACGCAAGTACCACTCTGCTGAGTACTTGAGAATTTACTTTGACTGACGACAAACTTGCAGAGCGCATATACTGGCTGTTAACTTCTCTCTCTATAAATAACAAGTATCTCTTACTGAAGCCATTCTGGTCGTACAACATTCAACTGTATATTAAATTATTTCTCAAAAATATGTAGATCTCTCTAATTTTTAAACAGTATTTAGAATATAAATATAATATTCGTCCTCTTCATGATAAGGCCCATCTGTGAACACTATTTAAAACACTGAATTGGGAACACTACCGTACCTACCGTATTCTTTAGAAATTCCGCCGTCCGACTATCTTCTTTTCCGGTCCTCGGCACAGGCTCTGTTCACATCCTATGAAGATACTAAAAATTGGTTTAATTCGTGCAAGGCCTCGAAAGATGAAGAGTTCTTCAGTTAAAATTAATTATAATAAAATATATCAAAAAGTTTGTGAAGTCTTAATTTTGTTTAATTTCACTCGTAGTAGGCAACAAAAAAAAAAATATTTCTAATCACATTTAATTAATGTATGCAACATTTCCTTTTATTTTGCATTTTTTTGCACTTTTTTTTAACTGTCAAAGCAGATACGTACAACTTCAAGCACATTCAGAACCAGAAGCAGTGAAAAGGAGGCCAAACAACAAAAAAAAAAAAATGCCTACGAAAGCCACAAACTTTGCAAAAATTTAAATTAAAAACGTCCGCGTTGATCCGTTGCAAGTACGCAAGGGCGCTTCTGTTGCAGCAATTTGATGTTGCACATAGATATATACACGTATACATAGATAGTTATGCACTAGGTTTGCATTCTCCAGCCGCCCAAGTACACCATCATAATTACCCAAATTAAGCACGAAAACAAAGTAAAAATGTTGAAAATATGTAAAAATATTGTCGATGTCAGTGTTGCACTTGTTGTTGCTGCCACTCTTGTAAAATATTATAACTGATGATAAATATTGTGGAGAAATATTTTGGTGCAAGAAAAAATATAAATATATAGAAGAAATAAAAATAAAACTACATAAAATGATAAAAAAATATTTTTAATAAAATCGTGAAAATCTCTATGGATTCATAAAAAGAGAACTATGAGTGCTACAAATTTGTTGCAACAGAAAAAATCGTGTAGCGGTTAGCGTCAGCGGCATGTACATATTTTAAATTGCAAGTAGAAATTTCATCAAAGTGGCGCAAAGCAATAACAGCAGCAACAGCAAAACACGAAATCGTGGCCTGCGGCAGCGAATTACAGGAGGCGAGAAAATTATACGCTGCATAAACAAGGAGTTGCAATGAGGTTGTTGTTGAAACAACATTACACAAAAAAAATATATAAAATGAGTTAAAATAAAATACCAAAATGAAAAAAAAAAAATAAATTTAAAACGTTGAATTAAGAAAAAATAAAATGAGTATAATAAAATATAATAAATTAAATTAAAAAAATATTCAATAATATGAAATAAAATTAAATTATATTGAAATAAATTAGATAATATAAAATATAAAGTAAAATAAAATAAAATGAAATAAAATAATGTAATTTAATTAAGATAAATTAATAGAATAGAATAATATAAAATAAAATGAAATAAAATAAAATAAAATAAAATAAAATAAAATAAAATGAAATAAAATAAAATAAAATATAATAAAATAAAATCAAATAAAATAAATTAAAATAAAATAAAATAAATTAAAATAAAATAAAATAAAATAAAATAAAATAAAAAAATAAAACATAAATAAATTAAAATAAAAGAAAATAAAATCAAACAAAATAATATAAAATTAAATAACATAAAATAAAGTGAAACTAAATTAAATTAAATTAAATAAAATTAAATAAAATTAAGTATAATAAAATAAAATAAAATAAAATAATAAAATAAATAAAATAATAAAATAAATAAAATGAAATGAAATGAATAAAGTAAAAAAATGAGGAGAAAAAATAGAAATAAGGAAATTTTAGATTAAATTTCATCATTTTATATAAAAATCGAAGAATATCTTTTATTTACATCTCATCTGCATTATTGTATAATTTTGTTGTTGCCTCATCACATTGTTTCCTCCTCACGCTTGCTTTTGCACGCTTCTTATCAATTTCATTTTGACGCTCCACTCCTTTCATTTTGTTAAAGTTTATATTATTGTTATTGTTGTTGTTATAGTTGTTGCTTTCACGCGAAATTTAATGATGAAGTGCTTAGTTAGCAAACCTGTCGGCAACAAATTGGCACACCCAAAATTCTACATTGCACCCACCATCAGATAGTAAGAGAGCAAGAGCGGGAGCGAGAGCAAAAGAGAGAGGGAAATGCAGCCAGTTATGGCAATTTCCAACGAATTGTTTGCCGCAAAATCGAAAATCATGCAGAACTGCACTTATATTGAAATTGTTGTTGCTCTTGCACTGTTGTAGTTTATTGTTGTTTTCAAAGTGTCGCTTGTAGCACGAATGGCGCGTAATTGCGCACGGTTTACTATGGCCGCGTGTGTTGGAGCTTAATGTCGCTTGGGTTGTGGGTGGGTGGTGGTGGTGTAAAAGCTTCAATGTAATAATACTCTTTGGCGTTCGTATTATGTTTTTGTAGAATTTTGCACGCTTTTTCATGTTATTTAATTATGTGTCGAAAAGTCGCTGAAATCGGATTTAAGGGCACAATTATTTGCGATTGCGGACACTTGGGATGGAAAAATTGACAAATTTTCAGATTGATTTTAAAGTAATTCAAAGTAAAGTTAATCAAAACTATCCACAACAAATAAAATTTGCACGCTCTAATCTTACCCAAACCCATAAGGTTCGCTAACAAACAAGTCAATCCATTACCGAGCATCTAAAGTAACAATAAAGCAAAATTTACTGCAGAAACATTCATCATTTTCTATTGAAAATCAAATTCCTGCTCAAGTTGCACATTAGCTGTAATCAAACGCGAGACTGCATTGAGTGTACGAGTATGTTACAAGGTTTTATTGGCAATGTTGACTAGTAAAATCGACATTTGTACAAAGTTACAAACTGTTTTGCGCATTCAACTAAAATAGCCATTAAAAATCAATTGCATTCTGAGTGCAATTTTCGCTTACCCTGCAGTCAAATGAACTAGTTAAAAGCTACTTTGAAACTAGGTACACAAGTAAACGCATAGAGTTTTCAAGCCACCGATTTCATACAAAATGTCAGTTCTCAGATATTTATCAGTAGCAGACTAGTCTCATACTAGGTTGTCAGTTTGACATTTTTTGAACTAGTTCAAATTCAGTCTAGTCGTGAACTAAAACTTTTTAGATCAGTTTGCAAGTACCTATCAAATAATTTTTACATAAATGAAAATTTCATTTTTGTGCATTCACCGATAAACAAATTTTGTGGCACTTACACGCTGCAGTGGGCACAGCACAATTTTCTCTCGCAACAATGCAACGCTATTTAGATTTCTAGCCCTAACAGCAAATAACGGTAATTATGTGCAGGTTGCAACGTCATGCACGCCGCGCAATATTTAAATATGCGCAAAGTGCTCTCACAGGATTAAGATTTCCCAGTGTTGCATTGGTGGCAAGAAGAAACTTCAATGGAAATCTCAAAAATATGATAAGCTTAGCATGTAGCTATATTTATATGCATATATATGTATATACAAGCACTTCAGCCAGGAAGCGGGTAAGTGGTAGCAAATTTCTTTCAACCAACTCAAATGTTGCACGCAACACAATTGCAGCAAATTAGGCATTTCCGTTGTAGTTGAATTTAATGGTTGGTTAGCTGCTTGGCTGTGGCTTGAAAATTACAGAAAATTGTTATTATTTTTTGTTTTTTTTGGTTGCAAGCACTTTTACTATTGCTTTGCATCTGATGTAAAGTACGGAAAATAAGATTAGAAACTCATTTCGTTGAAATTAAGGTTTGATTAGCAGCTGAGTAACTGTTGCGAGTGTTTGATATAGAAAATTGATGTGCGGTGTTTTTTTTTTAATTTTTGAATAAAATTTAATTTGATTTTTTCCTCGTATTGTATATAGTCATTATAGTGGCATATCCAAGCAATCGACGCGCTTTCATTGTAGTATATAGCCTGTAGAATAATCCAAAACACCAAAAAATTCTCTTTGTTTCACATAATTTCATAAAAAAATATGCATTTGGTAATTTTCCGCCTCACACTCCCTTCGAATGAATGAAGGAGAAACTAATTCCCAACACAAGGGTCAAAACCTATTCATCTTGTTGCCCACAAACTTTCAGCGTAAACAATTTTTTCTACTCCTGCAAGTGCAACACATTTATTATCACTTTATCGCAAAGTTTCTGCACATCTCTGCTCTCAAGCTCATAAATTTTTAAATACTTTAGCTGCCCTTAACGCTACCGCTCGTATATACGTGTTCATAGTATATATAAATGTATATTAAGCGCATACAAAGTGTAAGTAAACAGTGGAATTTAATTCATTTATAATTTATGTTTATTACCAAGTCGTAAGCTGAGCTCACATAATAACCCTTTACACCTGTTTGTATTTTCCGAGTGGATGAATCTTGACGCAGCTGCTTAATTGCACAGCAGCTGAAATCTCTCCGCGCTCGTATCTTATGTTTTACTTTGATAATCGTATTAAAATCTTTGTTGTTGTTATTTTGTTTCATTTGCAGGTCTCTGCAGTACAAATTCTTGGTTGAAAAAAAAAATATAAAATTTTTTTCAACTAAATTTTTTCTTAGAATTTTGCACATATAATTTGCAGCTTCCTTATTTGCTACTCAGCATCTCTCTCCTTAGCACATTTTGACCGGTTTTTATCGCTGTTTATTACCTTTCGCATCGCTCTTCTCGCTAGCACTCCTACCTACCTACCTGTTTAACGGTAATTTGAGGTAACAACACTGTTGCTCAAGCATACGAAACCTAGCCATCTCTTGCTCGACCTTTTCAACTACTTTATTATATAATAAACTTCCGTTGTGCCGCCGCCGCCGCCGCCGCCACCGTCGCCGTCGTCGTCTGCTGGGGATAACCAGGCTGCAGAGTGAGCGCATACGAAAGTTCACGAGTAAAGTAGCAGCGCAGCAGCAGCAGCGAGGAAAGCGTCGGCATATGACAATAAAGAACAGAAAATATGCACGTGCAAAAGAGATCAACAACAACAAACATACATAAAAAAATAAGAAAAATGTATGAATATTGAAAAAATATAAATAAAAATAAAAATATATGAATATTGAAAAAAATATAAATAAAAATAAAAATATATGAATATTGAAAAAATATAAATAAAAACAAAAATAAAAAAACATTAAAAATAAAAATAAAAAAATAAATTAAAATACAAAAAATAATTTCCTTTAATTTTTTTTATTTCATTTATTTTTTTTCCAATTTTTTTTTCAAGAATTGCTGAGGCGCACCTTTCAGTTACCAACCGTCTTTTTCCCAATTCTTTTTGAGGTTAAGTGCTTGCAACTCTGCCGCGGCCATCATTATACGTTTATTTCTTCTTTTCTTTGCTTTTGTTGTTATGCTATTGAATGTGTCGGCGTCTCTGTGCAACTTTATTATTGTGATTCTTAAGAATTCCTAATGGGCCACTCATTAAGATTGGGTTGCATTGAAAAAGAAAAGTACGCTCTTCACCAATTATGCATTCAATAATGCTGTAGAGGGAAATTAATATTTTTTTTTTTTTTACTATTTTCTGTGCTACTTATAGCTTAAGGAAATTGTAGGAATTATATGGTATATGTACGTATGCATATTCCTTCAATTTAATACCGGTCAACTATATGAGTTGAAGAGTTGGCTTAGTGGCATATACCTAATAATTTGTACCGAAAATGAAATGCCTTTAGTGCAGTGCTTAATTTGTTCTTGAAAATTGCATATGTTTGTATGTATGCAATAGCAAAGAAAAGGGTTTTCTATTTAGCCGAATAAACCAGAGAAGAAAATTGGTGGAAGAAAACAAAATTTTCGGCAAAAAAGCTTTTAAAATTTTAATTCTCGTTTTTGTTTTTTTTTTCATTTAATTTAAATTTAAAATGAAGTAATAATATTATTTTTTATTTTATTTATTCAATTTTATTTTATTTTTAATTAACTGATCATTTATTTAATTTATTTCAATTTATTTTTTGGCTTATAATAATTTACATTATTTGTTATCATTTTTAATTATTTTATTTTATTTTACAAAATGGTATTTTATTTTTTATGTTAATTAATTTTATTTGATCATATTTTTTTCTTTTTTTATTTTATTTTATTTTATTTTCTTTTATTTTTTTTATATTATACTATTTTATTTATTATTCATTATTTATTTTAGCTTATTTTATTTTGTTGTATTGTATTTTATTTTAGTTTAATAATTTTATTTCATTTTATTTTCTGTTTTCAATAGCTATTTATTTCATTTGAAGAAACAAAAAGCAGGTTTCTTTATTTCATTTAATTTTAATATTTTTTATTTTACTATAATTTTTTTATTTTTAATTTTTTATTTATTTTTTTTTAATTAATTTTTTTTTGGATTTTAAAGTATTTATTTGTTTAAAGTATTTGTTTGTTTTTATGTTATATTTAGTTTAAATTGTTTTTTTTTTGTATTTTTTATTTTAATTTATTTAATTTGAGGTTATTATATTTTATTTGGCTTTGTTTCCTTTTGATTTTAATTTATTTAATTTTATAACGCTAATTATTTTATTTGTTGTTGTTTGTTTATTTATTTTATTTCATTTTATTTTATTTTGTTTTATTTGATTTTATTTAATTTTATTATATTAATTTTTTAAAAAAATTTTTAATTTATTTATTTTTTTAACTTATTTCATTTTATTTTATTTATTTATTTATTAAATTTTATATTGGTTTTTTTCCCTTTTATTGTATTTTTGTTTAATTTATTTAATTTTTAAATGCTAAATATTTTATTTGTTGATGTCTGTTTTTTATTTTATTTTATCTTATATTTCTATAATTTTACTTCACAAAAATATATCAAAAGAGTATCCGTGTTGGTTATTTTCCATACATCTTCTAACGATTTTTATTTGCATAATACAAATGAGAGTCTGAAAATATGAAAGAAAACTTCATTCCTCCTTCACTTTCCACCCACCAACGCCTACAATTTAAAGCGCTTTCTCTTACCTACCATAAATGAGCGGCATACCTTTGACTTTTCAAGAGCTTATTACGTGTGCTTTACTAAAAATTCAACATGCAAGTATATGGATACAAGCCAGTCACTTTTTCATTTCTCCTACTCAAGTGACTTGTTGCTTTTGCGTTTAAAGTAAAATTTGCACTTGAAAAAGGAAAAGGAAACGGAAAGCTCATAGAAGCTGCCTTTTGGCGCTGCACAGGATTAAACAAATACCAGCATATGTATGTATGCTGCATGCATACGAGTATTTGCGTTGTACGCAAAGTGAAAAGTCAAGGCGAAATGTACTCGTGGTATGACCTTTTACATACTTTTAAATAGCAAGAAAGTGCGGAAAGAGTGTCTACGCTTATGCACTAAGAATTTGGCGCTGATGAGTAGTGGTAGTTAAGAACATTTACATGAGGCTTTTGTGATAATCTTGACCTTGTATACATTTTAAACGAATTTTTGATCGGTTTTCATGGAGTTTGGGGGGCCTAAAGTTCACTTAAAATAAATTACTTTAATTTAATAGATTAAAAAAATTTTGCCAGTTTTTGTTTTAAAGAAAAAACCTCTATAAAAACAAAAAATCCACAAAACAAAGGTACTTACGAGTTAAAATCACTTTTCTTGCATTTCTTTGATAATTTGTTGTGAGAGCTGGGCGGTTTAACGTGGCAGAGATTAACTTACATGTAGATTTGTTCATACACTGAAATATATGTATATATGATTGAACTCTATTTCCATCAATTCTTATACCTAAAGACCGTCTGCTGTATCTGACCTTTTTACTCTCTGCATTGCTTTGATGAGACACACACAAAAATTCATCGGAAACGTACGTAGCCTGTAGGTTTCTTTTTTTTATTTATTTATTTCTTCTTTATTACTGTTTTTTTTTAACTACTTGTTGTTTTTGGTATGTTAGCTTGGCTTTGCCATCGCACACACTTGATGAGCTGTCTGAGATTTGAGTAATGGGCAACGGACGCCATTAAAATAGCTAACTAGCTGAGGTTGTGTCTTTTCATTGAAATATTTACTAATTAGCAGATGTGCGGCGGAGATTAGCAGGTTTTGGAAAGTTTAATGTTTCTAAAGAAAAATCGATAAAAGAGAAATACGATGAAAAAATATTTTTTTGGAATTTTATCCTAATAATATACTGCCGTCAGAAGAACTAGTTAAAAACCACTTCGAAAACTTTTGTAATAAACCAAACAAGAACAGCTGGTTAGTCAAGTATCCATTTTTCCTAAAAGGAAGTGATTATTTTATACAAGAAGACAATTGTCAAATATTGCTCCGAAATAAACTAGTCTCCTACTAGTACAAAATGAAAAAATTAGCAAAAAAAAAGCAATTAGTATTGTATAATTCCCTTAAAAAATATTGAATGGCGCATTTCAGGCAATAATAAAAATTGAATAAAATTTAAATTAACCAATAATAAAATTAAAAAGGGATTTTTGGGAGATAAAATTGAAAACTATTTAAAAAAGTTAAAAAAAAAATGATTTTTAGAAATTGATATTGAAAGAGTTCAGTGGAAATTGCAATAGTTATGAAAATTCTAAAAAAAAAATATTATAATTTTTTGTTCCTTTAATTTATCAATGAATGTGGTGTACTAAATAACATATTTTTATTCTTTTCATTTTAGGTAAGCAACCGTAGTTGGATATTTAATAATTTATTTAGCTTGAATAATAAATTGGGATCCTTTCTGTAAGTATTACCTATTTTTACGATCTAATAAACGCAATGGCATTAATTTTTTTTAATTATTTAATGATTTTTAAGTCAGAAAATGAAGATTTAATGAATTTGAGAACAAAAATCCACAAAGAATTATTATTAAATGGTTTCTAACGCAATTACAACCAACTCGAAGAGTAGCGCCATCTAGCGGAAAACACTTTTCAGTAATCCTTTTTATTTTTTCGCCACCTTATTTGCCTAATATTATCAGAGTGGAACCAAAATTGTAAGTTTTTTGAATATCTTACTCATGCGCCAGCTGCGGAAAGATTTTTTTCCATACATTGTATTTCCATAATCGGAAAATAAAAACTGGTTTTCTGAATATCTCAACGCCACCTTGTCAAATTATCAGACCTTTACTCCAGCCGTTCGTCACTATTGTAGAGGACAACAGCTTCCCGAAAGTCAGGCGTGGGATTGCATAGTCTATTCATACACTTAGAGGACCTTTAAACCATTGGTAACAAGTTCCTTACCCCGCCGAGTGAGTCAATAATAAACTCTTCTTCACTAAATTCACATTCTTTATGCTTGTCAATAAGTAAATATAGCCAACAAAAATTGGCATATTTATGTAATTTGAAATATGCGATTTTTCCGCGCCGCATGCACCGCCAATTTATTGCTACTCCCATGCAAATGCCCCTACTGCTTTCACTGTGGCCGTAATTTATGAAATTTCTTCACTTATTTTGACGCATATGAATTGAGCATAAAAGTAAATTATGATTTGTAGCGTTCAAATTATGAATTTCTGCGCTTACCAGCAACAGGAAAGAGAAATGCGGTAGAGGGAGGATAAAGTTATTTATACCGAGCAGAGAAGCTGTTACAAAAATAATATGGGAAAATTGCTAACAAAATGAAGCGTAAAAAGTTTTTTTATGAACTTTACGTATGTGAAGAAAATGAAAAAAAAATGCGATTTAAATAAGTATGTGTGATTGAATATATAATAATGAACTTGATTCACATTACAGTTTATTTATGTGCCTAATATGGTAATTGAGCGCAATTTATTAACATTGTTCTGTATAGAAGTGAAAATATATAAGTAATGTTGATATAGACAGTCGCGGATTTATGGAGATTTACTGGTTTTTTTTATTAAATTTATTAATAAGATTTGTCAGGCTCAACCAAGATATAAAGGTAGTTTCATTCGCTCTTCGCAGTCGGCTTCATAGCTTTTTGACATTAAATATGTTTCGTCTCTTTCTTACTAACAGAAAATTCTTCATCCAAAATAAAATACTTTATTGTAAATTTAGCTAATTGAGTGCCTGTGTGAACAACGTTAATCATAGCTATTTGCAAAAACATTTTTATGAAAAAAATATTAAAAGCTACATATTTAATTTCTAGACGATGTCAAGTCCAGAAATGCAATAAATTAACATTGAGACAATATAAAAATTCTACGCATTAAAAAAAATACTTGAAATCGCATCACTTTAATTAGCTAACCACAAATAGCTGCTACTTGAATTGGCGGCTTCAAATTACGCTTCCTATTCCACCTCAAGCATATCGCCGTCAAATACAGCATACCGCACAGCAACTGTCATTGCCTTAACCGCAATTGTCACAGAACTATTAAAAAAAAATAATATATTTGTAATAAAACGCTTGATATTCAATATTTCAGGTGACAGCTCGCAATAAGGTACACGTATGTACGCCACATAAATGAATGGTATGCCATTTGAAAAACACACACAAGAAAAAAGTAGCTGTCACTTTGACAAGTATGACAATGGCATACACATAACGATATCTGCCCATATTTGTGAAGGAGTGCTTCCTGTTTATGACAGCATAGAATTAGAGGACGACTGTTGGAATACCGATAGTTGTGGTGACATAATGGATGGTTAGGGTTCTGCATGACAAAATTGCTAAAGAGAAAGGTGGAGCTGGTATTTCGAAGTAGAAGTGGAGTAATATATATGTACATAATATATTCCATATCAATTCATTATTGACAATTACGTACGGGTGTGCTAAACGATTGTATTGCGTATGTGATATCAAACATAAAGTCGTAGGTAAGTACGTGAGTGTGCTTGCTTAACATGAAAGGGTTTGAACCAATTTCTTATTTAATGAATGGCTTTGAGGTGTTGTTTGGAAACTGTAATGTTTTTCAACCATAAAAAATAAAATAAAAATAAAATAAAATAATTTAAAATAAAATATATTAAAGTAAATTACAATAAAATTAAAAAAGAATATAAAACAAAATAAAATAAAATAAAATAAAATATATTAAAGTAAATTACAATAAAATTAAAAAAGAATATAAAACAAAATAAAATAAAATAAAATAAAATGAAATAAAATGAAATAAAATAAAATAAAATAAAATAAAATAAAATAAAATAAAATAAAATAAAATAAAATAAAATAAAATAAAATAAAATAAAATAAAATAAAATAAAATAAAATAAAATAAAATAAAATAAAATAAAATAAAATAAAATAAAATAAAATAAAATAAAATAAAATAAAATAAAATAAAATAAAATAAAATAAAATAAAATAAAATAAAATAAAATAAAATAAAATAAAATAAAATAAAATAAAATAAAATAATTTAAAATAAAATAATAAAATAAAATAAAATAAAATAAAATAAAATAAAATAAAATAAAATAAAATAAAATAAAATAAAATAAAATAAAATAAAATAAAATAAAATAAAATAAAATAAAATAAAATAAAATAAAATAAGAAAAATAAAATAAAATAGAATAAAATAAAATAAAATAAAATAAAATAAATAAAATACAATAAAATAAAACAAAAAATAAAATAAATTAAATGAAATTAAATGAAATAAAATAAAAAATATAAAAATAAAATAAAATAAAATAAAGTTAGGTAAAATAAAGAATACAAAATTAAAATAAATTAAATTTAAGAAAAAAAATAAGAAAAATAAAATCAAAACAATAAAAAAAAAATTAAATAAAATAAAATAAAATGATGTGAAGTAATTAAAGCGTGCACAATAAATAACAACGAAATTAAGTTAAATATAAAGAAGTTACGCCAAATTACAATAAAATATTATAATATCATGAAAAAAATTTTTTTATTATTTTTTTTTTTTTTTGAGTTTTGTAAGAAGCGAAAGTGCCACTCTCCTTCCCAACGTCAAGTTCTTGTATTCGAATATTTATGTTTTAGTTTCATTTATGCGTATGTACATACATATACGTCACTCACGCGATTTAAATTTTCTACTCACATCTCACACGTTGTTGTTCAGACCACCCAAGTGGTTGTGCAAACATTGTAGCATCTACATTTAATGCTCAGATTTCATCAGCAGAAACGAATTGTAGCGGTTCATTAAGTTAATATGAAGGAGTTTATGTGTACATACATACATACATACCTACATACCTATGTATATAAATATATATAATACAAAGTGTATACCAAGAAATCATCGTAAAATTTCCAACATCTCAGTTTCGTTTCAAATTATTCTTACCAAAAAAAAAAAAAATTCATTGCATAAAATACAAAGTAAATATATACATACATACATACATACATACCTACATGCATAAAGTGGCTATAAGGATAGGCCAAAAAAGAAGGAAGACAGGACTTCGAGGTACAACAAAATGTGACAGCTGCATTTTGGTTTCACTTTGCATGTGTGTGTGTGTGTGTGCGATGACAAAAATCCCGAGAAAAACGAGGCTTTATCATGATATGCCACTAATTACCAGCAGCGCGGCAACTGAACAACGAATCCAGGAAAAACAATCAGATATATGTATGTATGTATGTGCGGGTGTGCTTATATGAGTGTATGTATACCTACACACATATGTGTTGCGCCGACAGACAAATGAAACCTCAAACGAGATACATGAAGCGGCTGGATGTCAAAGCAATGCGCCAATGCGACAGACATTCCAGTTGGATATGCATACATCCATGCACACATACATCCGTACGTATTTATGCCGCACTGTATTATAAATGCAGCGTATAAACAGAGGGAAGACAAAAGTAAAGAAATTACTTCCAAGAAATTTGACACATTGCACGAAAGGTTCACTTCGATGTACGGCGCTGTTGGTTGCCCGCTTGTTGTTTGTAGAGCTATAAAATTGTACCAACCTACTATATATGTATGCATGTAGCCGACAATGGACTGGTAAGAGAGCCGCCACATGCTGCAGCTAAAAGTAAAATAGCCGAAAAATAAATACACTCAACTGCACAAATACGCATATGTATGTATGTATACCTATGAGCCCATATAGTATATTTCAAAATTAGTTATTTTCGACATATTGTAGTTGCGCTCATGCTGCAACTGTGGCGAGCATGTTATTGACAATTTGGTGGCAGGCAAAAAGATTTAATGCTCCTAAAAATGCTATTCATACATATATATATATATATATATGTATATACCTAAACACAGTGTTACAATCGTGACACATAGCAACATTCCTTATGAGATCCTGGACCGCTTGCCGGGTGTGGGCGTTGCTGGAAGCAAACAGCGCACAGTGGTGACGCCCCATCCAGTTTCGGGAGAAACAAAAGAAATTTACGCAGTACTTTAAATAGTATTGAGTATAATTAATCATTACTCAAGTGAATATAAAAAATTTTAAACAATTTTTAATTCGCCAAATGCACGTTTAGACATTGATAATTCCTTGGTCTATGTTCTTACCAAATTTTGTCTCGTCTGATTTCCGCTGAACATCGCAAAACCCGCTTTGGAAGTAGCCACACTGTTGCGTCTTTGATCGGATGAGAATGATCGCGGCATCCATCGCACGTGCAGCTTTTTAATGGTGAAATATTTATGTAAATGTGATCTACTTGCTGAGTTAATGTTCCTACAGTCTCAGCTGCTTTATACATTTTCCTTTCGCATTCCTCAAATATCGTTCCATGTTCGACTTCTTTCGTTCGGCCTGTGTGTTCGGCTAGACTTTTGCTGGTACGATCCGTAATGATGCCAAAAGCACCTAGAAACACTTTCATAACTGTTGAAATTTAATGTGGCAGAGATTTCATAGTACTTTTAAAAACTTTCCTTGGTTCTGGTGGTGGTTTTTTAAACCAAAACCTAATTTTTAATCATCACACGGAATTCACTTTTTTCCACCTCATTTAAATTATATAGGATTGTTTGTATATTTGTTGTTGTAGTCCGCCACTGAATTCCTAATTCTCCGAGTAATATAAACTTCAAAAAAATATAATACCCTTTGGTCTCTGAATATTGACTTTTCTCCGTTTCGACACCACAGTGCGGCGCATGCGCAGGCGCTGTTCTTAATGTTAAGCCCGTTTGTTGTTATTTATTTTATTTTTACTGCTTTTGACTAGACAAATATTTGATTTAATACTGAATTATGTTTTCTTTCTTGCACCTTAAAGATTGTTGTTTGGTCTACAGGTATTTCCGTTTAATATTTTTTTTTTTTTTTTTAATTTACGGAAGCAAATTGTAGGCCGAAGAATACCTTAGATATTGTATGTTTTATTAAAAAAATATATATGTTTATTTTTAAATGCAGAACTGCTTTGAGGAGGAAAACTAATTTAGGGTTTAAATTTGGTTGGTTGAGCTGGTTGATCTCACATAAACGATTCAGGTTCGTACGAACAAAGCTCTGTACTGCTGCATTTCCAGTTTTGTCTAGAGTTTGAAAAGCAATGCTTTTCTCTTTACTGATCTAAGATCTATTAGCTTTTCCTCACCGAGTATAATCAACCACTGCCTTCCAGGCGCTGGGCATTCTTATATTATGAGCTCCAAACTAGATCACCATAGAAACGATTTGCGGCCGAGCTCCTCTTCAAATTTGTGGTTTTTGCAATAAATTGTGGGATCTATGAGGGGCCTTTATATCAGAAATACATTCGGAAAGGATGGCAAACCGTGACCAAGCGCGTGGATAATTTCAATACTGAAATTGAGGTTAGTTTTCTTTACGGAAAGTCAAATGCGAATGCAGAGACAAGCATCTACAGTTTTGAAGTTTTTTTTTTAAATGTGCACCCATTCAATATGTTTTTAAGAGTGCATTTTGTTGTCTTCAAAAAATAATTTTACTCCATTACGCCTTTTTGAAAATTTTCAATATAAATTTTCACACTTTGCAGTAAAAAAAGCTAAAAAATCAACCACAATTTATTGACAGCGTACATTTCAACAACAACTTTAATCAACCTTAGCACTTAGTTTTCACAAAAAAAAAAAGATCTCATAGTGAGTATTAAGCGAAACCATGGAACGCCAGGCAAAACTGTCAATTAAGATTTATAGCGCGGCGCTAAATGTAATAAAATACATATCACAACGACGGCGACAACAAGCAATGCCAACCAGACAACAAAAGTTTATCTATCAACAACAACAGTAAACATACATATACATACACATACATATATGAAAACAAATGTAAGTGTGAAAATGTAAGAAGAAAAAAAAGAAAGCGAATTCAATTACGCCAATGCAACTGGCGATAAAAAAGAGATAAAAAACGCATGCACTTGTCACAATCCAAACGTCAACATGACAGACGCCTAGACACAAAGTCTGCTCGCCTGCCAACATAGCACACCGAAATTTATTCACTTCGTTGGCTGTCCAAACATTGGGCAAATGTGTCAAAAGTGGTGGAAGAAAAAACAAAAACAAAAACAAATAATAGTAATAAAATATGCTGCATGCAGTGCGCCACCAACAAAGGCGTAACATTGTACGCTCAACGAAAAATTATACGCAATTATTCAACATGCGAAACACATGTGCGAACAAGTGCAAAAAAGAAAAAAAAATTGTAAAAATAAAAAATAGCAATTTATATTATTTTACAAACAAAAAATAGCCTCGCTTTTGCCTTCACTACTTTGGCTGGCGACAATACGACTGATATGCACACGAGAGGCGCAGGCGAAATGTCAAAATGACAAACGCCCCGCACCGCACCGCACAGTGACAGTTTTAAATATTAAGTGTCAAATAGTTGTTGGTGCGCAAATGAGCGGGTGGCCATTGTACATATGTATGAACTGTGAATGCCAACGAGAAGTAATTGTTTTAATTTACTTGCATACATATATTCATAGCTACATTTTATGCCACACACAGACTAGCGTCCAGGCAAAGTGTTGTGTAGCCTACAGCCAGCAGGAGGACATTAGGGTTTTTTATGGCACATTTTATGGCGTATTTTTCAATTATAGCACCGCAAATTATCATCATTTTGAGTTAAAATCATATGAAAAAGAACAATCAGACTTATGGTACACGCAGCCATGCATGAGCAGCCTGTGGAGAAAAAACTAAGTTTATTTAATATTATTTCATTTCTATTAAGTTTATTTAATTAATAATTTTTTTCTTTTTTATAATCACAATTTTATTTAATTTTTCTAAATTATAATTTCACTTTCAATTATTTTATTTTATATTATTTTATTTTATTTTATTTTATTTTATTTTATTTTATTTTATTTTATTTTATTACTTTTATAACTTTTCTAATTTATTTTATTTTATTTAAATTTAATAACTTTATTTATTTCATTTAATTGTCTTCTTATTTTATTTGATTTTATTTAATTTTTATTCACTTTATTTTATAGAATTTTATTTAATTATATATAATTTTGTTTTATATTAATATATTTTATTTTAATTATTAAAAAAAATTTTCATTTCACTTTTTTTTACCTTAATTATTTGATAATATTTTATTTAATTTCATTTATTTTTTTATATTTTTTGAATAATTATTTCTCCATACTTTATTTTTTTTATTGCATTCATTTTATTTGATTTTATTTTGTTTTATTTTAATTTTTTTTCATTTCATATTACTCTATATATAAATATATTTTATTTTAATTTAATTCACATTTTTCTGTTAAATTTTATATAATTTGTTTTATAACTTAATTATTTGATGATGTTTAATTTTATTTTATATTATTCTATTTAATTTCATTTATTTTGCTTATATTTTAAAAATTTTATTTGTCCGTACTATATTTTATTTTATTTGATATTAATTTATTTAATTTCATATTACTATGTTTTATTTTAACATTTTTATTTAATTTTACAATATATATTTTTAATTTTTGTTTTATTTTAAATTATAATATTTTATTTTCGCTTATTTTATTTATTTTATTTTATTTGAAATTATTTTATTTAATTTTATAATATTTTAATTTATTTTTATTTTAGTTTTATATTTTTTATTTTAATTTATTGAACTTTATTTTTATTTTATGTTCGTTAATTTTATTCTACTGTATACAATTTTCTTTTATTTAAAGTTGATTTAATTTTATAATTTTGTGTTTTTTTTTTAAACTTGCCCTTTTATTGAAATTTAATTATTTTATATTTTCTGCGTTATTTTATTTTATTTCATACAAATTTTTTATTATTTTTTCCCTTTTTTATTTTGTTTTTTAGTTTTGTTTCACTATTAGTTAATTTATTTGAATATTATTTTAATTTATTTTTATTTAAGTTTTTCATTTTGATTTATTTTATTCTATTATTTTATTTTATTTCGTTTTATTTTATTTTATTTCCTTTAATTTTTTTTATTTATATTAATTTATTTTATTTTATTTTAATCTATATAATTTTATCTTATTAGATTTTATTTTCTTTTAAATTATATTATTTTATTTTATTTTATTTCATATTTTTTATTTATATTAATTTATTTTATTTTATTTTAATTTATATAATTTTATCTTATTAGATTTTATTTTCTTTTAAATTATATTATTTTATTTTATTTTATTTCACATTTTTTATTTATATTATTTTACTTTATTTTGTTTCATTTTAAATTAATAATTTGTTTATTTATTTATTATAATATATATATTTTATATTTTTTCGTTTTATCTTATTTTATTTCATTTCTGCACTAGTCCCGAAGAAAGCACCTATTTCCTCCAGGGTATCTGAACATACATACATATTAAACCTAAGAAATATGTATTGATATTAATGATGCCGCCTCTTAATGAACAACAAACTGACAAGCGTACGCAGAAAGCTTTAGAAGAAATACGCATTATTAATAGCAAAAAAAAAAAAAAAGATAATAATGATGCTTACACATCAAAACTCTCATATAATGATGGACTGACAATTGGTGCCGGGAAAAGTGCCTTTAAATTGATTCCAACACCAAAACGAATGGGCGATGAATTTGATGGCTTGCACAGTAATTTTTTGTTTTTAAATGATTTTTTTTTCCTTGTTTGCTGATGCTGCGGAGATGGCGCTGACTGTATTGAGCTTATGTAGGCATTTGTATCTAGTGCTTCCATACTGACCCCATAAAAGCATGTATACGTCGAGTGTAAAGTGTTGTTTTAAAAATACAATTATACACATTATGCATGTCTACTAACAAATAACGACTGAAGACACGCGCAGCGCTTAGCTAAAATATGGGTGTTTTGTACATAAAAGTAAATATATTTCCTACAGCATGGCTCACAATAATGGAAACGAAACAAATCTTAGCCAAAGGATTATTTTAATAGATCTACCGGCAACCAAGTTTGTCCATTCCTCGTCGTTCTTTGTAATTGGACATTCCTCAAACGTCATTATACCGTAATTTGCATAAAGACTTGGGTCTGAAGGCTTATAAAGTTCTGTTAATACTAGAATTCAAGCCGGCCGATCATCAACAATATGATGTCTTTGCTGTTTGGGTCCTTGAAATTCATAAAAATTATCCGAAGTTTCATTTAAAAATCATCTTGACTGATGAACCCCATTTACACCTCGATGACTACGTCAATAAACGAAACTATCTCATATGCGGCTCGGAAAACCCCGGATTTATTGTTGAAAAGCCTCTCCATCGTATTCAACTATTTGGTGTGGTTTCCTCGTCAGCCTTACCTTTAAAAATTATTAAACATAATCTATCGCCGAAAGTCGTTGGAAGAAGCATTCATTGTAAAGTTTTGTACACCATGAGTGAGGTCGCAAACATCACCTCTTTTTTCATATAGAAAAGTAGTATAGGAAAAACATTTTTCATGTTTCCATAATTATGTTCGAAACTGTATCAATTTGTGTGTGTGTGTATATTCAAGAATATATATCTATGAAATAGCTCATTATTATTGTTACTTTCGTTAACGCGCAACTGACAGTGATTGATTACATTCGTGCATAATTTATTATTGTAATATACATACATACTTGTAGATATACATACATATGTACACGTATGTATGCTTGAAATTATTTTATGTTTAACCTTTTGGCGATCCCAAAAAGACTACGTTCACCATCATACACTTTTTGATACGCTCCAAATGTTAGGCACATTGTTACATATGAACACAAATATATATGGAAATTTGTACATATACATACCATATATTTAACCCCATATAAAGCATGTATATAATTTATCTATCTCGGGCATATTCACTTATATTTTTGATTTTTATTTTCATTCTTTTTTATTTTTTTAAATTTTTTTTTATTTTTTTTAATTTTTTATTATTTTTCTTTTTAATTTTTTCCTGTTCTGCTGCTTAGATTTATCCATTCGCTTTGCTTTTCAATGCATTTATTAAAAAAAAAATTTTTGAGTGTAAGCATTTTTGGTTGCTTTTATGAGGCATTATTGTTATTGCTTGGCATGAAAAATGAATGAATAATGTACAAGTTAGACTTTTGGTTTTATCAAGGAAGTGGCACTCAAACATATAAGTTTTAAAAAAATTTTTTGTTCTGTAATACACAGCTGTTCTCAATTTTTTGTTTAATATTCTACAATTTGTTTAATTTCTTTGCCACAGTAATCAAAACCTGATTTTATCGCCTAGGCAAACCTTTTTTAAGATTTTGGGGGTGACCGGTGATGAAAAATGGATTATTTACAGCAAAGTTATACAAAAACAGTCGTCGTCGAAGGCAGTGAGCCGGCACAAATGGCATTCAAGCCAGAATTGACAGCCTGGAAGGTTTTGTTGTGTGTATGGTAGGATTGGCTCATAGTGGATGAGCTGCTCCTCTAGGATCAAATTCTTCCTAACCGGACCTATGCCGTCAGCAATTAGAACGTCTGAAGGATGCGATTGCCCAGAAGTAATCCAGCTTTGTCCAGCAGGAGTGGCATTGCTTCTCATCAGGACAAGGGTATGCCACACACAGCGTTAGTGTCTCGCCAGAAGCTCTGACAGGTTGTTTGAGAGGTTCTTAAGCATCCATCTTATAGTCCAGATCCTGCATCAAGTGATTACCATCTGTGTCATCTATGGCGAATGATTCGACTGGTGCAGAATTGGCATCAAGGAAGGAAGTTGTCCAAGTTTAACTTAGATATTCCAAGTGTTTGGGCACTCATCTGCCCCAAGTTGTTAGAAAACACTCTATATACAATATTTTTCAGAGCACATCCCATCACTAACTCGTTTACTTCCCTGTTCCCTGCAAGTAATTTAAAATTTCTGCACCTCAATTCAATATCCACAAATCTGAATTTCAAAATGGCATTAAGTTGTCGACATTTACTGACGTGCGTTTAAATATACCGTTAAGAGTTAACAGTTTTATCGCAAATGCACAGTCAGCATTGCCAGTTCAAATTTGCTTTTTCTTTAGCAATCAACTATGTACTCGTAAGTGAAAGAGTCACGTATTTCATTTCAGCATTTTTACTAAACGGATTTGCCACTAAAACGAAAGGGCGAAAGAGTAAAATGTGCATACCCGTTTGTAGGACTTTGCTACGTTGCTGTTGGTTTCAAAATTAAATAAACGAAATTATTTTTCTAAGAAAAATTGGGTTTAAAACTTTAGACTCTTGTTTTCTGGCTCTCAATAAAAAAATGGATCTGTATGAATCATTGAACGCTTTATTTCTGTCTGTCTGTCTGTTCTTTGATAGCTCAAATAAGGATGGAGATTTTTTGATGAAACTCAGTGCACACAATCCTTGAGCGACAATCGTGGACTTTATTGCAAATGATTATTTTGAAACGAAGGAAAATCGAGATGAATATGTATTTAAAGAAATATGTTTCTAACACACATTCCATTAAATGGAAACATACGGAGGGAGGTGGAAAAATTGTTTGGTGTGCGTTTGACCCACTTTTTGTTCGATCACTAGGCAGCTGGACAGTCTTCATGGTCTATTATGAATCGGCCATGAACTACACTTTTGTGCCATATAACCGCCTTTTTGACACCCATTTGACTTAAAATCGAATATACCTATGTATAATTCAATATCAACCCTACTCAGTAGATATGCAGCTTTTAATTGGAGCTCATAGTCATACCTCGGCTGCCGCATTAGTCAAGTTAGCAGTGTTACGTACTCACTGGCATCAATTTGGAAGAAATATAGACCGATGATTCCACCACACCAAACCGTTTTTTTTTTTTTTTGATGAAAATGGCAGCTCTGTGATCTCTTCAGGTTGCTCTTCGTCCCAAATGCGGCAATTTTGCTTGGTCACATACCAATAAAGCCAGAAAAGAACCCCCAGACATAACCTTTCCATTCTCTCAACATAATACGTAATTGAATTTTTGGAAATTTTTCAGGCCTGTCTATAGTACATCCCAAGAATTTTCCATCCGTCTTTGACAACCCTGTTCTACAAATAAGTCACATACGCAGGCATACATTTGTATATATGTAGCAAGTGTAAGAAGGCTATGAAGTAGCCAATTTACGGCAACTTAATTTTCTTCTTAGCCTCCACCTGTCTACACAAGATTATTGGTAGTGTTTTTAGCTGTTCAATTTTCTCCAAAGAATATTACATGCTTTAATGGTATTACTACATAATAATCAATTTAAAATGTTGTCATGAAGTGGCAAATAGACACGTAACATATGGAAAATATCCTCACAAATACAGAGAGTTCGTTGAACTGTGTAGCAGAGTGAAAAGTTTCATATTAAAAGGTGTCGAATAAAGACTTTTGCAATGGTTCAAGTTATTGCTACTGCAGAACAAGTGAAAAATGCTTAAAAATCATAAAATTCAAAATCCATGAAAGCTTCTTGAATTTTCTCAACTAAATGTGAAAGAGTTGATGACTATTTCGCTTAAATTTTAATGTTGTAATTTTAGCTTAAAACTACTGTAGAGCTTATATAACATTTTGTTTTCTTTTCATTTTTTTCTGTTTTTTTCATTTGTATAAATAAGCTTTCGTAAGCTTAAAGAACATGTGTCGTGTTTAAATGAGATTGCTCCTCTGTTAAAGATCCTTTAAGGATACAATAGTAAAAGCAAATCAAATTGTCATGCCATTCAAAGCATTACCGTTACCATGATTTCTGTAATCGAAAGCCAATACGTGTGAGTACAACAATTTAAATGTCACACCCACAATAACAACCATAATAGGATACCAAATGTATACCTGAACGGCGACATATACTTGTATATACATATGCATGTATGTATTTATGAAGGTTGGCGTGTGCAGATAAAAATCTTTGCAAACTTTCAAATTTCTACCATCTGCTTTGCGGGCACCATTAAGCGAATTCGCAACAGGAGCGTCGTTTAAGCTTCAACAAATCGTTATATAACTCCTTGCTGTATTGGTATATACAAATATATACACATATATGTATATGTATATGTGGGTATACTATAGTTGTATCTTGTGCTTATTGTCAGATACACCTTTAACCTTACTCTTTTCACTTGCAAACAAATATATCTATACCTCTTCTCCTATATATATGCACGTACATACATATATATACACACATTCGTTTCAAATCTTTAGTATTTTCACAAAATACTAAGAATCAATAAAATGTTTTAAAAATGGCAAAACGGAAATCTCTCCAACACCGAAGCTACAGTGTTGTGTAGTCTATTGCTCGTGTTGCTCGAAAAGAGGCGGCGGCGCCATCGACCCATTTTCCTACTCACAATGTTCCCCGTGGCGCCATTTTGCTTTTCTATACAGTGCTTTTGGACAAAATACTTGTAAATACTAATGCATTTCAATACTCCTCCTCGCTATAGTTGAGTGTCCTGTAGTGTCCTGTAGATATTTAGTACGATAGTTTGGCAGGTTATTTGTTTGGGTCACAAATATGCCAAAGGGTGGATGTGTGGGTGTGGGTGAGTGTGGCAGACTGTTGGTATTTCAGTAGGCGGACAGGTAGCACAAATCGAGCTGCACAGTTAAATAGTAAACATTTATATGAATTTCTTATCTCTCATTTTATATACACACATTTGTGATATTTTTCTTTTTATATGAAATCGAAAAATATTAATTTCTGAGCAAATCCTATTTAATATTTTCTTTTCGTTTTTTTTTTCGTAAATTCGTAAAATTTTTTAAATAGAGTATTTTTCACTTCATAAAAAAAAAATAATAATAATAAAATTTTTTATAATTTCGCAACCTGCATACAGTTATTTTTTGCCATAAATATGAAGAAGGAGGTTTCGTGGAAATTTTTCAATTCAATATACATATGTTTATATTATAATTGGTATTCTAAAGGAGGAGTTAGGAACAGTCCTAAGAGGGCTTTAAATAGATCGGGTCCTCAACCAGTTTCAGTGCTGGTTGCCCACCTATTCATAAGTGTATTTAAATGTACGATTTTTCTTCCCGCAAACCATGATTCTATGATATTTATACACTTCATTGCTTTTGAATTTATTTTAGAAAGACGGGAGTAAGCAGTACATATTTTAGTTTATTTTCGCACAATAAATGTGCATTTTATACGAAAGGGTTGAGTTTAAGGATTTTTTGACTCAATTTGTGTCCTTATAGAGCCTACAACATGAGAATATATAAGCAAGGGTAATAGAAAGAAACCGATTTTTCCCCAAAAAAGCATTTTATATATTAATTTTTGTATTTATTTAAATTATTATTATTTCATAACTTTTATTCTTGTTTTCTACAAACATTAAGCTAAATTAAGCACAACCATTTTCCGTTAAATACTTTCCAAAATCATCAGTGCTAGGATCTGTACAAACATTTTTGCTTGTTTTCGAAATGCATAGCTGAGTGCAGGGGAAAACGCTAAAAGTCTCTAATTAAGAAAATAACAGCCGGCTTGCTTCCCATCAATGCTATTCTATCAATATTTTTATTGACATTTGGTATTTTGCGCTATTATTCTTAGTCTCAATGTACTTCTTCGATGTTATTCATTTTTTGTCGTTGTTCCCACTACTTTCCTGCTTTTATAAAATTTTTCTTTTTGTATTGGCGTGAAAATTGCTTATTTAAGTTGGCTTACTTATTATCCCTCTGCTCTTCAAAATTTCAACTTCTTCCCGCATTACTACATAGTCGGCGCGACAGCGTGCCTTATCTGAAAGTAAATAGTTTGCTGGCGTCGCGTCGCCTCATACAGCCAATTTTGAAACGATTAGCGTTGTTGTATTAGCTTATTGTTATTGTTCTAAGAGAAGTGGATTCGTTTTTGCTATTTTCTGTATTCCTTTCATTTTTTCTCCGCTTCTATATCACATATACATACTTATTTAGTATGGGAATGTTGACATTTCACTGTTTATGTCAGTGGCTTTCGCCCATAAAGTTTTGTACAGTGTGAAAAATGCAATATAATTTAAAATATATATTTATAAATGTGTGTATGCCTTGGAATTGTGCTTGCAGATAATTTTATTATTTGCTATGACGTGTATGAATTTACAATTGGCATGACTGAATGCCTAAAGCAATGTCTCTTTAGCTGCTTCATTGCCGCTTTACACTGTCGCTCTCTCTACTTATCTTCTTTTTAAACTATTTTTCTTCTATTTTCTTGTTACATACCAACCTACTTCACTTATGGTGTGAAATATTTTGTGCCGAAGTTTGTGAGAGAAATCAGTCATAAATCACTCAGGATGCCATGGCGTATGCGCGACAAAAGTGAAGCTAGCAAAAAAAATAAAATAAAATAAAATAAAATAAAATAAAATAAAATAGAATAAAATAAATAAAATAAAATAAAATAAAATAAAATAAAATAAAATAAAATAAAATAAAATAAAATAAAATAAAATAAAATAAAATAAAATAAAATAAAATAGAATAAAATAAAATAAAATAACATAAAATAATATAATATAAAATAATATAAAATTAAATAAAATACAATAAAATAAAATAAGTAGAATAAAATAAAATAAAATTAAAGTAAATTAAATTCAAACAAAATAAAGTAAAGTAAAATAAAATAAAAAGGAATAGAATAAAATTAAATTAATAAAATAAAATTAAGTTAAATTAAGCAAAGTCGAATAAAATAAAATAAAATAACACAAAATTAAGAACTGATGTGTAATAAAATAAAATGCATTAAGTTGAATAAAATAATATAAAATAAATCAAAATAAAAATAAAATGAATCAAAATAAACCTAATTTAGAATCTATAACCCAAATTCTTTAGGAACAGTTACGTATTGTTATAACATTTAAAGACTTTTCGATTATTTTCCTTCATCTCTGGCCAACAGTTTTACTATTAACGAGCAATTTTCATTTGTACGAAAATATTTCTACAGTTTTCCTTACAATTTTCCAATCAGTTGACCTCAATTTACTGAACAGCAAGCGATTTCCACAAAATCTAATGGGCAAATAAAATAATACACTTTAATTAAGATATTTGCAATAAGTACATAAACAAACAATTGCCAACGCCTACATACCTACGGACACCAACACACAGATATACGCCAGGATAATAAGAAAAGTCCATTTTACCTTGCAACCAACTGGAAATCACTTGCCATTTTGCACACAAAAAAAAAAAAAAAAAGAATCGAAACCAAAAACATTAGATCCACCTAACCAATAATGTTGTCCGAAATCAAACACAAATTACCAATTTCGACAGCCGTGCGTGGAGATGCGGAAGCCATTACCGGAAATCAATGTGAGCAGGTAGCTTCCAACGTTCATATGGTACGTTTGCTTGGTTTTCTTTGGCACAGGATGTGTACAAAAAATAAGAAAAAAAAACAACAATAACAAAGAATAGCAAATTCTGCTGGGGAACATCTAAGCATCTAACAAGCAAAGATTTTTTCCACCGAAGAGCAAACAATGCAGGTCCTGCCATTTTCGCAATACCCATCAGCACACCAAAATAGTAATCGAAGAGATAAAAGCAAGCGGTTGAAAAATTATTCCATACAGAATATATGATGGCGTAGGTACGTTTATGTGGTAGGTAGGAGGCGACAGTATTGCTATTGACAACGACAGTTCGTGGTAACTAGGTCAATTTTGCGTGAGAACTACAGAGGATTACAGCTGCGGCAGTAGACAACAAGCAATAATACGCAGTTATTGAGCCGAAGCTGGAGCTGGAGCTGAAGCTGAAAGAGAAAAAGAAACAAGCAGCCTTTGTATGTGCTGATACACATTTCGGATGATTGTGCCGCTGTCAGGTAACTGCTGTTCAACTGACAACATGTAAAGCGTACAACGTAAAGGAGAACGCGCATTGTGCCTCTGACGAAGGTAGCAACGAAACCAATTATGCCAATTTTTCCGATAAAGATGCTGCTTCACGCTCAAAAGCATACACGTGTATGGAAAATGCTTGCACACACATTTGCTGCCATCGAAACGAGATAGATATTTCCACTTAAATTTTTTTTCTATTTCCTTTTTGTTTTTGGTGTTTCTTACTTACCTTTTAGAGAAAAGGTAGGTACCGCCGCGCGTATTGAGGCTGGCGAAAACAAAGGAAAGCAAAAGGAGTGATATGTTATTGAATATGTATATAGGTATGTATGTTTACTTGTACGTCAAACAAGACATCTTAGCATACGAGTATTTGCTTCGAAAAGCAATAGAGATAACGTTCATTAAATGGAAAGCTAAACGGTTGAAAAGAATGTCAATTCGACTTTTATGATTGCGATTAGAGAGAAAAGGCGAAGAATATAGCATTTGAGGTCAACAAGGGCGGTGCACGAACCATGCTTACATGAACTATCTGTCAGGTGTCAATTTGAAGACAGAGTGCAGCAAGAGGTGAGGTCCAAGTTCTTTAAATTATTCCAAAATTCGGTTTCATAGTACATTATAGTACATACGAGTGCTTGCGGTTCCCAAAAGAGTTCGCCAACTTAGGCAAAACACAAAAAGAGTAATTTATAGGTGTGAAACAAAATAAATTGAAATAGAAAAAAATTAATTAACAGAATAAATCAAATAAACCATAAAAATTGTATTCATAATAAATTATAAATTATTAAAAAATATATAAATACAATAAAATAAAAAATGGAAAAGAAATTAAATAAAATAAGATAAAATAAAATAAACCAAAATAAAAGAAAATAAAATAAAATAAAATCAAATAAAATAAAATTAAATTAAAATAAATTAATCAAAATAAAATAAAACAAAATATAATAACATATAATAAAATAAAATAAAATAAAATAAAATAAAATAAAATAATATAATATAATATAAATTAAAATAAATTAAAATAAAATAAAATAAATTAAAGTGAAATAAAAAAATAAATAAAATAAAATAAAAAAATAAAATAAAATAAAATAAAATAACATAAAATAAAATAAAATGAATTATATTAAATTAGTTTAAGCAAAATAACATTAAATTAAATTAAATAAAAAAAAAATTATATAAAATAAAATAAAATGCAATGAAGAAGATAAAGAATTAGAAGAAATCGCCTACATTTCATTCACTTTGTCTTGCTTCCTGAGAAGATTACTAAAAACGGAAAGCACGTGCTATAGAAATTTAAATGAAAAAGGAAGTATGTTTACTTGTCTCTTCCAAAAACAAAAAAAAAATAGAAAAGCATAGCAAAGAATAAGGAAATTAAAAAAACGTATTGAAAATACATATTAGCACAAAAGTAAACCAAACAAAAAAAAAATAAATAAACAAAAAAGACATATATGAGGCGATACAACTTAAGCAAACAAAATAACAAAAAAACATAAAAAAAATTAAGCAAATAAGAACACAATCAAAACAAATAACAAAGAAAACAAACTATACAAGACAATCACAAACAAAAAGCCTATAAAAATAAAAAAGAAAAAGTATTTATAACAAAGAACTTGAGTATGGTGCATAAGTCCACAACAATAACAACTATGGATGAGTGAGGAACGTGCTTGGACTGCGCTATTTGGGATTAATTTCATTTTCTACCCACTCCTTGACATGTTGGTTGGTGGGCCAACTTTGATGGTATATAAAGCGAGTGATTGTACATACATACATACATACCTATATGAGTATTTAGCTGAAGGTATGAGTATGTGAGATCTCCATTACAACACTCATTGCCAATATAAAAACACATTTGCTATACAATTTTCTGCTATTAGTAGATATTTTGTTGAATCATTTATATTATATATGACTGTAGGCAATATTGGCTCACCATCCTTACCAAGAATATTAGTATGTATAATATTTTTATACACAACCAACAGTTCTAGAAAACCCACATGCCACTATGCTCCATTATAGGCATATACGCGTATATGCGGGAATGTGCTATTAAAGGAGGATCAAGAAGAGGAGCTTTGGAAGACAGCCAGTCAATTGGTTTTGTGGACTTTGAACAATTGGCATTATTTTTCTATAGCTTTTTCTCGTAGGTGGGCCAGTAGAATGTATAATATATGTGTATGTATGTATATATCTGTGTAAGTAACAGTTGTTGTTCATGGCTCGTAGATTTCTATGCAACATTTTTTTTTCTTTTTCTTGTTTATACTGCTAATCTCATTCGCAGAGCACTTCCCTAATGGAAGGCATTAATTTGAATTGCATTATTTAGTAATGCCATTTTTCACACATTCAGCGCGCTTGCAGGCTTACGATCGTAATTTTTCTATCACACTTTCTTTCATTTATTTTTCTTCTTTTTTTTACTTTTATCTTTTGCACATTTATCAAGTACTCCTTCTCGCTTTATTATTACCATCGATAGACTTGCAGTTTATAGTTACAGTAAGTGTCGACATAAAGAGGTGGCGTGTAGAATGCTGATTAGCAGGTTTTAATCTTAATTTATCCAACTGAGTTATTATAGCACTTCTGGTTTAGGCGACATACCACAGCGGCATCTCCATGCCCTGCCAATGCGTAATTGCTTGAACGACTTGAGCGATTTTGCTTAGAGGCTTTAATATTTTTTATTTCCTCTTTTATTCAATTTATTTTATTTTTACTTTTTTATTTTATTTCTTTTATATAATTATTTTGCTTTGTTTTATATTAATTTAATTAATTTTCTTTTCTTTTTAAAGTCGAAATTATTAAATTTATTTTATCTCGCTTTGTTCCAATAACTTTATTTTATTTCTTATTTTTATTTTATTGTATAAAAGTAATATTTTTCATTTTGATTTTTTATTATTATATATTATTTGCTATTATTATTTGTTATTTTAATTCAAATTCTATAATTTTTTCTAAAATGACGATTGTTATTACATTTCTTGCTTAATAGTTTAAATTTCAAATATTCCCTTTAAAAAGATGTATGAATTGTAAATTTTGAATTCATTTGATTTTATTCATATTTTTTTAGTTATTATGGTTTATTCAATTAAATTTATCCTATATATTTCTATATTTTATATTATTTTATTTTATTTTAATAAATTTTACTATATTTTATTCTGTTTGCTTATTTTATTTTATTCCATTTAAATTTATATTAAATTGTTTATATTTTATTTTATTCTTTTCTATTATTTTTTTGTGTATTTTTATTTAATTTTATTTTATTTTGTTTTATTTAGTTTAATATATTTTACTTTATTTTATTTTATTATATTTTTATTTTATTTCATTATTATTTTTATTTTGTTTTAATTCATTTTATGTAATTTTATTTATTTTTTGTTTGTGATTTTTTATTTTCTTAAAATTTTTATTTATTTTATTTTTTGTATTGAATTTTTGTTGATTATTTCATATTATTTTATATCACTGTATCATGTATACACCTATACATTTTGATTTGATATACATGTATATAACATTATCTGTGTAAATGTGTGCTATTACAACACTCGTAAATGGACATAACCCTATTTGTTTGCCTCGTGATTCGAGAAAACAATGGCCATTGTTACAATTGACACTTAACAAGACATTTCGGGTGTTTTGGGACTTTGAGAATACTCAAAATAATGCTAGTAAGTAGGTGTCATGAACACAATAGCATTAAATGACATTCTACGAAATGAGTATGTGTGCATAAGTTCATTGTATACAAAATCATAGTACATACATATGTATGTGAATATAAATAGCTATTATATTTAGTATACAGAAATTTCTATAACAATACAGAAATATCGCGTTTTCTACTAAATAGAAATTTTAAGCGAAAAATAATGCTCAAAATCAGGTTTCTTATATGAACAGTAGTCGCTCAAATATCTTTATTTATACACATATCCATTTCCCAGTGACTGATGTCAAGTTATATTTAATTACATACATCCATACAATTTTCAAAATATAACATTTTGTAATATTTTTATGTAAAATTAATAAATTGATATTCAAACGATTCGGTTGAAACATTTGGAAATTTATCATTAAAATAGTTATCAAAATAAATTTTATTTAGTTTTTAACCGAAGTGAAATGCTGTCGTTAATGTCTGCAGTATGTTAAGTCATTAACAGATAATGTTAAACGTTAAAATTGAAGTCTGCTGTTAATAACATAGTGAGCAGCTATTTTAACATTAATGTTAAAGGAAGAGTTTGTGCGGTTTTAGCATTAACATTTCGATAACATGACGCCGAAAAGAAACCAAATAATTGTGTTGTATTTTTCAGAATTTCCTGTGAAATTTTTCTTCACTTTATCTATAAATACAAAATTCTTGAGAACTGAACTTTAAGTAAGCAATAATTTTTCATATTAGGCAGGCTCTACTCACTGCGCAATTCTTTTTTATGAATCTTATATTAAAAAAAAATTTAAAAAATACATAGAATATGGCAAAAAATATGAATTTTAAATTTTTTTAATATTTTTTTTATTTATTTAATTTTTATAGTTTTTTCTCTATTGAGAACTGGTGTTGTACCACAGAAATTTAGGATTTACCTATCGCTTATACCCCTTAACACTTACATACATACATACATACTTTCGTTGTAAATAATTTACAGTTATTTTTAAATGCTATAAAGCAATTTGCTCATGCCCACAACACCAAATACAACACGAAATACAAAAACAAAAAAAAGCAAAAAAAATTAAAATAGAAATAGAAGTAAAACAGAGTGCCACAATGCGACAACATTGTTTATGAGGGGCAACACCAAATACAGCAAGCAACACGTATGTACATATTTTCTACAACAAGTAGATTTCTTACTATTCGCTGGTGCGTTGCGAGTGATAGTAAAATGCCACATTAATACCAATTTTAAGCGACTGTTGGCATGTTAAGCGTGCAACATACACTTGCAACATATGCGTCCATGTATCCACATTATTGCGGTATTAAGTACATACTTTATAGATATGTACGAGGACATACATACATATATGTACATATATATGTACATATATATGTACATATATATGTACAAATGTATATATTCATGTACATTTTATATTTAGAAGTTGCAACAAGCGTTATAAATACTGATTTCTGTCTTGCCGCAACAACACTAATCTTTATGCAAGCACATGCTGTCGCTGTTGTTGTTGTTGTTAATGTTGCTGTGTGCATGCGTAGCATGTGAATGAAGCAATTCATGTCACATAGTAGAGCAAGCAATATAGCAGGAATAAGATTGTACAAACGACAAATACATATATATATCTATAGTGTTGTGGCAAGTGAATGGCCTGTGTGTGCTACATTCATGAAATAACCAAAACATGTAAAGTACCAAAAATAAAGTAGAGAAATTAAAAAAAAAACCCAAAGACAAACAGAATAAGAAACTGAAAAAAAGAAAATAAAAAATAAAAGAAGTACGAAAGAAAAATGCTGGCAATGCCAATAAAATGTTGCAACATGTTTGTATGTATGTAGGTGTGCTGGAATTGGCGGTATGCTGGTGCTGTTGTGTCGTCAGTGTATGGAAACCATCTAATGGTGGGGGATTATGATTTACTTGCTTACGAGCTGCGCCAGTTCATATACACACACACATACATACTTACATACACATTTTTGTACATTTTTAATAAGTATTTTTGTGTACATAAATGCTTGTCTATGCTATAATTCACTTTATTATTATGACATAAAATGTTTGTAAAGACAAAAAAGGCATAACAAAAAAAAAAAAAAAAACAAAAAAAAAACAAAAAAAAATAGAAAAATATGTTTGTATAAAAAATATCCTTACTTATGCTCTTAATGTTGGCAGCTATGCTCCTGTCACTCCCACTCCGCTCCTACATATATGCTTCTGTTTACTCTGTTGCTCTTTTTTTTTTGTCACACTGGAAAAAATCCAGCACGTTTGCTGCCGCTCAAAATGTTGTCTACTTTTTGCCTTACATACATATACCTAAATACTTACTATGTTCACTCTGAATACATGCAATTGTGGTACGTGAAAATTTTTACTAATTAAATTGAAATTTCTGAAATTTTATTTCCTTGTATTATTGTTATAATATTCATTATATACTATATACAAATATAATTAGAAATGTAGGTTTTTATTAATCTTTTATTTTTTTCTTTGCAGGTACGTTTAAAGTAGCAATTTATAAATATGTACGTATGCAATGAAATTTAAATTTAATATTATATTTTTAATGCCTAACCTTAACAATAGTTTGTTAAAAAGTCATAACTTTCAAGGTTTCTTCAAGATGTTCCGCCAATTTCAGATACCTCAACCGCGTTAACAAATATTTATTCAAGATTTTAATTTATCTATTTATTTTACAACGCACCACTGGTGGTTTCTTTAAACATCCAGCGAGAGCTCTGCAGACTTTTCTCAAGTAAATATTTATTCACACGAGTATATACCTATATACCTACATATGTATGTAGTGAGTGTGGATCAAATTAACATACAGACACATTTCGGAGTCTGAGTGCTGCCAGTACCATTTCCGCCGCCACACTCACAGCCACACAATATTATTTCTTACCACACCAACTCAGAGGACATTTAACTCAAATAAACAAACCCTGAAAAATGTATGAACATTTTGTGTAACACGAAAAACAGTCACAAGCAAGTACACCGCCGTCAAAGAAAGCTTTTCGTAGAAGGTTGCGCCCTACGCCACCGCCGTTCTCAACTCAAATTATGCGTGCACATATGCGCTAAATACAAAAATATCTAGGGTTGGGGGTGAGCATAGCATTAGTAGCCTTGTGGGGTTAGAGCGGGTGCAATTTTAACGCTTTAACAAACAAAATAAATTCCAAGTTAACCAACCGACAGCCAATTCATACGTACGTGTACGTAGCGTGTTTTGCGTGACAAGGGATGGTAATTTAAGTTAAATACCCAACACCCCTTAAATGTGTGGTTGTGAGTATGCATATACATATATATAATATATGTATGTATAAGTGTATATGTTTGCATGTGATTTTTGTCGCTTGCATGTCAGTGGGTGCGTTAATTATAAAGTGAATGACGTTTGCTTTTCACACTCACATCGTGTGTGAGTCACGAAGGAGGTGAGGTGAGTTGAGTTGAAGCGTAAGTGAAGTGACCAAATCGGTTTTTAGCATCAAATGCAATTTTCGAATTTCGCCTGAAGCAATAACAAAATCTTTTGTGTTTAAATACTCACACAAATACTCTTTTGTACTGTTACAGGGTTATTCATTTTGACGCTTCGAAAATAAACATAAATAAAATTCATTTAAATTATTATTTTTTTAATGAAATTCCTTTTGTATTATATAGATAATACTTTTTTTTGGGTGTAATGGTGTCTCTTCAATTATTTGAGGGTTCTCGGAGCACAAAATGTGATAATTACTGCTCTGAAGTGTGGTTCTGTGAGACAGATAATTCAGATAGCCAATTGGCAATTACGGATATGAGCTTACTCACGATAAACTCCTAACTTGCGAAAGAATGTTTGTCCTCTCTGTCTATGGCGTCAACTGATTTCAGAATTAAAACCATATGGGTGCCGGCTCATAGTAAAATAACTGAGAACCGAAATGCTTTAACGTATTGGCACCACCGTCTCATTAATACCCGACAAAGGCGATCTACTTTTGAGCAGGTGGGCATTAAACCAACCCAGCGAACCCCGGGGCAGCGGCCTAAGATGAACCAAGAATGGTCAGAGAAGCTTTTTACTATTCCAAGATCAAAACTTTCGCACTTAGTACGAGTTCTGACTGCAGAAAGTCAGTGAAGCTTCTTATTATTCCAAGATCAAACCTTTCGCACTCACTGTCCAATAGAAATTCATGCAAGGAAACTTGGAATCCGCATTCTCACTGTTGTAGTAGCTTGGAAGAAGATAAGAAATCAGATTTGCCCTCTCTGATGTACCGTCCTGGGACTGGAACTGAAAATTCTCGAAATCGCTATGTTAACCAAGCCTAAGGAGTTAGCAGGCGTTGATACCAGGGATACCTCTAGATTTGTGGAAAGCACTAAGCGATTCACTGAATAAAAAGTAGTCTAGGATATTTTTACTATATGTGGCATCGCGGCGAACGTGTCTTATGTGTCGCAGTGAAGTTCTCTTAGGATTAGCCACCTCTACCTAACCCAATCTAACATTGAAGTAAAAACTATGTTCTGTCGATTTTACCTTCTTTATTTCACTTTTTAAATGACGATGGAGCAGCTTCACTTATTAAGTGCGACAAGCTCACCGCGCTCTTTTGCTTGCTATTCCGCTTCTTTAAATGAACCGGAACTCCCGTCTTTGTGGCGAGATTTCATAAATGATTTGCCACCCTCCAGCGAGCGCTCCTTCACGTAGTGAGAACATCATCAACACAGTAGTCGATTTTATAGCCCGCACAGCCGCAAAATGAGAATGAACAAAATGCGCCACTAAAAGCTGGTGGAAGTAATCAAAAGAAGCAGAGGCGAGGCGCGGAGGGGGTAGCAGAGAAAAGCGCAATCAATTCAATGTCAAATTTAATAATTTCTCTCTACCAAACTAAACAACGCGAAAGCAGTAAAAGCAGCCAAACCGCCACAAAGTGTGCGCAATCAAAAACGCACAGCAAGCGATGCAGCGATAAAGAAATGGATTTCTCATTTTTATCAGTCGCGCGCAAGGCACGAACTAATGATTTGTCGTTTGTTGTTGTTGCTGTTATAGCTGCTTTCCACACTGCAATGCGGTGCCATGTGCTTCCGTGCCATGACGCAACAACGGAAATGTTGAATTCCTTCGAAAAGTAACAGCGTCAGCAGCAGCAGCAGCAGCAGCAGCAAGGAGTCACGAGACATGCAACATGCGATAGGACAGTGCCCCTGGCGAGTCGGCTGGCACTGTTACATACATATATTTACAACCACTATACAATACAATGACGAGTACATATAATCTTGATATAAAAGTTATAAATGCGCCGACTTTAATACAAGGCCAGTCAGCATTTCTGAGTACTAGTGCGACAGCGGGCGGGTGGGGTATCATGCCACACCCTATACAATCAACAACCACCAACGCCTTTAAGCAACCCCCAAACCTGTCTGGCAAACTTTAAACGGGGGAACACCCAAAAGTCTTACTGCTACACCCGCCAGCCACGCCAAGCCAGGCCAGACTACAAACTTGTGTGCGGGGCTGAGCTGAGCTGTTTTTGTAACAAAAATATTTTTTAAATGTCTCATAATGTGCTATAGTTATGTTTTTGTACACCAATTGTTGTTGTTGTTCTTTTTTTTCTTTCATAACTATTGTTAAATTTATTTGTGGTATTCTTCGTCTTGCCTCGAAAATTCCTCGCCCACATTGTTCTCTAGTTAGTACACTATGACTCAGCATTTTGGGGAATACACAGACCGCTTGTTGTGTATACCTCCCGGGCAGCTGACATTTTTGAAGCCTCCAAATTTGCTATAAACTTACCTTTTGCGTACAATGACATTTATTTATATATGTACCTGAGCTTACACACAAAAGGATATCGTCCCGGTGGATTTGTTGTGTTTATTTTTGTTGCTCAAATTTATTATGTGCGAGTATTTTGGGCAAACAAGTTGTCAAGTAACGGCAAATAGATATTGTAATGGAAAAATAAGCTCTTGAGTTGAGCTTTTATTTTTTATTGGAATATACTGAGAGGTCCTAATTTAAAATCTCTTGGAGATGACAAAGTTCTATCATCCAATGGAAACTTCCAGAAATGTCAGACGGTTGCATGAAAACGTGTTGGGATCGTCAGTTTAGTATTCTTAATTCAAATTTGTAAATTTTTGGTACAACATTTTGGTAGAAAGCTTAGTGTTTGGTTTCTTCTCAGAGAGCTCAGACTCTATATTACTTAATCGTATCTTGCTTAAGTCATTTTTCAGACAGATTTATCGCATTAACAATATCCCAATGTAGTGTTCATTAGAATCTCTCTCTAGGGACCAGCATTAACATCAATAACAAGGTCAGTTTTGAACTGAGTAGGGAATTGAGAAGTAAAGTCCGTCCTTCAACGAACGAAGACCATCTATTCCGTTCTCTATATGGCTTCGGAGCGTGAACTGCGTCGACATCCTATGAGTCGGCCTTGAGTGTGTTCGAGAGAAAAGCTTTGCTAACGATGTATGGTCCTTTGCGAATTCGCGTCTACGCGAATGAATGAAATGCAGTACCCACTGGTAGAGGCAGAGAATGAGGAAGATTTGCACTGCGTTGGACATATCAGGTTGAGAGCGACCTGGTTCCACTTGGTATTTCCAACTGGCGCCAAACAACGGAGAAGAGGCACGCATGACGCGCTATTGTTGATTCGGCTATAAACGCATAAGCGGTGCCTATGCCAATGCAGGGGAAGAAGACGAAGAATCTCCCACCTAATCAAGTCTTAACTCTCGAGTACCCTTCCCCACAGAGTCATTAGTCTTGCGACTACCAGTGAAAGAACCTTGAGAGCTCTGTGGTTATCTGGGTACACGAATGAAATACTGGCCAAGGAAACCTGAAACTGTCGATAGCACATAGTTGGCTTAAGGCGAGGAGTAAAATGAGCTGACTCAATAGCTTAAGTGCGGCCACTTAAGATCAGGCCCTCAAATTTCACTTTAAAACATACAAAAACCAATTAATAAAAAGTTTTCTCAAATAAATTGACTTTGTATGAATATTTGTATTCGCTTAGAAGAATTCATTGTAAAGGTTTTTTTTATAAGTTGGTTGTGAAACTAAGTCAATCGGGAATAAAATATTCGGTTTTTTGCTGGTTTCAATGATACGAAAGCTCAACAAAGTACGAGAAGCTTTAGAACGTTCGGCAAATCCTAACCTGTTACTACACTCGCCTACTGAATAAGCTCATCAAAAGCACGAAGAAACCCGAACAGCATACGAACAGATGTTGATCTAAAAAGAGAGGCTAACAAGGGCAAGCTTTTACGAGTTTAGTCATTTAAAAGAAAAAAGAAGTCGCAAGATGGAACTAAAATTATGGTATATTGAAAAGGAACATCTTTATTACCTTTAGTACCTAGACCTTTTTTTACATTACTTTAGACAGCACTTAAGAATTAGCTTATGATTTATTTATTTATTTCTTTATTCCACTGCTGAATAATGCAAACATTTTTTAAATTTGTATATACTAAAATAATATTTCTAAACTATAACTTACCGAACCAAACCCAACTTGGGTCAACAATCATGACACGGTTTTCAAATTTAATCTCAGCAAAGTAAAGAGCACAACTTCGCTAACATATTTACACCACGAAAACTGCAACGCCAATGGAAAATCTTGAAATTAGGTAAATAAAGCAAAACTTTCAAAGTAAATATCACCAAAAAAAGAAAAGAAGATAAAAATATTTCTGCCAAAGTGAATTGAATTCCCATTGTCAATACTTTGCTAAATCAAGCACATTCACGGACTCGTACATGGATATGTATGTATGTATGGTAAATTCCACAAGCGCGCACCCAAAATGAGTTGTCGATGGATGTGGCATGTTTGCCTTTCGAGCAAACTACGCATTGCAGCAGGAAATTCATCACCCACCAAAATACCAAAGATACCCTGCCATTTTTCAGCTTCCGCTGTGAGGTCAATCGCATTATATTTTCTTTTTATTTGATTTTTTTTTAGATTTTTTGAGAAACTTGAATTTGGGGCGTTGCGCTAATGCCATCGAAGTGAGTTTGCAGTCGCAGTTGATTTGAAGCGCGCATCTTTCAAAATCTTTCAAATACATTCTATACAAATAGCGCAGTGTGTGCCGACGCCACCATTTTCTCTTAATCTAGGTTGCAACAGCGCAATCTTTCACCCATATTTGCCGAGCAAACTGCCATCTTACCCGCACGCGGCACATACTCTTCGATTTTGTTTGCTTTCGGTTTCGCGCGCCACGTTCCAGCACCAATCCGCTGCTGGTTTCATCGAGTGCACTTCACTTCATTTTTCGCAAATTCTATTGCAGCCGGTGGCGGAAAAGAATTTAACGAATCAAGAGGACAAACTGACTGATTGTGGAGTGGAGAGATTGAGTTTGGGGAAATGAATTGAAGTACGTAAAAAATTGAATGCAAAATTTTAAAGATTTTATTTTCCTTTTAGATTTTCGCATTTTTCTTCTCCACAACTTTAAACTTTTTAAGTACGCACTCAAAGCTGACAAAACGAAATACGGGCGGTAATAGGAAAAGTAGAACTTTTTAATAGAAAAGGGAGCAACAAAAAAAGTGTATTCAATACCATCGTTACTTAAAAATTGAGGAAATAATACCAACTGTGATTGTACCACAGAAAAAATCGCTTACATACCATACTTAAAGCAATTCTCCATTAAATTTGTTGACCCACAGGGAGCCATTTTTTTGGTGGGTCAATGTGCCATCAACATAAAACTTTGACAATTGCAAATGGCGTTGTAGAAAGAATTTAAGTGGATTAGAGTGTAGTTCTTAGAATTACACAAAATGGAATTTAAGTTCACTTTTCGAAATTAAAGAGGAGTAGTTACATATGCAGTACTTCAATCTTTTCAATTGCGTACTCTTTAACGCAGTAGTTTGCATTTTTACACTAAGTTCTATTCCATCTTTGATCATTAAAGCCTTGTGTTTAGTAGTTCATACTATCATACGAGGGGTCATATGTTCAAATCCCGACCTGAAACACCCAAAATTTTAGAAATCCCTCAGCTTCCATATTCCGGGTATAAGCAAAACATGACCGACGATTTAAGCCTGAATATGCCCGGCCCAATCCATAAAAAGCGGGATCCCTCAATCTATCCAAATTATCGTAGAATAACCCCCTTAAAAGTCGAGTAGTTGGCTTTGTGTACTGCTATTTTAAAGGCTAGGGTTCGAGATCTAATTATAGAAATTTCATTTTTCTTTTTGCGGTCGCCCTCGGCAGGGAATGTCAAGCCATCTGAGTGTCTCTAACATGATATAAGAACTCCTCATAAAAATCCATTGGTCATTTGGAGGCGGCTTAGAAAAAACTGTAGGTCCTTGCATTTGCTGGAAAATCAAATTGGAGAAGTAGCTCGGTCGAAAATAGCTAATAACCTCAATATCGCTTATAAGCTTCTACCGGGAGTATTGTGTGAAAGACTGAAGCCCATCGTCAACAAACTGTTTGGTCCTTATCACTGTGGCTTCAGACCTAACAAGCAAAAACTCAACTCTACAAAGCATCATTAACGCTCTGATGTATGGTGCAGAAGCGTGGACGATGAGGATATCTGATGAGTGGACTTTGAGAGCCTACGAGAGAAAAGTTTTGCGAACGACTTATGGTCCCCAACGTGTGGATGAGGACGAATACCGCAGACAGTCTAATGATGATTTGTATCAGTTATACGATGTCATTGACATAGTTCAGAAGAAGAAGAGACACTGGCTACGGTCGCTAAGCCTAAATCGGGGTGTTTGAAAGTTTTTTATGGATTACCCACTGGTGGAGTAGATACAGAGAAAGAGGAGAACATCTTCTAAGGTGGAAGTATCAATTGGAAAATGTCCTTGATGACTTCGTATACCCAAGGCGCCGAATAGCTAGGATAAAAATGGTGCACTATTGTTGATTCAACTATAATCGCGTAAGTGGTGGCTACGCCAAAGAAGAAGAAAATTTTTAAATTAATTAATTTTTCTATTTGTGGTCGCCCCTGGTTAGAGAGTATATAAAGAATTTCTCATAAAAATCCATCAGTCATGTGAGGACGGCTGAAAGTTTAAGGGACCTTCATTTATTGAGAAAACACTGAGACGCATACCAAAAATTGAACGAGGAAATCGGATAGGGTTCAATTTACTGGTGTTAGTCACTTGTATTTTCTACATGACAAAAATTAAATTTTATTTGTCCATTTATTATATGCATTAGCTTCATACCAGTTAAATACTAGTTTAATTATGCATGTTCCATTTCACTTCGCAGAATACAAAAGGTTTGCCTATAATGAGATTGGAATCCTGACTTAAATGCCTGCCAGTATGATACGAGTAAAATACCAGTTCTTTTGGATAATTGTTTGGAATAAATCAGTCTCATAACCGTTAGTGTTAACCTCTAATTTCTAATAACGCCAAATTGCTCTAATAAATGCCAATTGTCCGTTTATGTGTCAGCTCTATACTAGTTAAATACCAGTTCATTTATATATACTGAATTTCGATTTCGTCGAAATAAAAACCAGTTTGCTTATAACGAGGCTGGCATTGTAAAATTCATGGCTGACAGCGGCGATCTCTAACCTACTAATTGTCAATTTACTGTCTTTTCTGCCCATACATATACATTTTGCATGGTATAAGTATTTGTATTGCAATTAGTAATAAAATTCACTTTTGATGCATTATTAAAATTATATGAAATTCCGGCGGCTACACTTTTTTCTCTCATACTCTCATCTACGTGTATGGTAAGTGTTATCTTCTCTCCCAGGATCTATGTACCTACTGACACTCGTACATTACATACTCACAACTGTTTGCCATAAAAACAAAGCTCATTTATAATTTACAAAAAGAAAAGAGAAACACACAATGTAAACACGACACGACGGACATAAAAAGTGGTAGCATCAAAATGGGATAAATTCATATTGTGTTTTTGTGTTTCGTTTTTGTTTGCTTTTGTAAAAGAAAGTGTAATAAAAACGGGGATAGCCGTACAGAGAAGTACACGCACATATACCGTTAAAAATGTAGTATATAGTATAGTACACTCTGTACACTCTGCCATATGTGACATTGTTTACCAAAAGCCGGGCAACCCATCACGTCACGTCGTATGAATAACATGTGAATCCCATCGCTTGAGAGCTTAATGCAAGGATACCATATTGGCTTGTGCAACGCAGTGGCAAACAGTGTGTATGGCTCTGGCGCAAGCTGATATTATGGTGTGGGTGGTGGCAGTAAATGGGGAAGTGGAGCTTGGAGCAGGACACTCACACGGTGAACTGCTATAAACTGGGTCAAGTTTTGCTTCACTGAACGCGTTTAAGTACAATGTAGTATCTGTAAACATATGTACTCGTATATTGAGGCATCACGTTTTTATCAATTACCCAGCAGGGAAAGCTAAGATATATTTTGGCTTTTTATAGCAACTAGCTCACCTGAAATATTTATTTTTAATTGAAATTAATCCCACAATTTACTACAGAAATTTGTCCAATTATGCATCAGCTTCATACTAGTAAAATACTAGTCATTTTTTGCTGTAAAATCAATTTTTAGAAATAAAAAAAATTAATGTTAAATATGTGCCTTCGAATAAATCGTAAACTGGTATAATTTCATCATTTAAATACCAGTTCGTAACTAGTACATTTACTATACTATATTCCTAGCTAAGGTATTCTCGCAAGACAGTTGTGCGAGCACGAAAATATTGCAAATGCGAGGGTGGTGTGTGCCGTGCATGTGTAACAATTTTACTTTTATGCTTAATACTTTCCCTTTCTACTAGTAAATTCTTTTTTATTAGTTGTTCATACGCATGCTGCGTTTACTTTTACTCTCGACAATTTCTCTCACTATAAACTAAACTGTTAATGTATGTAGTTAAGCTTCTTGAAATGCACTCGATTGCTATGAAAAGAACTTTGTTATGAACCGGCAAGTAATGACTTTGGCAAATTACTTTTGAATGGAAATGAAAAAAATTGGAAAAAATTAACTAAAACAAAATTTAGGCTGAAATAAAATATTTTAAAATTAAATATAATTAAATTAAATGAATTGGAACAAAATAAATTAGAATAATATACAAGAATAATATACAAGAAAATAAAATAAAATAAAATAAAATAAAATAAAATAAAATAAAATAAAATAAAATAAAATAAAATAAAATAAAATAAAATAAAATAAAATAAAATAAAATAAAATAAAATAAAATAAAATAAAATAAAATAAAATAAAATAAAATAAAATAAAATAAAATAAAATAAAATAAAATAAAATAAAATAAAATAAAATAAAATAAAATAAAATAAAATAAAATAAAATAAAATAAAATAAAATAAAATAAAATAAAATAAAATAAAATAAAATAAAATAAAATAAAATAAAATAATATAAAATAAAATAAAATAAAATAAAATAAAATAAAATAAAATAAAATAAAATAAAATAAAATAAAATGAAATTACTTTAAATTAAATTAAATTAAATTTGATTAATAAATTTCATTTTAGTTTATTTTATTTTAATTTATTTTATTTTCTTGTATATTTTTCTAATTTGTATTGCAAAATTTTTAACGACAAACAAACAAACAATAGTTCAAATAATTTTCTTGCTAGAACTGAAATCCATATGGTGATTTCAATAAACTCCTCCTTCCATTTTGTTATTTACATTCTACTATGTATTCCTTTTTTCATTTAAGCTCTTTTGTAAGAATCATTTATTTTACATTGATTAAGTTGAATTTTCAGTTACGATATTGTTTTTGTTGTGCACCAACCGCTCTTTGTCAAATTGGTTTAGAACTTTCACAACTTATCACAGAAGTTGTGTTAGAGACTGCCACCACTTAAATCGAAGTGTGGCCATTAAAGCCTTCACTTCACTTAGTGTAGTAACAACAAAAAGTAGAAAAGGCAGATAAATAAACAAAAAAAGTTTTGTGCTTGCAATGTCACAGCGTTGTTTCCTGCAATTCACCAGCACTAGCAACGCAGCCCGACTCGAGCTCTTCTCGAACCGTCGTTATGAGCATTACTATCCATTTTCAGACTGCCCCCACAAAGTTTTCTATTTCATTTTCATTTATCTTCTTACGCTTTCGAAAAATAATGAATGTAAAATGCAAAATAATGACAGCTTGGATAATGATTTTCCTTCGGTTCATTTCGTTGGGTTATTCTTACAAATTGCTCACTCCCCAGAGCCTTGTCTACGCTGGCGTTTACTTCTCGGACTTTCATCTACTCATCAGTTCGTCAGTTGTGCAAATGTGTGGGTGTGCAGATCTAAGCCTTGTTCATTTATTTTCTCCAAAGTCATTGATGTTACCACTTAAATGGATTCCGATTGCATAGTTGCCACCCGAATTTGTAGTAGGAACTTTGGAGGAAATTGTGGGGGTCTTTTGTTTTTTTGTTGTCTGGTTTTGTCCCTTTCAAAGATAGTAATGATGATGAGCTTAAATTGATGAAGTTGAATTTGTTGTTTTTTCTTTCTCTCCCATTGTTCTTTTTGTCTGTATAATGAAAGTGTGAAAGAGTTTTTAACAACGTCTCTTCCCGCTTTCAGTTTGTTTTCATGCTCAAGTTGATTATGTGCCTGCAGCCGGCGCTGCTGCTAACGTTACGAAAGGATGACTTGACTCGTTCCGCAGAAGAGTAATTGGTTTATTGACGGCTGTAGCTGACTGCCAGCCGGCAAACTGTCTTAAAGTTTCACGCGCTTGCTTTGCTTTGTGGTTTCGTTAGTTAGTTTTCGAAGAAGTTGAGTCTAAATGTTGATGTTGTTGGTGACCACAGCGTTGGAAATTACTTTGCACTTGCACTTGATTAATTGAATTTGTTATGAGAAAATAAGGTAAAGCAAGTAATATTTTTCTAAACTTGTGAGAAAGTTTATACAGTGATTGAGGAGTTTGAAATCGAATAAAGTGAAAGGAGATAGTTGAGTCAAGTTAAAATTTAGTGAGAGAGTTGAGAGTAGGAAGGTCGGAAACGGTAGAGTTGATTATTTTCAGTAGAGGAATCTGTAGAGTGAATGGTCATGGTGCAATGATGATAAATAGTAGGATGAGAGACGAACTGAGATTGGGTTGAGAGATATATACATAGTTCATGCCTACTTTAGTTGTTCGCAGCTATCGCATAAACTTGAGTGGATGCTCTTACAATTTCCGTCTCATGAGCCGTCTCTTCGTTGGCTGAGCTTAAGGTAGAGACCGTTTTGCGGTCTTTCTTTTTTTGTCATTTAAATTTGTATACTCGGCTGTACCATATATACGTATACAGTGTGTACGAATTTCAGTTAGCAAATTTTACAAAATTAGGAGATTTTTGCAGAGACCGAAAAAATAATACTCAGATAGTGCAAAATCTGGCTGCAGCGTACTTCCCAATCAAACTACAACAATTTTAGCCTAGTCATCAAAGATGTCTATATATGGTCAGGCGTATTCATGATAAAACAAAGCAGCTTTTTACTGATCAACGTCTTGTTATGGGCTTATTTGTCGCCAGTAGAGCAATGAGAGCTCATACAGGGATGGTCCAGTCTCACCATGCACTCACCATCAGCTCTTATTTGCCATCAGTTTTAGGCCTTAAAGTCATTAGTGGAGGTTAAACGATCTTTGAACGCATATTCTGTTCCACCCGAATTTAGTCTTCCTTACTTGTTTGTATGTTTTATATATTTTTATTATACATTTTTTTATGTATTTTTTATATATTTTTTTATATATTTTTTAATTTTTTTATATTTGTTTCATATTTTCCTTTGGTTGCATATATTTTATTCATTTCATAACCACAAAATTTTCGCTTGACTTCATTTAATTTATCTACATTTTTCCCCAAGCATTGTTTGCAGCAGCTAATTCATCACTCTTTCCTTTCGCCCCCCTCCAACAACCCCTAAAAAGCATATTTTACCTTAAAATTGCTTTAAGAATTTTAAAGTTGCAACCAAACAAACAACAAAATTTTAATATTTGAATGTTGCAAGTTAGCAATATGTGAAATTCTTACCAACACCACGTATATACGTAAATTTTGCAATGCAAAAACAATCATTTTTCATGTGAAACTTGCCAAGCAAAATGTATATTGCTTGATCGCTCGTTGCATGATGCTGGTGAGAATTTGTTTTATAAAGCTTGCCACACATGCCACACAGTTTCAACTGTCAACAGTCAACAGCAAAATAAATTTGGTTATATATGTGAATGTACTTGTATATATGCATAACCATCTAGCGGTTTCTGTTGCAGGTGACTGCAAATTCTTTGCGGCCAAACAATTTGTTGTAAATATTTAAAAGAAATAGAAGTCGAATAGAGGAGTGAAATGGAGGAAAAAAGGAAAGTGCGGGAAAAGCAAATACAAGGAATAAGAAAATAATTTACGAAAATCAGTTCTTCATGCCAGAAATAGGGGAAATAGTGCATAATTAAACAATATTGTAGCATACTTTACGGCGCACACACCTTTAGCAGCTGTTTGCTGGCATTTATTTAAGCTTTAAACTTTCTCACTTTTAGTTATAGCAATTTGCTAACTCGCATTTAACTTTTCAGTCTTACTATTTTCCTGCTTTTTTCAAATCCCTCTCTCCCCCTCTCTCTCTCTCTCTCTCTCAGAAAACAACAAAATTTATTAAGTGACAATAATATTGTTGACCAAAAATAGTTTTCCTCTTCCTGACTTAGCTATAAATGCACTCAACACACACAGCAATAATCATAATTAATACTTTAAAAGTTGTTTTCCAACAACAAAAACAACAATAAAATACTGCAAAGCACGAAAACTACATTTTATCTGTGGGCACTTACAACTTTAATAGTTTTTGTTACCAAATAAGCAACATATTTTGTTACTGTTTTTGTTCTTTTTTGTTGTTGTTAGAATCTTTTTCTGGTGCTGTTGGCTACTTAAAAACCTCTAACTTTACAGATAAATTTCTACTTCATTTGATATTTTACTGTCGATATTGAAGCTCGTTTTGCTCTTCTTCGCTTGCTAGTCACGTCAGTTTCTTTTCAGTTCACTGCGAAGAACGTCTAAAATGGAATTTGTTGTATTTTTGCAGTGCCAAAGTTGCAAGGAGTTGTAGGTCACTATCTGTGTGCTGGCGAGCTTTCGAATTGTTATTGAAAAAAAAAAAATTTTTAGGTTTGTGAATTTTGACTGTTTTTCATATATGTAGATCCGCAGTGTTTAAGGAACAACTGTCTTAATTATAAATCTTAATCTCAATTTTTTATCTTCAATGATTTTCTGCAGCAATTCTTTACTTCAGATCATTCAAGGTTCGCACAAAAAGTATTTTGGGTTCTTCCAAAAATATTTTTTCTCAGTGAATATCTTCAAGATACTATACTCATGAAGTCTATTCTAAAAAACTGAGTTATTTTTGCTGAGATGGGCAGCTTATCTGTTACCAGACAAACCATAAGCGACACCTCTAAAGTAAGAGTACTCTGTGTCCTGTTAAGGTATCTCACCGTAAATATGATACTCTTCGAACTGAGAAGCATTGCTTGTGGAAGGAACGCCATCGCCCTCACAGCGCCAGAGAAATAAGGTCTAGATTATCACGTCGCGATATCGTGCACCAGTAAGAGTCACTGCTTGAACAGCCTCATTTTGAAAAAAAATTATACAATTATAAATCTATACCCAACAGTGACACGTTGTGGGTGCATTTGTTTTTCGACAATCCATTCAACAAACTCTCTACATGCTCGCTAGACTTCAGTTGTTGTTGTTGTTGTTGTTGTTGTTGTTGTTGTTGTTGTTGTTGTTGTTGTTGTTGTTGTTGTTGTTGTTGTTGTTGTTGTTGTTGATTCTGCTGCTGTTGTTGTTGTAGTTGTTGTTGTTGTTGATGTTACCTTTTAGCACTTAATTTGTATTCAACCAATTGCTCAATGCCAAGTGTCACTTTGCAAACGCTTTTGCTGCTGCAGGTGTTGAAATTAAATTAATTCGGCGTCATTCATAATTTCATTTTAAGCTGTAAAATTGTATTTAATTTGATAATTTAAATAAATACACACATACTCGTATAGCGAATTATGCGCTGACATGGCAACTTTTATGTGTAGTACAATAAAATTTTGTATTTATTATAAATTAACGCCGACAGGTTCACAGACCTTTCAATTGTTGTTCGCAGGACGCAATGCCAATAAAAAACTTCGAGCTCAAGAGTATTATACTTCATCATACATACTTACTTACATATACGTACATATATATTGACACACTTGCTTATAAATTGTACATAAATTGACATTTCAACGCATAAATTCAATTGCACAGCAAAAGTAACAAAAAAAAAATTTAATATTTTTTCATATATTTGTTTGTTTAACGCGCAAGCTGCTTAATCCTGCGGAGAATACAATTTTTTTTTTGCATTTTATTTCTGGCAGTTTACACATTTTATTTTATTTTATTTTATTGTAGTTTTATTCCATACATACATACCATATACGAATATACATATTTATCTCATATTTTCGCACGTGCGGCAACATAATTGCATTAAATATTCAACGTGATATGGATACTGATAGTAACCGCGAATGCAAAAGGAAATACGTGGAGGATGGAGGTAGATTTTATTAAGCTCAATATACTGTCTACAACAATAATATGTGCATATGTATATAATTCCACATGGAAATAGAGCCATTGTTAAATAAAATATTAAATCTATATGTATTTCCGCCGATTTAACAAACCAAAATGCGCAACACTCACAGCTCTACTTCTCACACACGTGCGTATTTGCATATTTAAGGATAAATATGTTAATAAATTTAATAAATAATAAAAGAAATAACCAAGTTTGCATGAATAACAAATAAGCAATATTATCACATATTCCATAATAAAAATAAAAATCGTCAGAATAGGATATTTCAAAGTTCCTCAACATTCTCAGTACATTCTGATAAAACAAAAACCTACATAATAAGAAAAAAACTAGTACAACCTCTCCATAGATTTTTTTGTGAACTAAGTTTGGGCTGAAATCATTTCATCAAGACAAATCCGCTTCTGCCCAGACGAAATAGCTCCGAAACCCTTCTTTCAGACGGCGTCCAGTAGGCTCTGAAACTCGAACTCAAATTTCACCGATCTTTGGATTCGGATTTTCATGTAAGGGCATTTTGGTGCATAGAATACGAATATGATTTCGAAAAATGGCGAATGTTCTTGGTATTTTTGATTTCAATAAAAAAAACAAACGTACGATTTTGAAACAATAAAAATACATTTGAGGAACAGCAATGAATAAATAAAATAAAATATTAATTAATTGAAATTCCGCGCCAATAATGGTCTGTGATTACTTGTTTCTTCCTCTTCAGGCTTCTTACTGCGAAATTTTCCATTTTGCACTTTTAATATGATTTACGTTTCAACACCTAATTTCGAAATACTCTTTCAAGTAAAACGCAAAAACGTGCTAAAAGTCATTGCTAAATCGCCTTAATACTCAGTCAAAATTACTTTTTATTTATTTATTTTTTTTTTTTTGGTATGATTTTATCTTAAATTAATTACACCAATTAATTTCCTAAAATTAAATGCATAGTTTTCATTTTACACACAAATTAAATTCTTATTTAGTCAAGGTTGTGATTGCTATACATGGCTTTATATATATTTATTTACCAAAGAACTACCTATTATCTTAATAAATTACTTTTGAGTGTTGCTTTTAAAATACAAAATTCAATAAAATTAAAGTAATTTGTCTAAATAATTTCTTCTTTTCCTATTTTTGAGTAAAACATGAAAGGCTTTTTGTTCTCTTTAGCGCGCCATGACTTTGATCTCCAAGCGCGTAGGACTAAAATGTATTTTTCGAAAATAAATAGACGCCTTTGATTGTTATTTATAAGTGAGCACTTGTACTTGTGTATGTTTGTATGTATTTACATTTGTATTTTTTTAATTTTTTCTTTTGCAATTTCATTTTCGGCACTAAAGCCTTCAAGTCTGGCATGTTTATTTTATTTTTTAATTATTTTTTTTTCTACTATTTTTTGTTTGCTTTTAAATTTTGCTTATTTGATTTCTATGCTCTTTGGACACAGCGTGGGAGCGGAATTTGCTTTCAAGTTTTCATTCAAGACTTTTAATTAATTTCTATTAATTTGTGCAAATATATACGAGTATATATGAATATACATAGATATATATGATGTGCTGATGTACTTTCATGTAGATATATATTATGTAGTTAATAAATACATTTTTAGGTAGAAATTATTGAAATATACATATATTACATATTTATTGTTATACATTTCCTATTTTTCATGTCTTTATTCTTTTATTTAATTATTTATTTATTTCTGTTTTTTATTTACGATTTTTTTATTAAGAATTATTTTATTTAATACTTTTTTAACTACGTTTGCTTATTTATTTTTTATTTTATTTTTTTATTTATGTTTTATCCATATTTAATATCTTCCATATTTTTTTTTCTTTAATTTTTTTTTTCTAAAATAATTTTATTTATTTAATTTTTTATATTTAATTAATTTTTTTAATTTTTTTTTATATATTAATTTTTTATTATTTATTTATATTTATATTTATTTGTTTTTTATTAATTTTTTGTGTTTTATTTATTTTCTATTTTTTAATTAATACTTTTTAATTACTTTTATTTATTAAATTTTTAATTTTTTTATATTCTTTTTCTTACTTTTTATTTATTTATAAATTTTTTATCCTTTATTTATTTCTTTATTTGATTTTTTATTTACTTATTTTTTATCAACAATAATTTTTTTATTTATTTATTATTTTTTGATTAATAATTTGTTTAATAAGTAAAATTAATATTTATTTTTTTATTAATTTAGTAAGTTTTCTGTTTACTCATTTTTTATATTTTTTTAGATATATTTTATTTATTTATGTATTTTTTACTCATTATTCTTTATTTTTTTTTTGTATTTCTTTATTAATTTTTTATTCCTTATTTATTTATTTCTTTATTTAATTTTTTTATTTATTCTATTATTTATTTTTTATTAGATAATCCGTTTTTTTTACTTATTATTTTATGTTTAATTTTTTTTTAGTTACTTATATTAATTTTTTATTTATTTATTTTTTATACATTTTTTTACTTTTTTTGATTTATTTTATTTTTATTTTTGAGACATTTTTTATTTATTTATTAATTTTTTACTTATTATTCTTTATTTATTTTTTATTTAGTATCTCTTTATTTATTTTATTTTTATATTTTATTTTGCTTGTATTCTTTAAGACGTTTTATTATTTATTTATATTTTTATTTAATATTTTTTCTTTTTTTCAATGATTATTTTTTGATCATTTATTTTATATTTATTTCTTATTTATTGATTTTTTTTTTTGAGAAATACTTGTTTTACCAAATCCTTCAAGGAAGAGCTGTTCAACCTTCTCATTTCACTCCCAGCCTTTAGGTTACAAGTATGTATGTACAGCGCACACCCTTCCTTTAGTTGAAGAATTTTCCAATTATTATGTTAATTTCACACAGACGCCCAACAGAAAGTGTCATTAATACTAATATATTGCCAAAAATATTCCACGTCAGATTGAATACAAGAAGTTAATCTTCACATGCTTACCCTTAAGGAATCCAAGTTTTCTCATTAAAATTCAGGTCACAACTGACAGCGCGTCATTGACTTTTCCAAAATATTCCAAATACGCCAGCCACTGCACTGTTTTCTTTGGTTGCCTTTGTTATTCAAATATCCATGAAAATGTACTTTGCAGATTTTCTACACATCAAATTGTCATTACTTGCGAGATTGAAAGCAAACTTTTCATCATACTCCTATATACACCCTCATGTATGTATGTATGTATTAATGTACATAATTTCAATTCTTTAACACCCATTTGCTGAGCTAGCTTTCTATTCACATACAGAACTGTCAAAATCAGCTGTCAGCAATGCCACAAAATACTTAATTACATTTGCATGTGACAGCGACAGACAGACAGAGAACACTCGCTCGCTTGTTTTTTCTCCATCCAACGCATTTCTCATTTACACAAACTTTGCGTTACTAAAAATCAACACTGTGTATATATGTATGTATATAAACGCCCACTTAAGCGTCAAGTGTCATTGCAGCCGTCAAATTAATGAATAGTTTTTAAGAATAATTTTCTAGATTTACTCGTTTGAAGGAATAAAAATCTCATAATACTATTCATCTTCATAAATATTTATAGGTAGGTATAGTGCAGCGGCTAAGCATCTTTACATATTTTATATTAAATAACTTAGAGAGAATGCTTGACGTCCATACAAGTCAAGAGATACCCCCGAACTACCTACATGTCGACCCTGCTCTTGAGATGGTTTGAGAAGGATCCCACCCAAAAAGTATACACTAGGCGTTTTCCTCGATATCGATGAGGCTTTTAATATTCTCTTATCCAAGATAGTCATGAAGGCACTTGGAGCGCACTTAATAAAACTAGTGAAATCTCTGTTAGGAAATCTCGCTCATTTACCAAAAGGTAAATATAAACCTTTCTTTCTAGCGAAGTTAAATACCTATGCAGTTCATACCTGAATACCGAATTCTATAACATTCTCGAAAACGGTGGACTTCACCAAATCTGTTTTCGTCTTTGAAAACACTTTCTCAACAAAAATTTCAGAGAGGAATGTATGGGAAATTATAACAATGAAGAAGAGGCTTCCCGACCACTTCAGTGTCGTTCAAGCCAAACTTACTGCAATAATGCAAGCCGCTTCATGATTACTCAACTCTAGTATAGTATCTCAGAGATGAGATGAGATGTAGGAAAAATTAAAAAAACTCGGCTTTGTGCGAGACAATCGTAGTTTGGGGTCCTGGACATACACACATGCCAAGAAACTACGAAACCCACGAACTAGCAAGAAGGGGTGCAATCCTATTCACGGATCTCTTTCCTCTGGAAAATACCAGCTGAAATCAGTATTCGCCAGAAGACAGAGTGAAACCAGTATTACAAACAGAGTTAAGTCTCTACTCCTTCTAAGCAGACCCTCCACGTAATAACCGGATACTGTTTGATGGAGACTCATGATAGAAGTTTGGGCTACTGCACTTATGACTTCTATCCCGACAATAGTGACACGGACGAGTAGGAGTCGGAAAAGCACTACCCCTGCCACTGCCCGGCGCTAAGTGCGGCCCGATAACGTTTCATCGGTAATTTCCTACTTGACTGGCTTGCAGATATTGCGTCAGCAAGCGTGAATAATCTCGTGGTTTCAGCATCTAGGAAGGTGAGAAGAATCTCTTTTTTTTGTTTTATTGTTTTTTTTTTTATTTTTTTCTTAGTTTTTTCTTGTGCATTTATTAATTCCTTTGTTGCACTAATAATAATTTTCAATAAAGACTTTCTCCCAGCGTCGTCATGTCCGCGACAACTCAACAGCTGCTTCGTCATTGCCAGGCAAAAGTTGTGCTGTCAGCGTGGTGCGCGTTGACAGCTTGACAGAGTGGTTGTGGAAGCTTTATCGGAGTGAGCGAATGAATGAGTGACTCCCACATGATGGCAAGCAGGCAATGTCAATTTACGTATTTGCGACGTCATACTTTTTGATGGATCTTTTTATTTAATTTTTTTTTATTTTGTGGAGTTTAAGTGTGTCTGAGTGCTGCCAAATAATTGTCTGCAACTTGCAATTATTTTAATGGGGTGGGATGGGTCAAGAAAACCAATTCTATAGTTGAAACCACAACAACTGCTAATCATTGGACTGTCGAGCAATATTAGTTATAAAGAAACAGATCTGTCTGAAGATGGCGTATCCAGCAAGGCTGTTATAATGGTTTCATTGAAGACCTGGATCGCATCTACATAAGATCTTCAGTTCTATATTGTGCCGACAGTAGCCGTGCCTGCTATATAGGTCTCTGAAACTGCTGACTGTGAGTGCCAGCGCTGTAACACTCACAGTCAGCATCTTGCGGGAGGTATGAGGTTTCTGTTCTTTCCCCGACTTAGCCCACTCAAGCGTCTGCAGCCTGTTTCTTTACATTCTCTTCGGAGTAAGTTTGTTAGTACCCAATGTGTTAGGCCAAAAAAAAATTTTTTATCTTTAAGAATTCAAAAAAAACATGAAAAATGTTTAAAACATTTCATATTTAAAAATTAAAAATAACGCTCTTCACTGTTTCACTTCAAGCTCCGAGTTTCCTCGAAACTTAAGAAATTTCCTAAATAACGGTAATATAATAAAGGAATACCTCACGTACTAAGAGGACATGATTTAAATTGATGACGAACCCGCGAGTTGAGAGAATTTAAAATAATGAATGAAAACTTCAAAAGAATTTCCAACGTATCTTGTATGTATGTATGTGTGTATGTATATGGAAATTTTTTAAAAAACTTTTCAAAGCTAAAGACTAGGCAACCAACATGAAATTTCTTTATTTTTCTCAACACTTTGACAACTTTTGTACAAATCACGGAAATTCACTGCAAATGAAACTTCCAAAAAGTACCGAAAAATAAAGTGAAAAAGAAAAAATTTCGAAAAAGTTTCACAAACACCCACGTATGGATGTCATTAAATATTCCTCCACCGGAACCAGCCTATGAAGTGTACAGATTTACAGCCAAACATACATAGGTACATACAAACATTTTTACAAAGTCTACAAAGCTTAAAACGAAATGCTTTTGTAGGCGCAACGAATTAAATTAAAAAAAAAAACATACATAAAAACAATAAAAATTAAGACAAAAAGAAACAAAAACAAAATCTTAAGCTAAAATCTTCAAAAGAATTCTACACGACGCTTATTTAGCATCAATCAAAACAGTGTTGAAGTATTCAATGTACAAGAAAATAATAATAAAAAACAACAACAACAAAAAAAAGACATGTGTCCATTATAAATTTTAGGTTGCTTATAAAAGAGGTGCTTAGCGGAGACGGTGGATTTACTTGGTTGGATATGACAGAGAGAGCAGATAAAAGTCGGCGTCTAACGATAGAAACTTGTCAAATAAACATCAAAGATTTGTGCGCCGCTTTGTTGTTGGCAACAAAAACAAAAAACAAAAATCTTTTTGACATGTTAAAATATATTTTACGCACATACATATATACATATGTATATGTATACTTATGGAAACACTTAATGATTCTTCAGAAATGATACCTTTTATTATTGTCATACTAATAAAACTACATACTAACATACATACTACATACATATGTATATGAGCAACGTCAAACTAAAAGCGAAGTGAAGATGCTTTGATAAGTAGCGCTCCTAAGCAAATAATGTACATACCTACATACATACATATAAACATATACATATATCTGAACATGCAGAATCCATCAGTTGAGTATGAGTTGCACTCTTCAATTTTTTTATATTTTTTATTTTTTTTATATTTTTTTCAATTTTTTTTTTTATTTTTTTTTTAATTTTTTTTATATAACATTTTTATTGTTTTACTTTATTTATTTATTTTTTTTTTTTTTTGAAAAAACCCGACATCGTCATCAGGGTGTTAACACATTAGAGACGTGACAAAAATGCCATTCTCATTCCGCACAGTCACTTCAACATCAATTTTTATTAAGCGTACACTTGCGTTGCAAGTAAATTAACACGTAGCCAACAACAACAACAACAACAACAACAACCACTACAATAACGGAAACTAAAATCTTTGAAAGGAGAAACTCAAATTAGAAAGAAATTTGTTGTTGCTTGCGACGAACGAAGTATGATTTAATGATCTTCGCTTGTGCCGATGCGACGACGTCCTCAATGAAGCCACGTTGCCGTGCCGTAGGGCGTTACGCTAAGTGTGAATTAAGCGCAAAAGTTCAAAGTGAATTTTTCTTTAAGCATTTTTGTTGTTTTTGTTTTTTTCACTTATATTCATTGCCACCTAAGAAAAGTGCGAACTGACAGTTTGAATTTTTTTTTTGTTTCTTTTTCTTTATATTTGGCATTATTTGCACGAGTGTCAAGGTGTGAGAGAGTAATGGCGGCGCTCGTGTTGTTAACTCCACACGTGCTTCGTCATATTGTAGTCTATACTAGTGCGTATGTATGTTTGTAGAGAAAGATGAATTATATTGACACTTTAAAAGCTGTTTTTGGGGTGATACATACATATCTATATCCGTGTGTATATTGAAGACAAAGAAACTGAAAATTCTAAATTATTAAAAATACTTATATATGTATGCATGTAGCTTTGTAACCGATGGAGCAATCTTCGCTCGGCCTTCTCCAATTTGCGATGTGCGTATTGATGGTAATGGAAGGACCTACAGTTTATATTGTACTAAGGTGCCTCCGAGTGACTGATAGCCTTTTTATGAAGAACTTTTTTTTCATGAAATATACTCGGAGAGCTTGACGCTCGCTGCTGAGACGTGACCGCAATTAGAAATATTAATACATTTTTTTTTTGTATTTTTTAAATTATTTTCTTACATTTTAGGATGTTGGTCGAACTAGAACTCGATCCCCTAGCTAAACGAATGTCGGCTATCGATGCCATTCGTTTGTAAAGATCCGTTTTTATGATTCCTCGAAAGGTTTGTGGCAAAAGAAATTTTCGAGAAGTGAACCAGGGAATGACCCATTTGAAAAATCGTATTTATTGTTCGGTTTTCCTGAAATTCATTACATATTTGGCTTTTTGCTTAGATTGAAAGTAAGATCTTCCCACTCTCCGGGAAGTGGACGAAGCACCAAACCTTTCGAGAATCGAGTTCTTTTTATCAGAAAGTGAGCCGATCTATATAAAAAAATATATATATAGGCTTTAGCAGCGGATAAGTGAGTCAAAAATATAATAAAAAAATTAGTATTTGGTTTTAGATGACGTTTAATTTGAGCTTGTACATAGTCATTCTTTGCCATACCAATTAGAATAAAAATCTAACAAAATATAGAAGGTCACAACTTCGTGTGGCTGCGACTGCTAGTATATATTTTTATTTTAATTTTATATTTAAATTTATTTTTTTATTGCACATAATTCATTTGTTTGTATTTCTCTTATATACACTCTTCTAATTTAGTCTTTATTTTCTTATATTTTTAGGTGAGTTACAAGCATCTGTGATTGAAATAGATTTTTTAACAACAGATTTCATCATTAATGACAATAAAACGCTGTAAGTAACATACATATTTTTTTCTTTCTTTCGAAACTCAACTTTTCTCGCTTTAATTTAACGACTTCGGATAAACTACAGAGAGATTATTATTCAGGGTTAATTCGAGCTTCAGTAAATTGGGTGTTATCGAGAGAGATCGATTTAATGAGCCATGTTTTCTAAACAGAAAACCTAAGAAATTTCAGATTAATCCCATAGACTTCCGATGATTGGCCTTACAATTTATTGATCGTAATCGCAAAGGCCAATGGAACGGGAGCTGAAACCGCTTAAAATGGTATGGAAGATCAGTCAAAATAATCGGAATTAGATGTTGCTGTTATAAGCACTTTCTCAACTTTTAATTTTTCCACTGCTGATCAAAATCTTCATTCACTGCTTGATGCTTTAAACAAAATTCCTCTGCTAGCGGGCACTGCTTCGACTGCTTCCCAAACTAAAGTGTTTTCGTCCATGCAGACGACATGGCTGAACCACCGTAACCGCCGGCTCTTGACTCGCTGAACTATGTCTATGTCGCCAACATTGAATTGTCTGCAGTATACGTCATCGTTGAGTATCTCAACATCTTCCACGTTTCCGCACCATTCATCAGGACAGGAATGTTGAGGTACTTGTAGAGTTTAATTTTTGTTTGTCTGGAAAAGAATGTGCTTTTCAATTGAGTATTCCGCCTACAATTGGTCTACGGTATTTGGCTCATAAATCTTCAAAAAAAACTTTTCTCTCAAAGACTTACAAAACTCGACTCATTTCATGATGTCAACGTCCATGCTTCTGCACCATAAAGTAGGTTAGGAATAATGAACTACTCGTAGAGTTCGTGAAGAGAAGACTTTACTCCAAAGTAGTAAGCTTTGGCAAGAGTGTTTCTGCATTGGACTTCCAGACTGACATTGTTATTGGTGTTTATGCTGGTTCCTGGATTGACGAATTCGTCTGCAACTTTTAAAGTGATGACTGTCGACAGTGACATATAACATATCTTCGTGTCCTCATTAGACACATTCGCCTCACATCGTTATCCAGCCTGGAGAAAGTAGAACTTATGGCGTGCGGTGCTTGGAGCCAATAAGAAGTCACACGAAAACGAATAGCTTTGTCTGAAACTTCGCTTGGTACCAAATTCCTTGGGGAGGTCCTTCCTGAATATTAGGAGTTCTAATAACTCAGCTTGTAAGTCATAAGCTATCGCCCCTATATTATTCCTTCAATGAACGTTCGAGGTTCGCTTCGTCATAGTTAGGTGTTACCTTCTTAAACTGAGTATTCTCAGGGCATCAGGCTCTAGATCACGCTTCTTTGGGTTCTACAAGAGTATGATCCGGTCTTGAAACCTTTTTGTTGCAATTTTGATCATAACTCTTGCCGGCAAGCATTCGAAGCTTCTCATACTCACGAATTTCGGCCCCTCACTTACTCTGTCTGCGCTCTTCAACTCTCGGCATCTGTTCCACGCAACATTGCGAGGTAGGGGCCATCTGTTTTCTCTACGTTGCAGCTCGAAATTCTCCATTTTCCAAAACCAACTATATTTTTTAGCGAATTTTGCTTTCCAAAATTTTAAATTAAAAGTTTTAAACATTTAATTTAAATTACAAAAAAAATAAAACAAATTAAATTATATCACAAAACCACACCTTTTTCCCAAACACAAGTCTGCTGCAGACAGTTTCATCAAGTTTCCATTGAAAAACAATCAGAAAAACTAATTTACGAATGAAGAAGATACCACATGCAGTAGAGAAAACCAATTGTGAAGAACACTTGAGCACAGACAGCAATCAAATATAAGTAAAATAACCAAAAAAATACTAGTGCAGACACACATACATACATAGGTACATATATGTATACTATTTCTGTCTGTCCATAGCCATATGTTGATAGGTAAGTGCCCAAAGCTTCGCATGTCTGTTGTGGGTTCATATGGAAGAGCATATGATATATGTACCATATGTATGTATGTATGTACGCACATGAGTAGACACAAATTGAATTGTCTTGTCGAAAATCTCAAGCATGTACAAAAGAAAAACAACAATTGACAAATAAACACATTTATATCTTTGGGTATATACCAATATACTCGTAAGTATGTATGTATATAGCTGTGCTTCTTCTCACTGAATATAGTAAATATTTGTTATTGTCATATTTGTCAAACAATTACATACCTATGTATGTATATTGTGTGTGTGTTTGCAACAAAGTTTTGAGCGAAAATTTCGGCAAAATATTTCATATATGCATATACGTATGTATGTATGTAAGTATAGAGTTATACATTTCGTTTATTCAAAAGTACAGGGCTGTATTTTGACCTCAGTTAAACCAAAGATTTTGACATTCGTCAAGTTAAGGCTAAGATACCCCTCAATATGTGCCAAAAAGTGGTCGAAAATTACCTTAAACAGTTCGAAGTTTGCAAAAATTCACGAAGCGTTCGTTTGAATGGTGTCGCATTTCCTTTGGGGAGGTTCAAACTTTATAACTGAATAAAACTTTCATGAAAAAAATGTTTTTATTTAAGTTTATTTTCGAAACTGCAAAATGTATAACCCTATAGTATATCGTACCTTAGATTAAGCACTTTAAGCATCAGTGCTGAGCAATCGTCTGTTATTTGTTTCTACTCCCTGCAACTTTTTTTTCAGTTTCACTGAAACTATTTCATTTCTTATTTGGCAGGTTCGTGTTATTTTCCTTTTGGAAATGAGTTAAAAAAAATAAAAAAAATAAAATTTTGTGAACAACAAATTTGAGCTAAAGCTATACTGCTTCTCGATGTTTTTTACTTTGTTGTGTTTTGTCGAATGCAGCGACTTTGTTGTTTATCAAATACTTTTGTTTTTTTTTTGTTACTTGTTGTGTTGTGTGACTTTTATGCTAGACTGTTGGTATTTGCATACCTTTTCAAATGTCAAATAATACTTTTGTCTAGTGCTTTGATGTTCAAATATCATCAAATGTCACCTCTTTGCTTTCATTTTTAACTTTGCGTAAATATTTCATTGAATTTTCTTTGGTTTTAGAATTTAAAGTTAGAAAAGGAAAAAAATATATTTTTTTTGACTAGGTACATTTTTGTTCATCAGTTTGAAAAATGTACATTTCATGTTTCATTCTCATTATTGAAATTCTTTTGAAGATTTTGGAATGTCTAAGAATTGAGCAACTCTATTAATAGCACTTTGATATTTACATATGGTATATATTTATTTATATATAAGGGCCGACGGATCACCCCACGACCTAAACCACTGAAACTGAGAAAGTGTGTTCTGCATATGACGTAGGCATCTGATAAGAAAGGATTTTCTGGGATTTCCGATATCCGATCTATTCGAAAAAATCGAAATTATTTTTAATTCGTTTGATTTTCATGAAATTTGGTACATTGGACCTTAATGCTTTGGAAACGACAACGGAGAGACTGTCGCTATCAATTCGGTGCGTTATACCAACATCCAAAATATTAGAAAATTATTCCCTACACCTCGTCAAGGAATTTAAGGCTCTTCGAGCATATTTTTGATGTGAAATAAGAGCTGCTCATAAAAATCCAGCGACCGTGCGGTGGCGTCTTAGTATGCAGTGTAAGTCCCTCCATTTGTTGGAAGAAACATGAAGACACACACCACGAAATTGGTGGTGAAGATCGGCTAAAAATCGCTTCAGCGGCTACAAAGTTCCAATTATATGATTTTAATAATATTTTTTGCTTAAAATAAAAATCTTCTTTGCTACAATAAAACTAATCTTCATTACCGTTGTATTGCTGAAATTTTAGTTAACTCTGTTAGCCATTCTTTCAGCCAACACTTCACCAACAAGCACTCAACATGAAATCCAAATTAGTTAAACAATGGAACACTTAACAAAGTGCAAAACTATTACACTTTACTTTGTGTAAAATTTCATTTATATTTTAAAGCAATTCACTTTATACGCTGTACTCTGAGATCCCACAAAATCGCACAAAATCCCATGAACAACTTGCTCTTTATTTTATTTCATTATTTTTTTTTTTGTGAGAGAGAAACTTCCTCGCCACCAACTCCGCTATCAATTTGCTCTGCATCCTTTTGTAAAAGTTTTGCCAATCCTTTAAAAATATATTTCCTTTTTTTTAGTTTGCTATAATTGCTTCGTTTTCGGGCACTTTTTTGATTTCTTTTTTTTTTTTTGTGAATTTGAATTTGAATTCCACCAACTTCCATGCTTAATGCCGCGCCGCTCAGATTCAACAATAGTTTTTTTTTTGTTTTGATTGTAAGCAGCAGTAACTTCGTATTTTGCTTTGCGGATCCTACAATGTGAGCAAACTGCTACTGCTGCCGAATTAATGCTGCTCCACCAGTGGAACTTTTTTTTCCAGAACTTATTCATCCTTTCGAAAGTCATTCTTTCCCACTTCTGAATTTTGCAAAATGTCTGACTTTTAATTGCATAAAATTATTTCAGATAAATGTGGCACTTTGTGGGCCACTCAAGCAGCAACTCAAGGGTTATGAGAATGAGAAGGAGCTGAAGGGAGGAGGGTGAGGAGGAGGGGAGGAGGCAGCACAGTTGTGCTCACTTCTACCGTTTTTTAGTATATTTGTATATATGTTTTTTTGGTTGCTTCTGACTTTTGTTTTTACTATTATTGTTGTTGTTTATTATGGTATGGTTGGTTGCTTTGCTGCTGCTGCTCCTGCTGGTGGCACTTGTTCGTAAAAGGGATTTTTAACACTTAACGAATGAGTTGCGAAAAACATAAGCGTACAACAGTGACAACAAACATTTTACAGCAACACCAGTAGCAGCAACAACAGCAACAACAACAACAACATCAACTGCTGTTAACAATTAGCAAAAGTAATAAATGTGGCGAATGAAAAGCGTGTGAAAGACTGCCATTAAATGGAAAACTCGCGAAAAAAGAAAAAAAACAAAAACAAAAAGCATACACAGAAGAGTATGAACAACCAAAAAGCATGCAAAAGAGAATATAAAATAGACACGAAGTACAGTAGCGAGGGCGAGGTGAGCTTCATTTGTAAGCAACAGCTGTTGTCCTCGTTATAATATTCTATTCTCCCGTTTTTTTTTTTTTTTTTTTTGTTACTGAAATTCCGTGTCAGCTAAGCGCGAATAACTCTATGGAGGAGGGGAACGCTTTCAATTTTTTTTTTTATCTTAGAAATGAGGTCAACATTGGTGTTATTTGTCCTACTGCCTTTGTTATGCTCACACGTGGGTGGCACAGACAGCAGCATATTTTCTTTTTTAATTAGTCAACAGCTAGTGAAATGATGTTTTTTCGTTGGGTTTCCAGCTTCGCTGTTTTTGCGGACACTTGAAAAATGGCATTTTGTTCAACGCCTCACATTGGCAAAGAACTAATGCACACAGATATGCACGGCTCATAAGGATAGAGGAATAGGATCTCACAACTACCTTTCAAGGGTGGGAGCAGTTCCTCGCCACCTCTAAATAATTATGAACTAATTTGTAAAGGAGTAACATCTCGCCCTGACCTTCCTAGAGGTGGGGTTCGCCGGCGATAGATGGATGGATGGATTTTGAAATTACCAAAGTCGCTTAAGATCTCATCAATGTTTGTGTAGGGAAGTCTTAAACTATTAGTGGGACTAATATCCGTTACCGAGAGATCTTATTATAGTCAGGTACAAAGGTCCTAGGTATATAGAGGGTGTTTGTTTTTATATATCAAGAAGCAATAAAACGCATATAATTCAATGTTATAGTCAAGAATTAGCTTTATTTCTAAAGATAAGAGTTTGCCATTACGTTTTAAAAATGATTTCGGGACCGTCGCAACAAACAATAATAAATTCCAGCCAAGATGCCCAATTTTCGACCACTTTATAAAGCGATTGTGGCCATATGTTAACAACAACGCACCGAATATTCTCTTCTAAGGCGTCAATTGTCTTGGGCTTATCTGCGTAGACAAGCAACTTCACATAACCGTACAAAAACTAGTCAAAGGAAGTTGAATAGCACGATCTTAGAGGCCACTCCACAGGCCCACGATGGAAAATAATGCGGTCACACAAAAGTTTCCTTCAATAAATTGATTGTTTCGTTGACTGTATAACATATAGGGTACTGTTGTCGGAAGTAAATACCCTCCACCGCAAGTTCTTGCAATTCAGAGACGAATTCACGGCTCTAGAGCGTTTCCCATTGACATTGTAACATTATGGCCAGCTTCCTTTTTGAACAAATATGGACCACGGAGCATGCCAAACAGGAACCTACAGTTTATTCTAAGCCACTTCCAAATGGTCGCTGGGATTTTATGAAAAGATTTAATTTTCATGTCAGAAATATACTCCGGAGTGCTTGACATTCCCTGCCGAGGGGAGAACGCAATTAGAAAATATAACTTACTTTAATTTGGATGATTTAGCAGTATGCAAAGCTAATCACTCGGCCCTTTATTTGAAGGAATTTGACGTGAAAAGTATCTAAAATACATGAATTTTCACCCAAAGCGGATTTAACAGCCTTATTATGTATTGCGAAGCGAACGCTCGTTTCGTGTGAGACACGAATCGTTTGCATATTTGTATTACGTATTTCGAACACAAAGCCAAACGATAACAGCTGATTCTTACGTGATATGTTATTGAAAAGTACATTCTCTATTACGAATAGTATGCAAAACAACGAAGAGACATGTCAAATTCAAACGAAAGCTAGTTTGGTATCGTTGCATTGAATTCAAAATGGATCAGTAATGTAAAAAAAGGTAATATTAACTAATTCAATCAATGCTTGATTTGAAATAACATATTAAACTTATTTCAGCGTTAAGAAAACTACTAGCATCCAGTTTGAGATGCTCATTAAAGAATTGGAGGCTAAGGTAGACTTGGCTAGAGGCGCTCCTGTATTTGGGGCTGATAGAATTTCTTTCGATGCCCAGTGGAGGAAAGTTGCGGATAAATTGAACGCGAATGGACCTCCGCAGAAAAGTGTGGTGGAATGGAAAAATGTGAACGTGGATTGGAATTACAGTTTAAAATACAAAATATATGTGAAAATGTGTTTACAAATGTAAACATAATATTCTTTACGCAATTCTCTACATAGATTTGGGCTGATCTTAAAAGTCGGAAAAAACGAAAGATTTTAACGAATTTAATTGAAATTTTGAAAAACAAATAAAACTATTAACAAATCATAAAATTTGTTTGAATGCTAGTTTTGCTTTTTCATTACATTTTATTTTGTATATATATTTTTTGAATATATACAAACACCGTATTGTAAACAAACAAATACAAATGTCAACGAACGAGAATATAAAGAAGCAATGAGCAAGTGAGCACTGCCAGATGTTTAAAATGTAACTTTAAATATATAGAAATTCGAAAAAACACAGTGTTTTTATTTTAATTATTATATAAATGACATATGGCAACATGTTATTTGACAAATGATTCCTTCTCGCATTTCTTTGTTACGTAGGCAACGTAAGGGTTGACGAACAATGTAGGGAATGTCAATGCTGTACGAAATCGTCCGGAGACGATTCGTTCGTCAGACCTTTCGTTCGCAATACATAATAAGGCTGTAAGACCCAGCAAAGTGGAACGTGTACTTCTTCGAATATTAAGATTTTATTATAAAGTCACGCTATCTCTATATCTGTCTGTCTGTATTTTATAAATAAAAGATATTTTTTGCCAACGAAATTCAATTTTCGAGAAATAATATTTTTTGCTCTTCGAATAAAGTGAACTCGTTATCCACCAAAGTACCAAGTATTTCCGTATCGCCTAAATTCGAATAAAAATAAGTCTTATACATACATTCGTATATATAATATATAGAATAGTAGAGATAATATGTAAGCTACAGAAGAAATAATAAAACCAAAAGCACATACGCTACCTAATTCACTGAAATCCATCAAATATTCCTCTTTGCCGCCACGCCAATATAGCCAATAATGGATAAACCATGAGAAAAGCATACAAAATAATAATTGAGCTCCGAACCTCCAACCACTAGCCTATAGAGTACAACCAATTCAAGCTTGCAACAATGTAAGACTATTTCACATCAACGCCAATAATACAATAATCCAATGGCGTAACCAAAAGCCAATATATATGTATGTATGTATGTGTGTATGTGCGACAAATACATTATATTTAATTCATGCGCATTTCATCAACCATTCCACAAAAGCTATTCGATGCGAAGCGAGGAGTAGATGAAATAGGCCACTTTTACGTGTACGAATGTCTTATGTGTAGTATGTATGCATGTATGTATGTGCTCATGTGGCTAGGAATCTATGTTGAAGCCTAGGCGGTGTTTAACAGTTTCCCTGTTTCTTTTGTGGTTGGTACGTGTTGCGCACTCTATTTCCAGTGTTGCTACGTCCAGCGTGGAGTAACTCAGAAGCATGAGTGATCACTTTCTGGAGGCATACGTGCCCGAAGCTTGGCATCACGGCAACACCATATTTGCTTTGACATTTGAAGGCTTTCGGTATGGGTAGTAGAGTGGAGTGTAGTGGAGTAAGCGCTCAACTCACTGACTGGGCTGACTGGACTGGCAGACTCTATGTGCGTGCGTACACTTCAACGCCTGGTCGGTGCGTCCGTCCGTCTGTCAGTCTGTCTGTCTGTCTGTCTAGTTAGCTGTACACAGGCCATTTCGTGACCATTCCTTGCAATTACTTCATTTTCAACAACTTTGGGATGGATGCCATATACATATTTATGGCTTTTGACGGCTTTCATTGTTGCTTTGAAGGAGCACGATTACATAAATGTAATTTAATTTAATCAACCAAGTTGCAATGGGCAGTAGATGAATGTAGGCCTTACGAGCAAAAGATGGAATTTTTAGTTTTTCAACATTTTTTTATTAAATTTTTTATTTTTTGAAGCCCAACTCTTATGGTCCATGGGTGTTTATGCTTAGTAATGCTTCGTTTGTGCTTTTAAGGTGCTTTATGAATAACCAAAAATGGTTAACAAAATATAGTTTATGCGTTAGAGTGTGCATACATACATACATATTAACAGTTGATCAATTGATGTACGAGTACATATATTAATACAGAGGCGTATAAAAATACTGTGTCAGCCACTCAGGCCAAGAAGATTTACCACCGACCTGGGCATGACAAATGGAATGACAAGCGTTTTAGGTTGCGTACGCCTCGCCTCTTTAATGATTTTTGTGTATTTTGGTAGCATTGAGCCATTAAGCACGCTCAGTTAAATGACGGTTAGAGAGGAAATTTGTATGTACTCGTGTGTATGGTTTAATTTATGGCATACAAATTACTATTTGTTAGTTCCTTTGACAGTTGTCTACCTGATTTTGACAGCGGCACAAGTAAGTAAGGGACTTAGCATAGAAATATTAGGATTTAGTGCAAATTTATACCAAAAATAAATTAATTAAAGAAAGTAAAGATTGCACTTCAAATTCCTTTCTGTAAGTAAAATGATTTTATTTTTATTATTTTCTTATCAGTTTTTTTTTACAAAAAACCTTTAACTTTACAACCAAGACTTCCAAGTTTGTTTAAAAAAAATTATTTATATTTCTGTACTTAGTTACTATATTACGCTGTAGTCATGCTGCTGGGTATACAATTATAGTCGTAGAGCTATAGTGACGTGAGGAACCCTTGTGCAGGATGCGGCAACCAAACTGTGTGGAGCCTTAGGTCAGGGTTAAAAGAGAGGAAATTTCAGCGGAACCACTCAGCTATATATGGCTTAAGGGTTCGCTGAAGTCTTATTCCAATATCCGTACACCACAGGTATGAATGCGAGCGGCTCACTACATAAATATGTATAAAAATCTAAGTCTTACTGACCTAGCTTCAATGAAAAGGATACAACAGCATCATTAAAACAGAGAAACCCCCTCTGGGATGACGGGTACTGCAAGCGTGTTAAAGTCTATGATTTAAGAGTATGCATGGAACGTCCGGTTCCTTCAATGGAAAAGTGTCGCTGATCAGCTGGTTGTTGCTCTCAAGGCAGACAGATGAGAGGTGCTTGCACTGTTATATAAGTGGCCATATGAAGGAGCAAAAGTTTGCTGTCGGATTTATGTTGGTAGAGACTCAGGCCTCAAGTACTATAGTTGCGGTGGACGAAAGTCTCACCACATGCCACATCAAAAATGAGTTGTTCAACGCTTCACTCTGAAGAGAATAACGATGTGACAAAAGAAGCTTTCTACGAGCACCTAGAATTCATCTATGAGTGCTGTCCCCGTTACAACATCAGATTATCCCAATTATAGGAAAATTCAACCTCCAACCATGAAACATCCCCAAATGGGTTGAGTTTGCAATACCAGATTTTAGCACAAAAAGAAACAGCAAATTTCTTGGCGGTCGCAAGATCGAAAGACTCAGAATTAGGAGAAAACACATTTCTAGTATCTTAGATGTACGCACTCTCAGCGGTCCAGCTCGAAACACTATCTGGTTGCAGCGAAGATACGCATCCGCCTCTGCGCAGCTAAGAATGCCTGTTAACAAGCGCAGGGAAGGTTCGCTACAGACAACCAACTCTCTCTAGGCACAAGCGAAGCTATTAGTTTTCGAAGAAGTTAGCAAAACAACTAGTGCGATTGTCGTATCGTGGTGAAGAGAAATGAGAGCGTGGAAGAGGGAAGCAGCGAGAGACTGAAATGGGTGAACACGAAAAACATGAGGAGATGAGCAACAATGGAAATGCTCGAATATTCCACTGAAAAATTTGGTGTATTTCAGTGACTTTCACGACTGGATCTTCTTGCTGATCGTGAACACGAATTGTCAATTGACGAAAATGGATTAGTCGATTTATGACACATTTATGACGAAGTTTAAATAGCAGATGCCTGGCTGAAGAACAACAAAAGCTAAATCCGAAGCTTACTACTGACTTCTGCATCTCAATTTAGGTTAGACTGAGCCGGTTTATTCTTCTTTATAATGTTTTTGATGAAGAGTTCCAAAAAAGAAGTTCATAAATTCACTAAAATATTCTGCTATTTACAGTTATTATTTTTCATAAGCGATATTTTTTGTTAAATTTTTTTATTTAAAATTTTTTTTCATGCTTTATTATGCCAAACGAAAATCTGTCTGAAAATCCATATTAAAAATTCCACATAAAACGAAAAATGGCCTTGCGGCAGATTTATAGCGGCACGTGGTTCGCTGGAGCACCAGCTGGCAAAACTAGTTGACTCAGCCAAACGAAATTCTAACAAAAGTGATGCCGCAGAAAGAAATACGATATAACAAAAACAAAAAAAAAAAAAAAAAAGAATTTTGTAAAAAAAAAATAAAAAGAAATAACAATAGGAAAGGCTAATAATATATTATATGTATGTATGGCTATTATTATATATTTACTTTGGCGCTTTAATCAAAGCATTTCAAATTTTTTTCTCTCTTGTGCCACTTCGATAACATTAATTGCTATTTAATGATTATGCATAAAAAAGAATAAGAAGAAGAAGAAGAAACAACTTTGTATCTTAAAAAAGAAAAAAGTTGGCATCTAAAATGGAAAAGTGATAAAAAAAATTTGTATAGCAAATTACATACATATATATGTATATTTTTATTTTTTTTTTTAAATAAATTGCTAATAAATTTTATCAAATTAAATTTCGATAAAATCAACTGCCCCACAGCAAATTCAGCGTACTCCTTAATTAAAACACTGTTCAAGGCAATAGAGTTAATAAAAAAAAAAAACAAAAACAAAAACATCCGAGACTCATAAATATTAAAAGCGTTTTATTTTGATTGATGTTCAGGTTAATTATTCGAACTGAAAGGTGTTTGTGCTTGCGGTCACATTAAATCACTTTTGGATATTGCATGTTTCAATATTTTGCCGATTTTTTTCTCTTTCACCTTTTTGATTAATACGTCAATTTCGATAAATTATACAATATAATAAAATATAAATAATATGTATGGTATGTGGTGTTGTAAATGAAGCAATAACAATTAGCGTGAATTATTAATTTATTGATCATGCCGATGAGGTATACAACGATAGAATTATACATACTTATGTACATACATATATATACCTATGTATAGTATGGATAAGACATTCAAATATTTTTCAACCTTAATCTATTAGAGTAAAACGGAGTTATATTTCGCAAATAATAAGATCGGCAGCTTTGAAAGTATATCAATTTACTAATTAAATTTTCATTGTTAATACATGTGATTTAATTTGATTGTAAAATAAATTAAAAAAAAATTAATGCAATCATCACGCCAGTTCAATCTATTATTTGTTTGTTTTTTCTGCTCTTCTGTATGGTGGGATTCGCCATAAGCTCAATTTCAACTCTAAAATAATTTACATAATTAATTGGCATTTTGAATGGTTTTTATGGGTTTGTTGCTAACGCCTGAAGATAATCAAAAATACACATTTATTGCTAACTCATTAACTGTTAGCGAAATAAAATTAAATTTATTTAAATAAATAATGTGCATTTGATAATTTGCTCTTTTGCTAATTTTCCATTTAATTGTTTATTTTTTTTTAATCAATTGGTAAATTAACCATTTTATTTATTTTTTTTTTTTTTTGGTTACTACATTTTTAGTACTACATACCTTTATTCATCTTAATTTTTATTACATTAATAAATGAAATGTTAAATTTTATAACCGTTAACCTTTCTTTATTGCCATTAACCGCCAACCAATAATGCAATGTAATGCAAGGAAAATTAGAAAATTAACTTTACTCACACCTTACGGTAATTTAACTGTCAAGTTTTTCAGTTAATTTTAATGTTCAAAATTGCCGTTCAACAACTGTCGTACAATTTTAATTTAATAAATATTTTTTTCTTATTTTTAAATCGTCCATTCAACATTTACTCAAGTGCCTTGACGGCCAACTAATGTAGCCACCACCAGAGTTCGCCCGCTGTCAAAGTGAATAGACAAACAGACAGCCGCAGCACGGCACGGCACGACACGGCCATGCAATTATTGAAGAAAGCAAAAATGGAAAATTTCATAAATTTTTATTACTTTTTCAAGCCGTAGGCTGACGATGTTGTGATGAGGCCTACGCCAATGCCATTAAACTCTCAATACTTCGTTGTTATGTGTTTGTGCATATTGTATGTATGTGTGCTTAAAATGCTGTGTGGAATTTTTATATAGGTATATAATATATACATATATTTTTTAACAATTTTTTTTATATTTTTTTCTAATTTTTTTTTTACCAACTTTCCATTAACTCAAAGTGGATAATGGTCGTAGGCGCTGTTGCGTGTGTGTGTGTGTGTGTGTGTGTGTGTGTGTGTGTGGTGTAAAGCCTAATTGTTTTGGTGCGTTTTTATTGCATTTCACCAAATTTAAACTTTAAGCGTTTAACTGACACTACGCCACATTCATATCCACAGGCTCACCTTTTTGTGTTTTTCTTTTTCTCTTTTGCTTGTTTCACTCATGATTTTCTTGAGTTTAAGCGAAGCACAGGCGTGTATCTAGCGTGCGGTTATGAACAAACTTTATTTTATTTTTCCACGAATATTTTTTAAGTTACAAATTTTAAGCGTAAGTGTCTTGTATGTCTTAAATTTAATTATATTTTATTCATTTTTATATGTACATACATTTTGTATTCGCGCGTGCCATGGGAAGTAGACTTCGGTAGAAAATAAAATAGAGGACAAAATAAAATTCATAAGAGGGTCTAAGTGGATGTAAAACAAAATGCCATAATTTTCTCATAAATTTTTATTTTTCATTTTTTTATTTGTTTCTTTTTTAACAAAAAATAATTTATATTTAATTTTTATAATATTTAATAAAATATAAATTGTACGCTTGCTCGAATTATAAATTATCGGATTTATTTCATTGTAAAAAAAAAATTGCTAACAAAAAGCAAACACGGCCATAGTGGTTAGTTAAACCGTTAAAATGCCGCTATACTACGCAAAATTAATATAATTACGCTAATTAGTGCAAATAAGTAAAGTTTAACCCTTTCATTAAGCTGAAAACCAATACGGCAATGCAAACCACAACCATTTTTTTTTATAATAAATATTTAATAGATTAAAATAAAAATTAAAATGAAATAAATTGATATCATTTATTTCATTTTGAATATGTTCAAATAAAAACAAAGGGCATTTTCCAAGATTGTGGTACAATGTAACACAATACAATGTCAATAACAAGCATTTATTATACAATTATATATATACGTGGGTTGCCTCTTATATTTCGGGATTAGAGAGCAAAAACAAATATTAATCATTGAAAATTTGAATATTAAAAATTTCTGTATTATTTTTCAACAAATTCTCCATTAAAATCTATACACATACACATGACGATCTTGCAATATCAGTTTCCGGAACAAAAACTGATTTTTGGCGACCTGCATGAAATTCACCTTAGAGTGATTTACGACCTCGATTGATTTTACCATACCAGCGATAAGCACTGGCCCTTGAAGACGCTTCATCGCCTAAAATTAGATTCAGCGTTGAAGTGTTGCTGAGTTAATTCACGTCGAAAGTTGTAAAAAGTAGTGCCGCAAATTTGTTCGCAATTTTACTCCATTCATTGGCAGAGTTGAATATTTTAAGTTACCGTAAACAACACAAATAGCGATCGTAGGTCAATGCGTTCCGGGTGTAGAACACATCAAAAATGTCACACTTTAAGATAAAGCTATCAGTTGCTAGATTACAACATTAGGGTTGCCAAATCCCGAAATCTAAAAGGCAGTCCTCCTATGTACATCTGTCTGTCTCTAGAATGATTTTATTGCTGTAAAAAAAAAATAAAACAAAGAAAAAACAAAACAAAAAACCTGCTAAAAAACATCAACACTTAACCGCTAATTAATATTGTTATTACCAATGTGCCATTTTTTGTTGCTGCTGCTGCTGTTAACAAAGTTGTGTGTACGAGTATGTATTGTTGTCGCCTCATTTTCACTTTGCCTATAATGATTATTGCATTAATTTGTAAATTAAATTGGCGGTCGACACAAAATAGAAATAAAATTTTACCTCGCAGCATGTTTGTTTGTTTGTATTGTATACACACGTACATACATACAAACTCGAAGCGACAAGCCGAAAAAGAGGCCGGCAACTACAAACAACAATAATATTAATAGCAATAAAGGCACAAAGGCATTTGTCGCAAAACTTAAAAAGCGTCAGCAAATATATGTAAACATACATACATACAAGTCTATATACATATGTACATATGTATATATATACTTAAGTGGCAGACCATTATAGGCAGCTGGCCAGTTGGTTTTAATCGCTCGTCAGACAACATTTTGCAAAGTAAAAACTTTTTTTTTTAATTTTATTTCAAATGAAAATTACATATTCTCATACATACATACATACGCAGGCTGCTGCTGAAAAATTGCCGGCGATTAGTTAGTTATCAGATGACGCCGCCGCCGCCGCCGCCGCCGCCGCCAACACAGCCGACACTCCGCTGTTGCCAATTCCTCGGCTGATCACCGCCGTTGGCTGCCTTCCACGGCCTGCTTTCTAAGCAACGTACATCTAGCGAGCTCTTGCCTAAACGCACTTTTTTTATTAATAATTTTATAAAAAAATTTCTTAGAGACTCGACGCCTTGTTTGGAAATTGTAACAGTATAAGAGTGCCTTAGCGTGGCGATGAGTTGCTGATTTCAAGCACAAAACCAGTTGCAGTTTTACCAGTTTATGGCATATTTTAAACTGATACTCAATATGGCGCCTAAAAAGTAAAATATTTAACATAATTTTTACCCCTTCATACATATTTATGTACATATGTAGATATATTTACTGGAATTCGAACGCAGCAAATGCCTCACTTTAGGCCTAAAAATCTGTCAACGTATTCGCTGTAGCTTATCAGCAATCTTATACCTATTGATTGACTGTCATAGTGACGTCACTTCACGTAAGGTTGCCCACACTTTGTTTTATTTATCTACTTGGTATTCGTTATTCATTAATAACCCCTTAATAAATGCTTTTCTTTGTTAATTTTTTTTTTGTTTTTTTTTGAGAGGCATTTTATTTTAAAAATTAATAGAAAAAAATTTAATAGACAGAATTTAATGTAGTTTAACAATAAACGAATCATTTTAAAAAATATTTGAATCTCTTGTTCCTGCAGCCGATTTCCAGATGGGCCTGCAAAAAAAAGGTGTCCGGCGGTGAGGAAAATGATGAAAACATTCTGAAAATTCTATATTTTCTACATATATCATAAATCATACATACGGGTATTTGTGTAAAAACAACCATTTATTACGCTCATAATTCTTAAGTAATTCTAAATTGAATTTTTATACCTTTTCATCGTAATCCATTTGTCGCTTAGTCATTGCTACTGGAATTTGAAGTATTTTGCTCAACCACCACTACTGACCAACCAGTACCTAAAAGCTCGCTGATAAGCACAACAAAAGGTGCGCAGATTTTCACCAACGATAAGATTAGCAAACATTTTCATTGTTCATTTGTACACACTCCTTTGACCAAACCGCAATTAATCATCAAACGAAATTCGCCGCAACAAAAAACTATAAAATAAATTCAGCAAATTCTACCTGCTCATATTTAAATTAAAAATTTGTAACAAAAAGTAGTTTCATAAATTAAAACTTGGCCTAAGCACAAATTTACATACCCACATATGTACATATGCACCGAAAGATATCCCTATAGTAAAATTGGTAGGACTACTCTCTAGAAAAAAGGACTACAAATAAGCAAAAAACTCTTAGTAAATTTTGTACATAAAACGCAAACAAAGAAAGCATTGATTCCCAAATTTATGTGCAAAAATGATTTGGGAAATTTCCTTTTAATAAAATATAAATAAAAAATGCGGCGAACTAATATTCTCTAGCATGCAATAAATATGTTGGTACCAGAAATGATCGCTTACTTGGCAATCGTAGCAGTAAGGTGGCAGTAACCAATAACCTTACTAGAAATGGTATTTGGAGAAGAAATTAAAAGGACTCATACCGTATTTGCTATGACATAACCATGAACTCAGGTGTCAAAGACACAATTTCCACTTTACCTCTTCGTCTCCAAGGCCTTACCTTTTGCTACTGGGATCAGTTAAGTTATATGTAAATGTACATACGTGCATGTAGGTTATGTACTTTTGTACAATTTATTAGTATTTATGACATTTGGCACAATGCAATGAAGCCGCGCACAAATACCCACTTATATGATTAATAGGGTTAGCCGTGAGTTCAATTAACCACATAAAAATGCAACTCAGCTGTGCGGTGCCATTTGGAGATGAAAGTAAATGTATTTCTAGCAAATAAGGAGGAGCTAAGTTCAAATAGAATCTAATATATTTGGTTGGTATTCTGTCAAACAATTTCGAATTTTTGAGAGACTAAAAAATTAATTTTACATTTCAATAATTATATTTACTTGAACAGAACAATTTAAACAAGTGGTACCTCTTATTAAAAATATATTCTAAACTGAACGCTTTTAATTTTTTATATTTTTTTTAAGAGAAATAAGTACTGTGTTCTATAATTAAGCTTAATATTATTTTGGAACAAGAAAAATTTAAACAGGTGGCTACTTTCCACGAAAATGGGTTAGAAACTCAACTATTTCCAATTCTCTTTAGATTGATATCCATATTGCAACATTTCATGAATTATAATAATTTTTTAGAATAAATATTTTCAAAAACATATATAGCAACTTTTCAAATAAATATGTTGAATTTAAAATTTTTTTCAACTTTCTTCAGTTTGATATTTTTTCTATAAAGTTTCGTTAATTTCAATCATTTTTTCCAATAAAATATTTCAAAACATGTGGTAACTCTTCAAGGTAACATCATAAAATCCCAACTTTCTCAAATTTTCACAGAAAAAAATTCCCCAGTTTTTTTAATTTAGGTTTTGCTTGATATTTATGCTGCGATAATCCATTGAAATTGAAGTTTTATGATTTTGTGAACTAAAACCATTTAAACAGGTGGCTACTATCATTAAAAATACTTAAAATGTTAAATTTTTTTTAATATACTTAGTTAGGAACCTTTTTGTGAAATTTCATTAATTATTTTTTAAGGGGAAAATTAAACAGATGGCAACTCTCACTGGGAATATTTCAACCTGAGGGTTTTCTCATATTTTTATTCAAATACTTTTTAGATTTTTGTAGTAATATTTTAAAGATTTTTATTTTTTTAATTAATTTTTTAGATAGGTGGCAACTCTTCTTAAAAATATGTCCTTCGGTTTTTTGGCAACTCTCACTGGGAATATTTCAACCTGAGGGTTTTTCTAATATTTTTATGTAAACAGTTAATAGATTTTTGTAGTAATATTTTAAAGATTTTTATTTTTTTAATTAATTTTTTAGATAGGTGGCAACTCTTCTTAAAAATATGTCCTTCGGTTTTTTGGCAACTCTCACTGGGAATATTTTAACCTGAGGGTTTTTCTAATATTTTTATGTAAACAGTTAATAGATTTTTGTAGTAATATTTTGAAGATTTTTATTTTTTAATTAATTTTTTAGATAGGTGGCAACTCTTCTTAAAAATATGTCCATCGGTTTTTTTTTTTGCTGTATAAACCTAATATACCGCGCGTACACGCCAGCGTGGTGTAAAATTTAAGGCATGATATGCAAACAAATGTATGTAATACCATGAACGTATAAATAATTATATACAAACATTCATATACGAGTATACACATATAGGTATACATATGTAGGCACGTGAGTATTTTGCATGCTATTATTTTATCGTCATTTCAGTTATGCTTGTATTGTTGTAATTGCTGTTGTTATTATTTTTGTTTTTGGTTTTTTTTCTGCGCACAATTGTTGTTGTAATGTGGTGTTTGAAGTCGCGCCACGTCAAATGCAATTCGATTTGAGTTGAAAATTAAAAGATAAAAGACACTCACCGCTATACAATACGACAATAGACGACGGCGGCACAATTACGGACGCCGCATTTGTATATATGTATGTATTACAATATGTACTCGTATATGAACAAACGTGCGCCCATTCATCACAAGCATGGTGTGCTTGCATACAAACATACGTACGTATGTAGATATTTTATTAGGGGGTTCTGAATATTTTTTTGCCAAAAAATGCTAGAAATTAATAGAAAAATTTAAATTTTTGTTTTAAAGAGTTATGTAATGAAGTTTTTAAAAGTTTTTCTCTAGTTTTCCATTAAAAAAGTTAATTGAGAAATTGTTTTTTTTTTTTTTTGAAATTGCGAAGAATTTCTATGAAAAATATCGTTATTTTTTATTTTTATTTTTTTATTTTTGTTCTATGAAATATTAACTTTATATATATATTCATATGTTCATATGTTTTGTACTAAAAATAATTTATTTCTAACGTAAACAATTTTTATTTAATAGTTTCAACCCAAGATTCTCTTTAAAAAATATATTTCATGAAAAAAATATTTTTTTATTTATTTATTGTATTTGTGTACCTTTTAAAAAATGTTTTTATATATATTTAAAATGCAAAAATTGAAAGATTTTTTACTTAGGATTTTCTATGAAAAAAATTTTTCTTTATTAAACAAAAACTTTTTTTTTCTATTTATTTAAAAAATGTATATATTTCTAAGCGGCAGCGCTAGTAAAAGTTGTTTTTTATAATTATTTTTGAGCCTCCTAATGTATATTAAAAGTGATCCATCTATTTATGTTATATATGTTTTTTTGATATTTTTTATTTTGCTTTTTTTTCACTCAAAAAACGACCGCCATAACAGCTACGCTGTTCACACTGCTGTCTTAAATTAATTAAACATTAATATGTGTGACAGTGACCAAGAAAATATGAAATCAATTCGCTTAAATTAAAAATAAAAGTAAAATGTATTTTCTAAGCAAAAGTAGTATTTTTTACTGATTTATTGTGTAAATTAAAGAAGCCACTACAAACAATACTTATTTAAAATGGCTCTAAAAATGTATAAAAAGTTGCAGTACATACATATGTATCGTATGTATGCATGTACATAGATATTGCGCGATTATTATGATATTATTATTGCTTACGATTGTCAATCACTGTTGCTTGGCTTGTCGTGGAACTTGACTTTTATGAGGGTACTTATTGCCAATGCTGTTGTAGAATCAACAATTATCGTCTCAACCGTTGGCTGTCTGAATGGCATTGGAATTTATCATTTTACGATATGTACATAGTAATTTTTTACATGCGCTTTTTTTTCAGCGCGTACTCATATATTAATTAAATAATTTGTTTGCAGATTAAAGATTATTTATTTGATTTTTTTCTGTTTTTTCTTTTTCTTTTTAACATTTTTATCTACAACAATTTAAATACTAATTCATTGCTAGAAACATTGTCACTTATCATTATTGAATGTCAATAAAATATTTATATTATGCCGCTATTGATTGATCGGGTAATGTACATATATACATACTATGTATGTATGTCCAAACATAAGTGGGCTTGTTCAATATCAATTGATTTCTTATCTTCGAAATCGTTGTCACATGTTTGTGACTTAGATTTGTGGTACTTGGATTTTTTCTTTTTTGTATTTATTTTTTTACAACAACTAAAATACAACTCGTTACAGCTTTGTATTGCTAAAAGTCGACTACTTTGTTGCAAACTTTTTTAATCCGAACGTGTTTGTCGACTTTGTCGCGCAATGTCTTTTGCAAAAAATTTAAAAAAAAGAAAAAAATTACGTTTGAGTGGCAGTGTCTTTTTGGCGGACGCAAAAATAAAGCTAATATTTGTTAAAAATAAAAATAAAATCAAAAAAATAAAAATAAAAAAATAAAAATAAAAAATAAAAAATAAAAAATAAAAATAAAAAAATTTAAATAAAGAAATTGAAAAAATCAATAAATATGTATATATGTTTGTATGTATGTATATGCATATATCTGTATGCAAATTTGCAGCGAAAATCATAAATTTAAAAGTCTCCGCTTAGACAGCATCACGACAAATTTACACTTTATTTTGGCGCCAGTAATGTCACAGCGGCATTCAACGAAAATATATGTATGTACATAAATGCATTATATATTTGCATATTTTAATGCGATATGGTGTTAATGAATATCGTTAATTAATTGATAATTAATCCATACAAAATATAGGTGAGAATATTAAAATGCAATGAAAGAGTTTGAGATATGCTAGAGCATAAGTCTTTTAGAAAGTATTAGAAAAAAAAAATTTTTTTTCAAAAAATTAATAATCTGCTGAAAAACCATATAAAACAAAAATTAAATGTTTTAACTATTTAAGTAAAAATCAAATTTCTTTGTAATAATGATGATACCTAACCTAATAGCTGAATCGACTTCCCTTATCCAAAAAAAAAAAAACAAAAATATTCTGAACCTTCAAAACTTTTTGTAGTTACTATCAGAACATGAAGAAAATTCCAATTTATAAATTTGAGGAAAAATAATTTTTGCGCACTTTGAAAATTCAATAAAAAAAATAGCAAAATCAGGGTTTCCCCGCAGCGACTACTTCTATGCCCTTACTGATATTGAAGAATTTCTTATTAAGCAAAAATTTTCGAACAAACAAACACCAATCAAGAATTTCTTGTTTTTTTACTTGACATAAATACTTCAACCTTCAATCTAAATATTTTTTTTTTGTATGAAGTGTGTTATGTATTTCCCTTATTCGTTTTGTTTTAAAAGTGATTTGCTAAATAAAGTAGCTGAAAAGTGCTTGTAAGAAATCTTGTTACCACTGTGTTTGCCATTTCAGATAAGATATTGGGGCAAAGCGCAATTAAATGCCAAGCACTCAGCGCAATGACATACAAGTTTCGTGAATGATATATTTATGTATATGGTACATACAAAAACAACAAATAAAAAATTTAAAAAAAAAAATTGTCTACCAGTGGAAGCAAGTACTGTTGTAAATGTCAAGTTAAAACCGCTTTGAACGTATGTTAAACCACTCACCAATTGCTTTAACTGGCAGAAATTCGATTAACACACAATTATATATGTAAATATATGCTCATATATACATATCTATGTAATTTGCATATCGTATTTAACATTTCAATTGATTGCTGTCAAGCGTTTCAACTCAATTATTAATTCTTGGCACTAATTGCATGGGCAAAGCTTTACTTTGCACTGATGTGGCTTCAACAAACTCTCGCAATGATCTCACATCATATCGCATGACAATTCTTTTATGAAATTTTTTGTTTTGAGCTAACTGTTACACAAACCACCTGCTGATGAGCAAAGTTTATATTATAATTCTTACTTTTATTGAATTACTATGAAAATTGAGTATCATGGTTCATCCTGAAATATGAGTAGATATCACAGAGTACATGGTCAGCGAGATAATACGATCTCCAGCATTTGATATCCAGTGTTGCGGCACTGGCAGATATACTATAACCTTCATTTGATTGTTGAGATTCGAATTACTTGTGATTCATTCAAAATGTGCTGAAGCTAAATAATTAAATTTAATTAAAAAGTTAATACATTTTAACAGTATTTTTTTTATAGTTTCAAAGTCTAAAAAAGATCTTTGAAGATAGGCCCCATGACGACCATGACCATGACCATGATCATCACTAACACTTGGACGAACGAGACGCAGTGGAGAAAATTCCAGGCATGTCAAAACACCGCCCTTAGGACTGCGACAGGAAACCTCCTGATGTCACCGGAGCATCATTTGCACAGCGAAGCATCAATGCTACGAGTTAAGGAGCAGAATGCTTTGCTGTGCAAGCAGTTCCTGTTGGGATGTCACCGCAGGGAGCACCCCAACAGGCACCTTTTAGAAGCCGAACCTCCACCTAGGAACATCAGGAAGGGAGTACTTGACTTGAAAAGCACCATCCAGCATCACGTGCAACAACCGCTGGACACGACGGTGTACCGACAAGCACTGAACGCCATTCACCAGGAGTCAATTAACACCTTCTTAGACTCCCTTCCCGTGAATGGCGTACTCGGAGTAAAATCACCACCAATCGCAGACAACGAGCTCGAACTGCCTCGAGAGGCCCGCGTGATCCTTGCACAGCTTAGAAATGGGTACTGTAGTAGATTAAACTCCTACTTATCCAGACTCGTCCCCAGCATACCCAACGTATGACCTGCATGTGGAGAGTCTCCGCACGAAACCAACCACCTCTTCACATGCCCCCTTAAACCGACTCATCTAACCCACCTCTTCACATGCCCTCTTAAACCGACTCATCTAACCCCCCTCTCCCTTTGGTCCAATCACATCCAAACAGCACGTTTCCTGGACCTCCCTTTAGATGACCTCGGCGACTTAGATTAACAATACCTGCCCTAAGCGGGGTTAGCTAGCCGCTACAAAAACAACAACAACAACAACAACACTTGTATCCGCAAGCAGCGACATTTTCATCTGCCCGCACTCTCGGTTTAATGCCCAATAGTGCAAATTTGGTGCGAAATTTAGGTATACGATTCCAAATAGCCGACTCAGAAGGTCGGCCACTTTCCTAACCGAGCTCTATGCTCGTTGCGTCATTTGAGACGCTCACATCATCAGCAGACTTTTGCTGCTTGAGTGATTCGGTGATCGCTCCAAACCATTTCTTTTACTTTTTCCTCGTTTTCAATCATAAATCATGGTTTTCAATGATTGTAATTGTGCTCGCAGCAACCCGGTCCAGAGCGTTCATCACATCCATAATGATTGGATTATGTAAGTTTGCGATCAAAAGGCGCAGAAAATAAATCTCAGTCTTTTTGGGTACAAGAGCATCGGGGCATCGAAGGCAATACAATGAAACTCTCTCACGACAGGATGTAACTGTAGACTTGCCAGTCTATCTTAGAGATGGTTAATGGATTTTTGGTAATCCTTTAATCTTAAACCGAGAGGTTTAAAGATAAACATCTCTTGTTGAATTCAAAGTTCCAGCCTATATTCCTTGGGGAGAGCCGTTAGCAGTTAGAAGAACGCTAAGGAACGCCATTGATTTTAAACCACGATCTCGAGGTCTTTTAATAAGCAAGATAGCAACAGGTTCAGCTCCAGTGCTTTAGTTTGGTCATGCACTGTATGTATTTATGTCTATTCATAAGTATTTTTTATGCACTCAATTGTTGTTTTATTTGTTTATTGACCATACAGTCAGCGCTTTCAAAGCGACCGCCACCACTAAATAAATTACTTTCAAGGGGCAATGTGTCAGTATAAAAGTTGTCGGCGCTTTCATTAATTCCAGCAGCTAAGTGAGGGCCAAACAACAACAACAACAGCAGCAGCAGCTGCTTCCTACAGTAATAATGGCAAGTCCGAAACAAAAAAAAAAAAGTATGAACAAAAAAACATGCAAAAAAGTAAACAGTAGCAAGCGACCAGTGAATCAGCGACCGGCAACAGTTGCCGGCATATCACCCATCTGCCTCAGCGACGTTGAAAGTATTGCCATTCAAATGAAAATACTTGTGCAAGCCTTAATACAATACAAACTCACACACACACGCACACACAAAGACCGGCAACCGCATTAAGCACACGCTGTTGTTGTTGTTTACTGCGTTGGTTGGCGTAAAATGTTGACCAGAACGGGTGAATGAGCCTTTGCGCGACGCCAAAGTGCACAAAGTCAAAGCGACGTTTGGCATTTGGCGGCGGCGTGTGGAAAATACAATACTTGGAACGTTATTGTGGCGCCGGCATTGCATGCATCACCATTAATTACGAAATTCTTGCAAGATTTTTTATTTTTTTTTTGTTGTAAATAAGTATTTGGCGCTTTTGTTATGGTGATTGTTTTGCGCCGGCTGAATGACCGACTGACTGAACTGGCATAATTTTTTAAGCCTTTACAAGCGATAAATTGCAAGTGAGTTGGCGTTAACAATAACAATTTCCACAAACAGTGTGCGAGTAAGTAATAATGGAAAATAAAATAAATAAAAAAAGAACAAATTATAAGATTCCACTAGCAAGATAAGACGACGTGCAAATATCTAAAGCAATCGCACACAATAATATTTGTAGCAGTAAAGCCGTCGACAGGTTTATTGTTTACGACCATCCGACACAGTAGCAGCAACAAAACAGCACATAAAAAATAATGCAAAAATGTTCATTATGAAATATTGCAGTTAATAAATATCAACGTGAATATATTGTATGTACTTACATAAATTACGGTAGTTTTACGAGAGTTCGTGCATTAGCACGAATTAATTCAATTACGTCGTTAAGCACGACACGACAATATTTTTACACAACACTGTCAGTTTAATAATTTCGCGTGTAAAGTCATTACGATAATATGCCCGCAGTGAGTTTGGAGTGAACTAGTTCAGAACCACTGCGAAACTAGGCAGCTAACTGAAGGAAAATTTTATTTTTTGCCAAAAATATATTAGTCAGAAATAAACTAGTTGCATACTAGTTCAAAATAAACTCAAAATACTAGTTGAAATTCAAATCAAAATTTCCTCATTTAAGCTAAAATTAAACAAGAAACTTTTAAAATATATATATGTGTTGCTTGTATGTTTTTTCCCTGTGATTTCTGAAACAACCGGCAGATTATACTGAAAATTTAGAATTCCTTTGTGAGGTACGAAATTCAGTACATAGGAAGCTTTCTGCTTAAGTTAACAAAAAGACTAATCTTCTCGCTGGAAAGTGAACCAAGGGTTGATCTATTCGAAAAAGTCGTATTTTTGGTTCAATTTACTTCAAGTTCGGTACACTGGTGGCTTAACTCTTAATTAAATTAGCAGGGATACTATACTTCTCTCCTGGATCTGGCCGATAGCCGACCTATTCAAAAAAAAAAAAAAAAACATATTATAGGTATATACAGACCGATCCATTTGAAAAAAAAATATATATTCATGGTTAAGTTTGGTTAAATTTTTTAATGCCTAATGGGGAAAATTTTGCTCTTGGACTTAGACCAGAGGCCTGAATCCAAGTTCGATTCGCTCGAGATATAAATAATACTTTCTTTATGGTAAAGGGATCACCGAAAGATTGTATTGGAAAACGTTTTCTTAAAAAAATTGTATATTATAAAACCGAAATAAGGATTTCCTCGCTTTTTCTACGATACAGTTTAAAAATATATATTTTTTTTAATCCATTTCATTTTATATTTTTTTCATTTTTCTTAATTTTGTTTTCATTATTTTATTAAAATTTTATTTTTTACTATTTTTATATATTTTATTTTATTTTATTTTATTTTATTTTGTTTTGTTTTATTTTATTTTATTTTATTTTATTTTATTTTATTTTATTTTACTTTATTTTATTTTATTTTATTTCATTTTACTTTACTTTATTTTACTTTATTTTATTTTATTCTACTTTATTAAAGTTTTAAAATATATATTTTTTTAAGCCATTTCATTTGATATTTTTAATTTTTCTTAATTTTGTTTTATTTCCTATATTAAAATTTTATTTTTTACTATTTTTATATATTTATTTTATATATTTAAATTTATTTTATTTTAAGAATTGTTTACATTATTTTATTTTATTTCGTGTAATTATATTTTATTTTATTCTATTTTTAGTTTAATTTATTTTATTTTGTTTTATTTTAATTTATTCTATTTTTAGTTTAATTTATTTTATTTTATTTTATTTTATTTCATTTTATTTTACTTCATTTTAATTTATTTTATTTAATCATATTTAATTATATTGATTTTATTTTATTTTCTTTTTTCATTTCATTTTATATTTTTTAGTATCAATATTAATAATTTTTTTAAATTAAAAATTATTTCAAATATTACCAAGAATTTAGTATTTTGGTGTCCCATATTTTGCACTACTGGGACATACACATATACATACATATGTACAATTACACTTACTTTACAAGTCTAATCTATCATAAATTGTTAGAAATATTAGCATATCATTCACTGCACCTAAACTCAAATCTCTAACGCTGCTCCCTCTCTTCTTCTTACTCCACTTCCAGTTCAAGAATGCACCACCGACTCAGAGGAGCTCATGTACCATCAGGTGCGTGCCTCATCTTCCTGCAGTGCACCGCCCGATTTACTTATGGTGAGTGAACGCGAAAACAACATACCGTTACGTTCGCCTGTAGTCAATATAATTACCACACAAACAACAACAACAGCCGCCGCAGCGCATCATCATCATCATCATCATAGTAGTAGTAGTGGTGGCGCTGTTGGTAGCAGCAGTGTACAAAAACATCATCATCAGTCTTCTGCTGGGCAACAACAACAACAACACCAGCAGCAGCAACAGGCAACACACAAAGAGCAACATGGTACAAAGGATGGTAACGGTGGTGGTAAGCACCATATGAAATTGAGCAGCAAAAGTGCTGCAGGTAAATTCATTAATACACAGCAACAGTTGGCCGTTAGTAGTCAACAGCAGGCGCAACAACAACAACAACAACAGGATGAGATTGATGGCCAACAACAGACGTCGCATCAGCGGCACTCTTCACATGCGCATGGGAAGGAGGAGCGGATTCGTTTGGAGGTGAGTTAATTAAATGTACAGTTAAATGGCCTGACGGTGATTTCAATTTTTTTCTCTTAATAAATTTTTTTTTTTGGTGTAGATATGTTTAGTCTATGTTACCGTTATAACATGATGAATTTTTACATATAAAATGTGTTAATCGTTAGAAAGATAGGAGTGAATATCGATTGAAAACCCGAGATAATTTCTATTTGTTTACACGATATGTGTAGTTGTATTTGTATATGTCAAAGCAATTAAAAGTTGAAGTGGCACGATAAAGCGTCATGTTGTATGAAAGTTCATTTAATGCCGCTTATCTGGATTGCTCTCAAATGACCAAAGAAGTTGATAAATGCCCCTTCTTATTTATTCGCCGTTATATATGAGTAGCTTAGCCAGTAGACTATCTAATCGAGCCACTTTGCTGTTTTTCAGATATGCAATTGCTATGTAAACCTCAAGAGAAATTTTAATGCAATTCATCAGGCTTGAGAAATGTACCCCACTCCGCATGCATGATCTTGAAGAACATTCTTCCGTCAGCCAGATTCACAAGCCCTTCACACTCGCTCGCTCTTTTCCCCTCAACAAATGCGTCCAGCTTCTCTCTTCAGCGCTCAGCTAAGTTCGGGTGGAACCGAACATTGAATACTCGGCCTGAAATTTTTTTTTCATTATGAGAGCCGAGGTCAACACTTCGTTTCGGAGGAAAAACGAGCGTCTGAACTCAGCTGGAAAGTGTGTGTGAATGCAGGAATGCATTTTTGATGGCAGATCGGTCAAAATATAAGGTCTGTTATATGAAAGGTCGATCTATATTTGGACCTAAATGTAACATTTTTGATAAGATTGTAAAGTAAAAGTGGCATACCCTCCAAGTTCTGTTGAGTGCTGTTCAGTAATGCCTTAAATACTCGAAGTTGAATATAGCGGGGGTGGATCGAAACAAATGAAACAAATGGAGGTCTGACGGTGCAAGGTCAAGGTTATATGGTGGATGCATCAACAGTTTCCAGGCAAGCTCTTTCAGTTTTCGGCGAGTGACCAAAGATGTATGTGCGGTCTAATATTGTCCTGGTGGTATATGACACCTTTACGATTGACCAATTCTGGCTGCTTCTCGTTGATGGATCTAGATCTGGGCTGTAGGGTGAGTGATTCAAGATATCGAAGTCCACTTTATGCTGGGCGGCATAATATTCCTGCCGGGTCACCCAGTTGATTGTGACACCTTAAGGTTCTTGGAACGAGCTATGCTCTTTTTAAGCCACTGCAAGGAGTTTTGTTTCGACTCATGTTCGTCTCCAGTACCAATTTGAGCCAATACACCGTACTTTTCTTCACTACAGAGAGTTATTGTTTTTACGGAGTCGTGACCTTAGTCATGTCGAGATGATTGTGCAGGTTCTTAAAAATGGTTGTATCGGGTGCTCCAACTCTTTCTGCGGGTTGTTTTTTTAGTCGCAATTTTTTCAACTTTTTGCACAAATTCTGGCGTGGCCTAGTAGTGAATTCAAATTATCTTAAAATTCACACTATCTCAAAATATTTTCTCTTCGTCATACTTAAAAATAAAATAAAAATAAAAACATTTTCAAAAGTTTTCTAACAAAATAATACAATCTGAATCTGATGGCAAAACAAAGCAAACAAACTCCGCCAATCACCCGTTGTGAACTTTTGAAATTTTTTCGATTCAAAATGGAAACGAAATATCATACATTTCGTTATACTTGAACACGAACATTTCCCCCCGTTGAGTGGACGCAAACTAAAGATGTGCGAGTTGAAATTTATTACGATAATGGCTTTTGTATATTTTTTTTTTTGTTTTTTTTTATTTTATTTTGCTGTTATGAACTGAAAATAATGTAAAGCAATTGCACTGGGACTGTTTCAATCTCGCAAATCACTTTCCATTTTCTATTTGAAATTAAGATTTGTTTGTTTTCAACAAATTGCATTTTTCGACGAACGAACGAATTTCACTGTTAGATTAGAAAGTATTGAGAAAGCAACAAATTCACAGCAGCTGAGGCATACAATGAAAATTTTCTTAGAAATTTTTCTAAAAATTACTGGAAAATACAGTTTGACGTCTGTCTGTTTTATTATATACCGTTAAAGTAGAGAAAATATACAAATGGCGCTTAAAAAATAAATAAGAACTGTGAATTCTCAGTTGTTTTCCAATTGCACGAGAAATTGTCGATTGGGCGCCAATGCGACTGTGGCACCTACGTAAATATCACCAGTGAATTTGTGAGCAATAAACGATAATTAATGTGCATGCACACTTAATTATATATGTAGGTTTGTATGTATGTGCACTTACTTAATCTGCTAGCCATTTTGACGAGTCGCCGGTGGACTCGTAAATTTTGATTTGAAGAAATAAACAACAAATAATTTTCACTTCAATGTGAGTTTGAGTGCTGTTGCTTGGTGGCGAGTTTATGACCAGATTGCCCATGGAAATTATTTATGAACACATCACACACACACACCCACAGGCATTTGTTGTTGAAATGCGTCCAGTTTGCTTGTAAATTAAGATAATTTATGTGATTTTGGCAGATGTTCTACATCATAATGAAAAATTTGCAATATTTTATAAATGTACACCCAGTGGGTTGTTTATGGTCTGCGCAACATTGTTGTCAGTAACTTGATAATCCGCATAGCCTCTCACTATATCACTTCTAAGTACAGGGTTTTCCAATACGAGGTGTTATTTTGATATTCAAAGAAAAATCACATTTTTTGAGATAAATTATCGGATGTTTATTTCAGTGCAATTAATAATAGGAAACCATATCAGCCAAATAGCCGTCATGGCTCCGCTTACAGAACCGAATCCATTTTATGAAACCTTCCATTACCAAATCACAAGGTGGCTGGTTCTTTATGCCCTCAATAGCTTCACAAATTCCTTCTTTGAGGTCTTGAATCGACGTTGGCCTGTTGGCGCAGACCTTATCTTTCACGTGACCTTAAAGGAAGAAGTCTCAAGATGATAAATCACAAGATCTCAGTGGCCAATTGCAATATCCACTTCGAGAGATAATATGGTCCGCTAACTTTTATCTTAAAAGATCGATGGTTTTGTTGTACGACTTTGCGTGACGCTCCATCTTTCGTCTTATCTTTTTCCATATTTTTAACTCCTAAGTGAAGTCGTTTACATTGCCATTTTTATCAATTTTCTTGCCAGACGTCCTTTTCGTCAGCGTTTAACTCCAATGAATTGTTCGTCTAAGTAAGTTCTGCTCGTTCTTCTCATTGAGCTAAACTTCAGATACAAATCATATTTCAAATTTTTGAATATCGTCTTTACTCAACTCTTCCAAAGAATAAGTACTAAGAACTAAAAATATATTTCCGCAAGTTCCAAACAGAAATGAGTCGGAAAACACTAACGACATCAATTAAATAACTATAGAATGTAGAAGCAAACTGAATAAGCTCTCGTCCAAGTTCGACACTGCCGTGGTCTGGGTACCCGGACACAGTATCACCCAGATAATTCCATAGCAGACAAACTAGAGAGAGAAGGAACTCCAATAAAACATGCACACGAAGCAGGATGACCAAATGAGATCACGTGCACCGTGACCAGACAGCTATGGACAGAGTTGGAGGCGAAAAAATCAAAATATCTTATCCTTCTCGACCTGTTCTCCATTTACATAACGACAGGCACAATAACAGGCGATTGTTTAATCGGGCTTCACAGGAAAATAATGAGTTTTGCCGCAGCTGTCGGGAAGAAAAAGAGGAAGAGTCTTTTGAACACTACCTCTGTCACTGTCCAGCCTTAACATTTGCACTACACAAATTCCTTATTCGACGAAATGATTCGATCATTTCAGAATAGCATTGATTTAAAAAATAAGCGCCGTGTCCTCTGATTCGTATTTCGAATTGTTTCCCTAACTTGAATGCCACTTGCAAGAGTTTTGCACAAATATTGATGATTATTGCGTGAGGAAATGGTCAATATTAGACACCACAATTATCTAAATTGCATTTAGTCGTCTGTAATAAATATCTCAAATGTCAATACAATAATTTCCGAAATGCTATTCAGGAAATAATCGTACTCAATCGACTAGAACTCACTCCAAACCTTTCATGCGAAACCATCCTTCTTTCAAGTTAAAATGATTATAATTTCCGGTTAACGGTTTTATTTTTTAGTATCTTTTTTCTTATACACATTTCTATTATCTCTTTATTTTATGTAATTTCTATTTTCTTTTCTTGTTTTTTTCTTTCTTTTTTTTGGTTTATTTTATTCCTTTATTTTGTGGCATTTAAGTAAGCTTTGCTAATAATTTAATTTCTGCTCTGTATATAATGTAATTGGCTGAGTTGTATAAGTTGTATGATTGAGTTGTATGACTGAGTTGTATAACTGAGTTGTATAACTGAGTTGTATAACTGAGTTGTATAACTGAGTTGTATGATTGAGCTGTATGAAACAATCATTAGAAGATATAAGGATATTCGATTCCTTTATAATTAGTACATCAAGTTGTGTTGGACTAGTACTGCCATTTTGACTGTTGACACTTCAAGTAGGATTTTTATTTTTCGATGAACTCTTTCTTCGGTGACAATATTGCACAGTTCTCATACAGTTGTAATGTACAAAATTTCCCTCAAATGCTCAACAAATTTTTATACTTGTTTGCATATATGCAATTCAATTAATCGGAAAAAAATTATAAAATAATTTTTTATTCAAAAAAAAATATTAATACATTTGAAATTTCTGCATACAAATCTTATTGCTATCATAAATTGTGCATCATTTTTATCCCGCACATACTAAACCAACGTGAATAACAAAAAATCCTGCAGTTTATCAAAACTCGATATAAACCAAAAAACTAAAATCTTTTAATCTTTCGACAAAATTGCAAAATTTATTTATTTACCTCCAGAAAGGTAGCAAAATGCCGCTGTACTGTTTTTGTTTTTTTTTTTTCAAAACCATTTTGTGTTTATTTTTTGCATTTTTTTGAGTAGAATTTGTACGAAACTCATGCAACGTGGCATATTGGCTGAGAAGAGATGGGGCGGAGGAGAGATGAGGCGGAGGGGTACATTCGAACTGCATAAATGTGCAGAGGCACCCTAAAATCACGCTGAATTTGATTTGTTTACGAAAACATCGAATACCACTTGCGCTGTAAAAGCTTACCATACTCTCGAGCTAAATCCAATCAAATCCGAAATCAGTTTATTTTGTTTCGATTGTATTACCAGGCAAACGTACGTACGCCCGCCGAGTGGTGCTTTATTGCTGGCTCAACTGGATTGCTGATTTATGCAGCGATTTATTTGTTGTTTGTGCAAACATCAGCAATTAGTAAGAAAACAAAATTCGCATCGGGGGGAGTTGCCATAGATTTTTATATACATACATACGTGTATGCATAGGATATTGGGATGAATTTAAAAACTCATTGGGAAAAATTCAAAAAGAATTATTTTTCCATTAAATATATGTGGGACAACTCAAAACAATAGAATTAAATGAAATTAATTTTAATCATATTTTCGAATTGAAACCATTTATCAATTTTATGCTCTTGTTGTCTGCTGCGCTCTTTGGTCCGGAGGTGTGATTGAACCTTACTTCTTTGAAAACCACAACGGTGAGACTGCAACTGTCAATTGGGAACGTTATGGTCGTATGATAACCGACTTTTTTTAGCCTGCAATTGAAGGACACGACTAGGTGTTAAGAGCCATCGCTCTCAAGTATCTCCAACATCTCCTACCGATGAAGTTTTTTAACATTAGTTCTTAAAGTCTGAATTAAAAGCACTTTAGAAAGTACAGGATTTTCCAAAGAGGTGTTATTTTGATTTTCAAAGAAAAATGACATTTTTTGAGACAAATTATTGGTTGTTTATTTCAGTGTAAAGCGGAAGATATGGCACTAATAATGAAAAATAATATCAGCCAAATGGCCACCGTATTTTTTTTTATGAAATTTTCCTTCATCATATCGCAAAGTGTCCGCTGTAGGCCATCAATAGCTTCATGAATTCCATCTTTGCGGTCTAGAATCGACGTTAGCAAATTGGCGTAGATCTTATCTTTCACGTGGCCCCAAAAGAAGAAGTTTTGAGGTGTTAAATCACCAGATCTCGGCGACCAATTGCGGTCACCTTTTCGAGAGATCACACGGTCCGGAAACTTTTCTCTTAAAAGATCGATGGTTTCATTGATTGTGTGGCAGGTAGCGTCTTTTTGGTGAAAGTAAACTTTGTCAGCCATGAAAAATCATTAATCATCTCTCGATAGCGCAATCCCTTCACCATAACTGTTGATCTTGCCTCATTTTCGAAAAACTAAGGTCTGATGACCCCGCCGGGCCATAATCCGCACCAAACAGTTAAACATTGAGGATGGAGAGGCTTTTCAACAATAAACCTTAGGTTTCCCAAGC